>BLFK01001071.1:436067-438567 GCA_014634185.1 Astreopora myriophthalma | reverse complement strand
CACTCCTTCCTTCCAATCTGCCAAGGCTTAACTCTAACTGAGTCACCGGCCTGTAAAGGTGTTAAATCACGCGCGTTTCTGTTGTAATAACAGGCATGCTGCTGCTGTTGTGCGTGCGAGATCTTCATCGACAACGCATGGTTTTAGAAATTCAGTTGACATCGGTAGCAGACTTCTGGTTCTCCTATTCATGAGACGTTGGGCGGGACTAATCTGAATACCAGCTGGTGGAGTGTTTCTGTGGTCCAAAATGGCCAGAAACGTGTCGGACCCGGTCTTCTTGCATTTTGACAAGATTTTCTTTGCCTCTTTTACAGCGCTTTCTGCCTTGCCGTTAGCTTGATGATGGTGTGAGATCTTCCTGGACGACAAGAAATCTAACCTTGTAGCGCTCGTTATTCTTGGGGTTCACCACTGGAAGAGAACAATTTCCCACGGGTCTCACCTTGGTGCCATTCCACATCACCAATGCTTGCGAACACGGGGAAAGTTCCTCGCCCTCTGCATATTTTAAGGGTAACATGTTCGCACTTGCCCCGCAGTCTACTTGAAACTGTCAAGTTCAGTGGGAAGTTCAGTTTGGCAAGACAAGAGCTAGAAAGAGCTCGCCGCTTGAAACCCAAGTCGCGCTACTGCCGTGCGGCCCGGCGGGCCGGGGCGTGCCACGCTAAGTAGTCGTGCATTCAACCTGCCGAACAAGTAAATTATTCCAACGTGCTATTGCCAAGCTTAAATCGAATTTATTTCTTGAATTTAGTTGGAAAAGGCGTTACTGATAGTGAGAGTGTCAGAGACAGTGGTACACTGATGCATAGCGATAATGCCGGCAATAATGAAAGTGATAATATTGCTTTTGGAGCGCAAATTTATATGTGTATGTGATCAAATGGGCTTTACAAGAACGCTTAAATTCTAGCGAGTTCTAAGATGCCTGCTAACTCCAATATTTTTTTTTTTTTGCCACGTTTACTTCGTGTAAGGTCCACATAATATGATTCACTCAGTTGACGGATACCTTCATCGAGCTCTTAACTTAGAGTGAATCGTCCACAAAAAAATAAAACACACAAGAAATCACGTGATTAAAAAGAACAGGAGAACCCATCCGTAACACTTTGTGTTTACTATTTTAGGAGTGCGACGTTGTGAAGGCGGGAAATGACTCCTACCTCCGTGTTGTTTACATGGGCAACCTGCGCTTAACCTCCTGCAAGCACTGCTGCAAAAGATGGTACTTCACTTTCAATAACACTGAGTGCCACAACCCGGCCACAATCGACGGAGTCCTTTATCAGAGCATAGATCTGATAAACACCCACAGGCCTGCAAACATTGAGGGGTACTGTGGCGGGCTACCTTCGGGAAGCGTTCGTGTGGCATTGAACCTTGGTAACTGCAAGGGATTTGCCACCGCTGGCGACGCTTATACCGGCTGGAACCAAGCTAGCAGGATCATCATTGAAGAAGTGGATCCTCCTGTAGCTTAGACAGGATAACTTCTAGACCTAGATCTAGTTGGGCCTTGTAAGGATACGAGTAGTCGCATGTTTCTCTAAGGCACACTGAAGGAATGAAACACTTGTAAGCGGGCTCGAAAATTGCCTCCGGCGAGGAGAGGTGACGCCTTCAGGGAAGCCGAAAGCAAGCTTGCTGTCGGGAGTCGCGTTTCCTTGCGGGCGGCAAATTTCGCTCGTGCTTGCGTGTTTCATGAGTTATACTGTAGTAATGATTGCTCCAAGTTCACTACGTGTAGTCTGTTGTTTGCTATCGAAGTTTTAACTGTAGTCCAGTTTGGTAAAAAGCTCTTTAAAAAAACGCCGTGTTGTTGAGTAGTGTGAGTCAAAGAATAAGGGCCCATTAAAATTGAAATGACGAGAACTGTTTTTCAGGATGTAATTATTGCTGACTTCAGAAGAAAGTCGTGCGTTGTGGCCATGATGATCAAGTATCATGACGATCTGTAACGATTTCTATTCGCGGGAGTCAAGGCTGATGTCATCAAGCTAAGGAAGTGAATTCCACATATAGCCCCCATATCCATCCTTTTGCCTCCGAAGTTATTTTTGGATCAAGCGCTCAGACAGAGAAATGCTCTTTAGCCAATCATGTGTCGAATGTAGTTCGCGTAGTGCACGCTTTGCGTGGGAGTTCTACGAGGAAAATGGTGGATAAACTAGTCGAGTCGTTTGAACTACATTTTGTCGATGAACAAGATTACGGCGACTGGAGTGGTAGGTGGTAGAGTTGGAAAACGAAGTCGAAAGAGGGACTTGCATCACTGTTTGGTATTAGAGGATACCTCAAACGAAAGATCGGGTTTGTAGTTTGAACGTTTTATGTACAGCAGTGACAACGATCACGAAGACGAGTCAACAGACTCAACAAACGCGCGAGGGTTACCCTCCACCACGATGATGTAAAATAACGTCAGAGAAAAAAAAACATGGATATGAAGGCTATATGAGGACTTGATGATCTCTTGCGGGAGTCCATCACAAGC
>BLFK01001071.1:413567-431067 GCA_014634185.1 Astreopora myriophthalma | reverse complement strand
AGAACATCCATACAAACCTTTGAATTTCCCGCCATGTTGCCCTGATTACCCATGATCCCCCAACAAGCGCGAAGTGGTCTATTGTAAGGTAAAATTTCAATGCCGGCAACAATCGATGAAAAATCGTAAAAAATAATACATATATATATATAGTGTGCAAGACTCGACAACGCTATCTACCCGACAAATCACTATCTAGCGAATAAGCGCTTGCAAACCAATTGAGTTATGCATTGGATAGTGATATATCCCAGGACAGGTACGTATGCAAAGCTTTATAAGAACCTGTTGCTAATTCGCAGGAAGATGGAACCTCAAAGCTGACAAATCTTCCAAAGACGGAAATGTATGTCAGGGGGCAAGCGCTTGTTTGGCACGAGATTGCAATACTTTGCAAGCCCACCATCAAAATTCCATGGAGAAAATCCCTCTATCAAAGCCTTTTTCATAAAAATACGCAAAATTCCCATTTTGTGTGACACGAAACTTTTAGATATATGGTCTCTGAAATAGGATGCCCAGCCTTCCGAGAGTAGTTTCCAGCAATTGTTAACTGACTAAAAGCACTCATCGGATGTTACTTCAACGATGTACTTTTCTATACCAATTGACATGCAACTTGTCAGTGTTGTGTAATAAAGAGAGCGTGGCCGTTGATCAAACGTGAAAGTCAAAATGATTACCCCCGCGCCCCCTCCCCGCGGCCTTCGGCGCTATGATACGATCCACTGGTATAAACAGATCATTTGCTGCTGAAGATGACTTCCGCTCAAGTTGTGGAAACTTGATCAAGTTATGATATGTTTCCTGGGTTAAAGCCATTTACAATTCGCGATCATAAATCCATTCATTTTATGAACGGCTATTACTTAACAAGGGTCCTTTTACAGTTAACAAGTGTATGCAAAAATTCTTAGCAATTATGTATGGATGTTCCTTTGTCGACGCGAGATCTTGCACATTGCATGACGGCCTTTAACCAAGATGCCGCACTGCTGCCGTCTAACCAGGGATGCCATTGACCAGGAAGACTTTGGCAGAGGAACCAGCACTACGACTGCTTAGTGAGTACATCTAAGAGACAAAGAGCGCAGTGTTAGCAGGGGTTTCAGTAACTTTTGAAATGGCCGTCCATGATAGCCCATTGTAGGCGGCATTTTGACAAGTTTATGATAGGGTTTTTAGTGAAAATCAAGACAAACTAGCCGGCGGTGAGGGGCAAAGCAGGCGGCGGTATACCGCCGGTAACCGGCTTGTATTGAAACCCCTGGTTAGTTGCGAGGGGAAAAAGTTTTCTGGTACACATTTAGAGCGCTTTGAATTTGATTTTTGTAAAACCGAAACCAAAGGAATTCCAGATCCAATCACGTTCTGAAGGGAATACACCTTTAAGCCAGCCACAAATCGAAGTAATTCACGAATTGGTTTTACCGAGGAAAAAAAAAAAAAAAAAAGAGGAAGAGAGGACATCCCCCATACATCTCCTTTTCCATAGGTAATACGCCTCAAGTTATTTTTGATCGACTCCCACGCTGTAATAACTTAGTAACTTTACTTAAGCGTACGGAGTGGTTGCCCAGTCTCCCGAGCCAGGGGCTCACGTATGAAACGCTCGACAAATAACAAATCAAAGAGGCAAATCAAAAGTCAAATATTGGTTTTTGAGGAGAGGGGAAAACCGGAGTACCCGAGTACTGATCCCTTTGGGATTAAGCAACAGCCAATCATATGGCGGGGATGTGTTCCGCGTGGATAGCCCGCGCTCAGACACTTAACCTTAATAAGAAAAATGAGATTAGTTTTCGAAAAGAGCTCTACGCATAGGTTACCTTCCTTCCCTTGGTCTCAATGCTCCTCAAGAAAAGAGGATGTCTGTACAATGCATGCGCATACATGGCCTCTCTGAATTCCTGCGCTACAGCGTTCTGGGCCCACTCTGCCCGCTTGTAAGATTCGTTTTTCTGCCAGGACAAAACGAAGCTGGTCTGCTCTATGCATAAATCAACATTTAATCGCTGGTACTTGAAAGGCTGTGGGCCAGAAGTCGCCATCCCGCCTCCCGGCGGAGACCTTGCGCGCGCGAAAGATCAAGTGCCTCACGCGCGATATTTGAACTTTTATGGCGCGCACCATTTTGACTTGTAAGAGTTTCCGTTGAGGCTGAGGTTTATCTGATCTTCGGAAGTAAGTTTTGTCTTTTTGAAAGCGCGAGTTTGAATCTTAAAATTTCACAAAGAGTTTTCCCAAAAGTAACCAACCCAATGTCACGTTGCGATAGTTACATGCTGGGCCCCCTCTGAACGCTTGCGAGATTCGTTTTTCTGGCAGGACAAAAGCAAGCTCGTGTGCTCTACCTGTAAATCAACACTATTTGATTGTCGGTTAATTTCAGTTCGTACACACAAATTTAGGTAAATCCGAGCAAAAATTAATCATCAAGAAACAGCCTAAAACTCGACATAGAGGATTTATGCCCCCAAGCCCTTCATATTCATAGGTCAAAGACTTACAAGGTCAGCCAGAGGGTAGCGCTTTCTGACTGGTTCATCCAATTCCACATTCTTCAGTTCAATGTGCACTTGGCCAAGTGAACTGTTGCTGCCAACCAATTCTTTGTCGAGAAGGTGAAACAAAACAGCCCTGTAAGAAGAAAACAATCTTTTCAGTATTATTTTAACAAAAACAATTTGTGCCATGGATGAATCAAATATAAAAAATTCCCCTACCTTGAGGAAAATTCTTCCTGTGGAACTTGAAATTCAAAGGTTTCTTCAAATTCTGGATCCAAGGAGCCACTGACAACCTGTAGTTGACAACCAAAAGAAAATTAATGAGGAAATGCTTGTCAGATTAACAAAAATAAAAATAGATTCCATGCTGCCGTGCATCTGTTCAGATCACAGATGACTTCGAAAAGGGGTTAGGAACAAGAAAGTGGTGATGGCCGAGTCTGTCACTGATGCTCTTACCACATTTTGATGCCTTGCGTGATGTATTACTGAACAGATGCAAGGCAACGTGGAATATATTTGTTTCACAAAATAAAGAGACAAATAACACCTAACGCTAACAAAACATGCGTAGATGACGTCATCTGTGTCTTTCCTGTAACAGAACATTACTAAGAACCAATCAAACCATGCATATGATTGAGTTTATTGTATAAAAAGAAAGACACTTTAAAAGCCTTTTAAGGAACTATGGCTTGAGGGTGGTTACTACCATACAAATGTTTAGTGCAAAACTGCAGAAGGTAACAAATTTGGCCTTGGAATCTGAATTTAACCATTTTAAGTCTATGTTAGTAATGATGTGGGCTAGTCAAGAAAACAAATCAGTAAAGTTTCACGTTTAAGGAAAATTAATTTATTTTATTACGCTCTACTTGACAGGAGCCAGGAATGCAGTTCTTGATGTTGTGCTGTGTTATAAGTGACACAACTACAAGTCTAAAATCAGAGGATAAAGAAAGATGAAGAAAAGATGTAACCTTAGTTTCGTTGTGGAATTTGGAGCCAGATATTGCACACTTCACAAAAGCATCAGACGTGTTTCTCAGAGTGTTTCCAGCTTTGATGTTGTAAGCTTTATGTATGGTTACAAAGAGAGTTTCAGGCTCTTCGTACTCCAGGCTGATTTCTAACTCTCCTTTGATGCTAAAATCAGTCTAAATTTACAAGGAAAGAAGAGGATTACTAACAAGAATGATCATTACTGCAAACCTGTCACATCTTTAAGTCAGTCATTTAAATTTTCAGACACAGCTCAAAGACTGAATTTTGGAATGTTGTTTGATTGCAAATTCCCTGTTCCTTGTTCCTTGTTCCATCAAGCATGCGTGTGAAGGCTTTTTGCATTAAAAGATCTTTGTGCATGGGCCAAGAGGGCTCTCAACAGCAATAAACAACGTGTTAATTTCTTTGCCTTTATCCCACGAGAGAAAAAAAGGAGTGACCCACAATCAGGGGTTTCAATAGAGGCCAATTACTACTTAAATGCCTCTCACCGCTGGCAAGTTCGTCTTGATTTTCACTAAAAAATTCTATCATAAATCTGTCAAACTGCAGCCTCCAATGCACTACCATGGATGGCTATTTCAAAAGTTCTTGAAACCCCTGCACAATATAAGGCAAAACATAAACAGTGCACTGTGTGAACATACCGAGCTGTGTATGTATACCATTGTTATAATATACAGGTATACCTCAAGCTGAAGCATGAACCAATCTGTGTGGGTGCCTGAATTAAGGCTTATTCTTGATAAATCCACTATGCCTTCACCATTGAAATCATCTTCGCCAAAGAAGTCATGATCCCAGATTGCTACACGTACTTTGGTCTCTGCTATGAGAGATTGATCCAGCTGGAAAGAGACAATCTCATTGAACACAGGGTTGAGAGTCTTTGCTTTGTATGCTGTCTTTTTCTTTCCTTCATTTCTCCTGAGGAAAGAAAAAGTAATTTTCTTGATCTCAAAAATGTAACTTACACCTAATTAAATGAAATCACTGAGTACATGTACTTCATGTACGTGCAGTACATGTAGTTGATGAGCTCCAAGCGAAAAGGTCCTACAGCCTGCCACACACTTGAGGAAAGAGCTGAAAAAAATGCCTCACGAGGCAGTTAGCTCAGCCAGTTCCTCTTGGGTGAAGTTCTGGTGAGAATTCCGCCTCGTGAAGCCTTAAGGAAAATATCAAACATGTTTGATGTTGTCTCTCGAGGCGAATTTCTTTCCAAAAACTTGCTGCACATGCGAGGAAACAGCTAAGCCAATGGCATCGTGAGGCATTTTCCTCAGCTATTTTCTCACATGCAGAGTAGGCTTACAGGCTAGGTGTGAGTGACTTGGTTTTTTTTCACTGCAAATGCCATGGTTATTGAATTCCCATGTTAAGGAAAACTCCTTGCTCCCCCCAAAAGAGGGAATAGACATGAATTATGATAGAGTGCTTTGGTACTTACAATAAGGAAGGGGGGAGAATATGGGGACAGAGAGGAAGCCTGGAGTCTGAGAAAAATGAGTGCTTCACCTCTGGAGGAAGTGTGTGAAAGACAGGTCAGAATGAATGGGTACCAGAAGTGCGATCTCTGAAGGGGCAAAAGGTGGGAGAAATGGAGAAGAACTTTCACAACAATTCACAGTAAGTTGCTATTGAGCCCTGGCTAAATATTAAAACATTTTCATCCAACATCATGCAAGATGAACTTGTTTGTCCATTTAGCCACCCTGCCCAACATACAGTAGGTCGCTCACGATTTTCGACAAAAATATTTGATCATTTCGCCAGGGCTTAAGGAAGAGAATAGGGGATCTAATCATACACTGTCACTATCCCCATGCCCAAGAAGAAATCAAGAATTTCACAAGAAAATCACCAAATATCCTCCTTCCCAATGATAATTTAAAATGCACACTTCCTCTATGGCCCCAAAGAAGACCAAGCTTTGAAATAAATTGTTTTTCTTTCTATCATAATAAAAACATTCACGACAATCTATGCACCCACAAAAAGGTACATGTAGCCTTGCTGTGTAATATTCTTAATCTGATCCTCACAGGGTTAAGGACTGCTTTGAAGAAACGTCTCTCAATGATTGATTTGACATTGATGATGTCAAAAACTAGCTTACCATGATTGCTAATCCTGTATTTTTACCCCATGAAATTTTGTACAAAGTAAAAATACTTCTCCTAAAATGGAGTTTGCTTAAACAATAATTTATTACACCATCCTCTAAAACCATGAACCCCAAAGGAACATAATAAACATTTCGTTCCCGGATACTTACACATCTGGAACTAGATCCAACACAGCATATGGATCAGACTTGCCATTCAGGTCCCTTGGCACAAGATCTCTGGCTCGCATCACTTTGACAAGGAGCAACTGTTGCCTGTGGTTATATTTGAGGGAGAGTTGCACATCACCCCTGATATCTCCACAGTCAGGCTGTGTCACCGTTGGATCCATGCGCTTGTACAACTCTTTGACTATGTCAGTTCCATCAAGCTAAGAGAAAACCAGGGGGAAACTCGAATTAAGTTTCCTGCGTCAATCAAGCCATGTTGAGGCCCACACGATCACAGTTCTAGTAAGCTTACAGTGTATTTTGTGGTTAATCTAAGAATTAACATTTACTTTCATCAACTGGCAACCTGGCATTTTTAACATGTACGGTTATTTCAGGTTGCCAGTTACCCCCTTAGTTTCAGCATCAAGCTTAAAAAACTGCAATCATCTTTTGTTTTAAATAAGGCAAATAAAGTGCATTGTTGTTGTTATTTGAATATGGTCACTAGTATTAGCTTTATAAATTTATAATACAGCCGTAAACTTCGTCATAAGCCAATCACCTGCTTCTGAAAACAAGCTGTGTTCTTCTCTTTATTCTTGATCTTCATAAATCTGTTTTTCGCTTCCACCAGTTTCGACATCCCTGTCAGGTCATTTGCAGGCAAATTTTCATTGGCGGCCGTTCGTGGCCTCGAGTCTTCCACTGTTGAATTATCTTCATCTGCAGCCGTCCATTGCCGCCTTGATGCTGTACTAGCTCCTGTACCCATTACTGAATGCTCTCTCAACAATTCTAGACCATCCTTTTCTTGGTTACTTTTCTGGGGCACAACTTTTGTTTACTTGACCACCATGGAAGCCATCTTTGAAGTTTGAGGAATTTGACTTTTCCATGACGTCATTTGTGACGTTCATAAAATTCCATAAAATCCACAGGATATTCAATTCCATCCCAGGCTCTCTCTCTTTTCCTTCCTTGTTGAAGTCACTTGAATTTTTCAAGTGCATGTCAGGGACAATTGGTTAAATTGTCCAGAAAGTGTGAGGATCATTTCTTCAGTTTATTTCTAAACCGAACTTCATAATCATTTCTTTCACAAGCTGTTCTATCAATACAGTTTCGAGAACATGTTGTCGTACAAGGGCTTGTTGCCAACAACGGGAGGAAAAGAGAGAGAGCCTGGGTTCGAGGTTGGCGATCGTAAAGCGAGAGGAAATTCAAACAGGATCTCAGTAGCTTCCTACGAGCAAATGTACAACGCTAACGCAAAGTGTCCAGAGGTACCACTATTTTCAAGTGGAGGGGGGGGGCAGCGGTTGTGCGCTATCACCGTAATTTATTCGGCCCCCCTTTTCTGGATTTTCTAGATCCGCCCCATGCAAGTGTGTCCAGGTTCAATGAACAACTTGAACCTGGACACACTTGCATGGGGCGGATCCTGAAAATCCAGAAAAGGGGGGCCGAATAAATTACGGTGATAGCGCACAACCGCTACCCCCCCCCCCTTGAAAATAGTGGTACCTCGGGACACTTTGCGTTAGCGTTGTACATTTGCTCGTAGGAAGCTACTCAGATCCCGTTTGAATAACAAACAGAAGTGGTCGTTCAGCAAGTACGAAACGAGGATCGCCTAAGAAGAATGGTCAGCGGTTGATGACATAAATTCTTCCCTTAAAACTTTTCGCGCCAAAATTTTCGCATGCGCGAAAACTGATTCTTGATCAATTCAACATGGCTGCCGCAGAAGACAGAAACCGTTCGCTTAAACAGGCTCTCGTGGAAAGTCTGACAGCAATTTTATCACCCGATCAACAAGCTCGACAGATGGCAGAAGAACAGCTCAAGGTTCTAGAGGTCACAGAAGGTGAGGAGCTGTTTTTGATTTGAATTCCAGCCCCAAACCATCCGTCAACTTTTACGTAAGATTAATTTTTTTCAAGATTAGACGAAATCGAAACGTATTACAGGTCAGATTGCTCAGTTCCTGAAATTAGCATCATTTATCCTGATTGATTGGCTGCAGCTGTCTACGTTGTTATCTCTCCGCAGAGTTCGGTGTACACTTAGCTGAACTCACTGTCGACAGAGAAGGGGCCCTTGCTATAAGACAGGTATTCTCACAGTCGTTTTACCTTGTACTTTTTACCGTTAAATTGCAAAGGTAATTCACTCGGAATGTCTCAGCTTCACGGTCGAAGTTTATTTTGATAATCTACAGCTTGCATCAGTTGTTCTTAAGCAGTATGTTGAAGCTCATTGGACCATTCATACTGAGAAATTCCAACCACCGGAGACCACTGAGGCTGTGAGTACAAGCAGTGCACTTGTCTATGTCTTCCCTGCTGGAAAGGGTGGACAAAACTAGGGGATTTTTAATTTTTTTTTGTTGCAACTGATCAAATTCCCCTTCTTGGGGAAACCCCAAATTGTCAAAATCCACACCATGTAAAAATCTCAAGCAGTCAAAACCAGTGGCTAGCAATGGACATCAAAATCTCCCGACATAGACCGAATTCGCAATTGGTGGCCAATAAATTGTTCGTTTGTCTTTATGCTAATTTTCCTCACTAGCCTCATTTTAAAGAAAAATTATATCCAATCATTACATGCTAATGAGGCTAGTGAGGAAAATTAGCATAAAGACAAAAGAATAATTTATTAGCCACCACTTATGGATTCAGTTTATGGGGACAAGGTAGGTTGTCAAAATCTCCTGGGTACCCCACCCTCTCTCCAGCAGGAGGACAATGACAGGGGCATAGTTCAAGTCCATCTACAGTTACAGTAATTCACATTAATTATGGCATGTTAGTTGCTTGGGAACGGGTGAAAGGACAACTGAAAAGGAAATCAGAGTTCCAGGCAGGAATCAAACCTACGACCTCTGTAACACCGGTCGGATCCTCTACGATTGAGCTACTAGAACTCCTGGTGAGCTATGTAAGTCGTTTACCAAGGTTCTTATACTAAGTGTCCTAAATGGTCTATGGGCTTGACAATGTAATGTGATTCAACATGATAATGCAACAAATATCAATGATGGTGATGGTGTAATGCACCTGTGAGAAAGATGGTTTGTTAGTTGCTTGGCAACAGGCAAAAGGGCAACTGAAAAGGAAATCAGTCCCAGGCAGGAATCGAACCTATGACCTCTGTAACACCGGTCAGATGCACTAGTTGTTTATCAGAGTTCTTATACATTATAACTGTTCTTTTATGCAAAACAGTCATATTCACTTCTTTATGTACTCTGTCATTTTCAGGCCAAGGCAGAAATTCGGCGTCTTTTACCTGGTGGTTTGCAAGAATCAATAAGTAAAGTCAGGTCAAGTGTGGTAAGTTTTGATGCTGGCTGGCAGGTAGAAATGGATACTAATGCTGCAAATAACAGAATACAAGTGGAAAGAGTCCCAAGAGCTATGAAAGAAGCATAGGGGCTAGCTCAAAAACCTTACAGTTCCTCTAGCCTCTAGCTCCAATAATGAGTAAACTAATTTGGGTTAATTATAATAAAATATACTATCTTGTTAATTGCCCTAGTTTAAGAAAACCTATTGTGAGCAATAAAGATTTTGTTTGTTTTTGTTTGTTGTTGTAGAAGAAGTGCAAGAAGGGAGAAGTTGATTGGTCTCATCTACATTTTCCTTTTTGAAACTAAAATTAGATTGACTAGATTCCCAGTTTTGCTAAGACGAAAAGCATTTAAAGAAGCATAGGGGCTAGCTCAAAAACCTTACGGTTCCTCTAGCCTCTAGCTCCAATAATGAGTAAACTAATTTGGGTTAATTATAATAAAATATACTATCTTATTAATTGCCCTAGTTTAAGAAAACCTATTGTGAGCAATAAAGATTTTGTTTGTTTTTGTTTGTTGTTGTAGAAGAAGTGCAAGTAGGGAGAAGTTGATTGGTCTCATCTACATTTTCCTTTTTGAAACTAAAATTAGATTGACTAGATTCCCAGTTTTGCTAGGACGAAAAGCATTTAAAGTTGAAAATGTCTTTAATAGAATCAGTTGTTTACAACATGGTTTTTTTTTTCATTATGACTTTCAGGCATATGCCATTTCTGCTATTGCTCATTGGGACTGGCCTGAGGCATGGCCAGATTTGTTTGGACATCTGATGCAGGCACTGACAAGTGGTGATGGTAATCTTGTCCATGGAGCCATGAGAGTCTTAACAGGTACAAAATAATAATATTTGTTTGGTTCATAGTACCAAAATTAATATTCTCCCTATTTTTGTATGGAATGACAATTACCGTAAAGACTCGCAGATAAGCCGCACTCGCAGATTAGCCGCACCCCGAGTTTAGCAACTCAAATTTTGGAAAAAACGTTTTTCATGAAAAAAACTCGAAAGAAATCCAAAGTCGAGACCATGAAGTGTTCTGTCTTCATCCAAGGCAAACTCGTCAACAATGGATCGAAAAATACTTTAAAGTCTTACCCCTAATTTTAGCTCTTTAGTAGAATAAACATGTCCACCACTTATGACATATGATTGATATTATCCTGGTATTTGTTCACAGGTATTTCTCTATTCAAGGCAGTTTTTCCATAGAATTTTGCGCATAAATTTGTTGTTTTCTTGCATGCACTGTGCGAAGCTGTGTAACCAGGCATAATATCGGACGATGGAAGACTGGACACCGGAAGCAGTGCACCTTTCCCAAATGGTCTCGCAGATAAGCCGCACCTACGATTTTGATCCAAATTTATGGAAAAAAGGTGCGGCTTATCTGCGAGTCTTTACGGTACATGTACATGTATCTCTATTACCTCTTATTAGTATTAATGAAGTACCCTTCTGTGGTTTACATGGGTTCATAGACATGACATTTCTTTAAAATGTGTGGCAGTTTGGCAGTTCAAATATTGCCTGCATTAATCCACTTCTATTGGTTTATAATTTGATGCACAAACACAACAGTATGGTGTATTTGCCACTGCTTTTTTTATTCCTTAACCCTTTCCTGCCCAAGAGTTGTGCCAGTGACAAGTAAAATCGTCTGGCATTAGCCAGAGTAAAATCTGTAAGTGACATTCTTGGGTGTTAAAAGGTAAAGAAGACATCAGTTGATGACTTTGCTGAAGAAAAGTACATCCTTTGAAAGCTTCGATTGATGGACAAAGTCTTGGGGATCTTGATTCTCCCAAAAGTTGAAAGACTTTTAGATGCTATGTCAGCTTCGAGTCACAACAAACTCGAAGCTGGTTGCAAACACAATGTCACAATGTCAACATGGCAATTTGAGGGCGATGGCGATGGTGGTTTTCAATCTGTTTGGCCTCAAACCGCTCCAAACACACCTAGGTCGCTGACACAAATGGCATTACACTAACATGCTCTCATCATGTGACACAAACAAAAGTCCCGAAGGGAGTCGGGAGCGACATGCTACAATGTACACGTACATGTAAGATAGAGATAAATGAGAGTGGAAAACTTTGACAAAGGGGCCCAGGTGATGTGTGGGTATCAGACCAACAGAGCAATGAAGTAAATTAAGAAAGCTGTTGTTTATATATAGTATGCAGACTATGACATTGGTGATAAACATAATTATCTGTTTCTACAGAGTTCTGTCGTGAAGTAACTGACGTCCAGATGCCCCATGTTGCTCCAGTTATTCTTCCTGAAATGTACAAGATATTTATTCGTGCAGAGGTATGTTGAAGGATCAATACTGCCAGTCGTGATTGAGTAGTATTGTTTGCCGTTTCATCATTAAGCACTGGTCATACGTGACACTCGACTCTTGCATTATATATCATTTGACTTTTATCGTTTTCCCTAGCTGTACAGCATCAGGACGAGATCCCGTGCTGCTGATATTTTTAACACGTGTGCTTCATTGATTTGTGCGTTGGGGGATGATAATCTGGTGAGGACAAAATTAACATTAATAATATTCATGGTTTTTGGATTGCATATGTGACTTTTTTTTTTTAAGCTAAGTTAAACAATGAAAAATGGGAACAAAACCAAAGGCAAAATGACTGAAGATTACATGCAGGTGCATGTGAAATCAAGCGATACTCCCCTCCTCATCCGCACGTGCAGCCATATTGGCCCACAGGGTAACCATGCTGCATTTAGTATGCACTCTCACATGTACACTGTATATAATGTACAGGTCATTTGGATCGTGGCAGTCCAATGTAATGTGTCATTTTCAATCACAGGGTGTTGCCAAGAAGGTCCTTTTCCCAATGCTACCTCAGTTCACTCAAGCATTTGTTCAGGTGCTTGCATTAGCGGACAGCCCAGCTGTTGATTGTGGCTTGAAAATGGAGGCCCTGAAGGTTGGTAACACTGTGCTCTGTGCTTGTGTGAAAAGAACAACCTACAAATAGTAGCATCCAACAATTCCTGTAAAAGTTTTTGTTTTGAATACAGGCTCGAATCGGAAATTGGAAATGTTGGCTTTTGATGAGAGGAGAAAACTGGAGTGTGCGGGCAAAAACCTCTCAAAGAGGAGTAAAGAAACAACATAGGCTCAGTGCAAACGGACACAACATCGTTGGGAGTTGCTGGCCAACAGTAGTTGTGTCTGTTTGCACGAAGCTAAAATTTGACCAGTTTCAAACTTCATGCAACAATTCGCAACAACTCCGAACAACATGCAACAGGGTGTGCAAACAGACACAACATGTAACACCCAACAATGTTGTGTCCGTTTGCATGGAGCTATACTCAGCACACATGTCTCACTGATTTTGAGAATCAAAGCTTGATCACAATGGTGTTGTGCAAGTGACCACCAGTGCACCATCCCTGCTTCCCAAATAAATCTTTGTAAGTTTGTAAAATGCGAAATCTAGAGTCTGTTCCTTTCACTGTTATTCCAGAATAGGGTTGACCAATCAAATAATGTGACCATAGTCACACTATTATATCCAAATGTACTTGATGATAACTGTTTTAGGCGCTAACAACTTTGGTGAAGAACTTCCCAAAGCAAATGGCCCCGCATCTGATGGGGATATTGCCGCACATGTGGAACACACTGACACAGAGTGCAGATCGTTATGTCCGTACAGTTGTTAATTACACGGATGATGCTGATGATCCTGTAGACTCTGATGGTACGTATCTTGTGGATGAGTTAGACCTGGCCTCAGTCGTGCAAAAGGTCAATAATGCTATCCACGGTATAAATCACCATCCAGCAGATAAAGACTAGCAAAATCCATAATTATTATTATTGAGTTATCCATTGGACATTGATTTATCCAGTGGACAGTATTCAAGCTTCGAACATCTGGGGCCTGATTTTCAGACTTGCTAATATCGGCAATTAAAAATAATAATTAAAAGTATAATTTATATAGTGCAAATTTTATGGGGGTGATCAAATGCGCTTAAAATCAAATGTGTTCCTAAGGTCCTTCACTTGCACTTGGTGCGTCTTTTCATTAAAGGGGATAAAAATTTGCTGCTAGATTGTTCTCTGGAAACATTGCTTATTAAGTTCAATGGACAGGGCAAGATTTCAAAATTCAATGGACAGGGCAAGATTTCAAAGTACTTTACCATGTATTTTTACTTGTTTAGAAACCAAGACACTGGTTTGTTCATTTCGCTTCGGTTCTCTTGCTCCTGACCTCGTAACTTCAAGTGTGCCCAGAAGCCTTTAGGGACGGTTCATTATTTATGGGGATGACCGGGTCGGATAAAAAGTGACCGGGTCATGAAAAATTCCGCCCCTGAAATGACGGGCTATGAGTATTTTAAAAAGCAGAATGACCCGGTTCTGAAAAAAATTCCTTCAATGATAACAATAAGACAGTTCATCACTTCAAAGTATTAATCCTGCTAAATATTCTTGTACTACAGCTACCTATATCAAACAAACTTTTTAAAATTATCAACATGATATTTATAAGGAACCGTACTTTCCAAACTTTACAAAACACTTAGCGCAAATGATGAATTCTCATAACAAAAACGTTGTTTGCTTACTTTTCTGACTGTCAAATTTAATTCGGTACTGTAGTAAACTGAGGAATAGATACCTTGATTTAAATGTGAACGTCCAAGCTTCAGCATTATAATATATATAAAGCTGATATATATAATCTTAACATGTGTGTACAAATAGAAAAGGATCAAACCGACATACTGAGAAAACGCAGTTGGCAAATTTACTAGACACCAGGCTTAATTCTCACATCTTTGCAACACCTGGTAGTTTTTATGTCAGCTTTAGTATTGTTTCCATTGACCGGGCTTTGAAAAGTTTGAAACGAGTCAGGAAGGGCTTAGAAATTCTGACATGATTCTAGAACAGGTATTAGGAAAAAAACACAAAGTTGTTTTCAATTATCCGACCCGGTCATGCCCATAAATAATGAACCGTCCCTTACAAACATTCAAGGTTAACATGGACAAAAGCAAACATTACATCAGGCAAAATCAAGTTAACGGAGGTCATGTGACCCAAAAGGCGGGAACAAACAGGGAACCCAGTAACAACTTGAAAGTCTGGATGTGTGTGTCATCCAGAACTCTTTCACGGTTGTGCTGAGCATGTCCATTTTAATATATTTTTTTCATAAATATGTGCATCTCTGATGCACCTTGATAAAGAGGTCTCTCTTTAAGCTTTGAAAGGAAGTGTTTTCCTCCAAAACAATGTACGTGTGTTCACTACTGTAAAATTTTTGGATTTTAGGGGAAGTACTTGGATTTGAGAATCTTGTGTTCAGTGTCTTTGAGTTTATACACGGACTTATAGAAACACCAAAATTCAAGAAAACTGTCAAGAAGTTTCTGGATGAGCTGATTTATTTTCTGGTGCTGTACATGCAGATCACCGAAGATCAGGTTAGAATAGTATTTTTTTTTTGTTTAATAAATGTTGTTATTTTATCTCTATGTTCATGAATTTGGAATAATATTCTCAGAGTAACTACAAATAATTATATTTCGGGTAAAAGAAATTTCGGCAGAAATGGATATGTAGCATTAGGCATTGCTAAGGATATAAACTGTTTTTTTTTTGTTTTTCAGATACAAAAAAGCAAGAAAGCAAAATGCAAAAAACAAAACAATTAAACAAACGAACAAACAGAAATGCATGTTATTAAGAGTTACTGTTATTGTCTACTTTTTCGTAAACCTTGCCCTGCTTACTGGGGATTATGACCTATCAAACTCTCTCAATCAATACACTCAGCTGAGTTTAACTACGCTTTTTAATCAGATCTCTTGTACTCGTCTTACAACGGGTGTGTAAAACTACTCTCTCGAAAGCAAAGGAAATCTTAAGTTATGTGATAGAATTTGTATTGTGCAATCTTTGAATCATCCAAGGTTACATCGATCAGTGTTCCTTGATATTCAGTAATAAAGACATTCATGTTACATCATCAAATTTGCAAAGTCTCGTACAACTTAATCATACATGTATTTCTCGCTACTCAGAAATTGTGGACAACTGTCTGTTTTCAGGTTCAAGTGTGGACATCCAACCCTAATCAGTTTGTTGAGGATGAGGATGACGATACATTTTCCTTCTCTGTTCGTATCGCTGCTCAAGATGTACTCTTGGTTAGTGGTCTGTTCTTTTGGCCTTTACCCTTTTTCCCATTTGTTTCCTTAACAAAAACGTCTTGTCAGGATGTTAGTCACTCAGTCAGTTGGGAGTCATTTCTTTATTGTATAAAAACAAAATAGATTCCATGTTATTATTCTAATTAGCTTCTTGTTTTACTGTTACAATAGTAAAGGCTACACTATCTCGCAAATAGATAAGTGCTAATCTAGGTCAGGGTAGTGTTATTATGTAAATATGTACAAAGAAGTCTTAAATAGTAAATTATTGAATTAATTCATTCATTGATTAAAAGCAGAAATAAATGACCCAAAAATAAAGAGAGAAACATATGAATTAATTGATATGGAAACAATTGAAGAGAATAAGGGAAATAGGTCTCAATATACTTAATTACTTGTATGGTGATAAAGTTTATAAATAACGCTTTACAGTATTTCTACTGACTATGAAGAGCTAATTTTTGTATTAGGGCATTAACATCAACATAAGAATCCTCATGCTCTAAAAACCGCAGTAAAATTTGTTGTAGACAATTTTTAAAGGAAGGTCTCATTTTTTTCGCAGTTTCGTAGTTTTTTAGTCAGTTCGTATTTAGCATTGCGCCAGTCAGTCAAAGAAATGGAGTGTAGAACTGGATCGGCAGAAGCAGTTTGGACTGAACAGTTAATGTTGTGAAATGGACTGTGCAATCAGTCAGCCGGTCGGTCGGTTGGTTGGTCTTTCTGTCAGTTGGTCAGACAGCCAGCCAGCCATCCAGCCAGTCATTCAGAAGTCAGTCAGCAGCACAGGCAGTCAGCGACACAGTTAGTCAGTCAGCCAGCCAGCCACTCAGTCAGCCAAGGAGTTAATTAAATCTGCCAGCCGGTTGTTTGATAGGTCAGTCAGTCAGTGAGTCAGTCAACAAGGCTTCCTGTAATTAGCCTGTTAGTCAGCCAGCCATCCAGTCAGAGTGAATCTTCTTTGAATAGCTGTAACATGTTGCTTGCATGCTCTTTAGGCAGTTGCTGCAGACTTTAACGAAAGTGCAGTTTCATTAACAAATGCAGTCAACAGACATCTGCAAGAAGCAAATGAGAGAAAAAATAAAGGAGATGTTAACTGGTGGGTAAAACCAACAGGTGAAGTCAACTTGAGTCAGGGTTGTTCTGGAATGGACATGTGGAAAGCTAGTAATATTTCATTGGCCTTTGGTTCTCTTCTCCTTCTAAGCGTTCGGTTAGGGAGGGGGGTATAAGCAGTCCTTTACCTTTTGTGTACTCGGCCACACAAGTTTCAAGCTTTAGTTCAATACAGCGATGTGTAATAAGTATTGTTTCTTTACTTTACTGACCCATGCTTGATTCGGACTATCTATTAAACCGACCTGAAAGATACGTTGTGTTCTCCCGAGTGAATGTGCCAACGCTTTTTCAGGTGGAAACTACACGAGTCTAGTATGTTAGCAATGGGATGTATCAAGGCGCTTATCATTGATACAGTTACCAATGCGAAAGTGTCAATAGACATGACGTCATTCCTCACTCAAGTTGTGTTAGCAGACCTACAGGAATCAGGTAAAGTTAATGTTTTCCCAGTAAGCTGTGTCAAAACGTCCAAGACGTTGACAGCTTTAGTTTCTTCTCTTTTTGTAGTTTCTCCTTTTCTGATTGGTCAGGCATTATGGGTTGCAAGTCGATTTACTCCCCTTATGTCTCCAGAGCTCTTAACAAGGTGCGTAGAGAAAGAGATCGTTTTATTTTGTTTTCCTTGTATTTCTGAATTTCATGCTTCGTTCAGAAAACTGACGTCCCCAGAACGCTCTCGGTTGATTCCTCTTGTTGCTAAGGAAGCAAAAAGAAAGGTCTTAGTTTTTCTACCGTAGAGTGACCTTCCTCTGATTCAAGTTCTTTGTGCATGCCATGAAGGCTTGAATACCTTAAGTTGTAAACGAGTAACTGATTTTCATCTGTGCATAAAAACATAGTTGAACTCTCAACAGAATATTACACTCCTCCAACATGACCGCCGTTTTATTGCTTCACTCCTGAACATAGCCGTCGTGAGGTCATGCGAAAACACTCTTTATTACATGGCAGGCTCCGCGAGCGGGCAAGATGAAGCGAATTCTGTGCTGTGCGCAAAACGCCAAAAAAAA
>BLFK01001071.1:379367-399711 GCA_014634185.1 Astreopora myriophthalma | reverse complement strand
CTCGACCTTTCGGCTGCTTACTGCTTACTGCTTACTGTTCATCCGGTCGACTGGTTACGCTCTACCATTTGTATCACGATGGTAGGCTGTGATTGAGGCGTTTTCGTCTGGCTTACAGGCAAAGATTGCGGTTAGGGTTATAGTATTCTGTCTTAAAGCAATTGGTAAAAAAAAAAAACCGCAGCTGAAGCGGTTGCCGGCCATGTCCGTA
Source organism: Astreopora myriophthalma (assembly GCA_014634185.1). Classification (NCBI taxonomy): domain Eukaryota; kingdom Metazoa; phylum Cnidaria; class Anthozoa; order Scleractinia; family Acroporidae; genus Astreopora; species Astreopora myriophthalma. The sequence continues at coordinate 399,500 of BLFK01001071.1, read as the reverse complement.
GTTCAACTACCGAAAGTACCTTGCCCACTGAAGGTAGTTCTAAAGCTGCTAAAATCTTTCTAACGCTATTATCTTCGTCGCATCTCGATACAAGGAAGATCATATCTCTAGAAAGATCCATCGCGAGGGCCAACTCGCTTGTAAACCGAATACGGGAAAAAGAGGCGCTGGAGTGATCCGCCTCCTTGGACTGATCTTCTCGCCTGCATGTAGACAGCCCCTTACTCGGTCAGTTTTTGTCGTGTACAGCTAGCAGCAAGGGGTGTGGAACAGTCGTTAGGGCGTTAGGTTTACACGCGGATGTTCCGAGTTCAAATGCTGCGCTATGTTTTTGAAATATCACGAGGCGGTATTATTGCCAAATACCACGTACAAGTCATGCTATTATGTTGTTTATAATGGAAGAGCCGAGAAATTTTTGCTGTTATACCACTACTGTTATACCATTTTTGCTGTTATACCACTATTACGCGGAAATGGCGATACTATCAACCAATCAAATCTCCGAAATATCTCGGCTTATATTATAAATAAAGGTTATTTGCTTTTACATTGCTTTACATCGCTTTTCGTCTTAATTGCAATTTCGCGACTGTGCAGATTTTCCTTTACTTATCTAAGCGTGTTGATTGTCTGAAAATTATCGCGCCACTTTCTGACCAATCAAAAGCAAGACCGCCTCTGATTTGCTCCCACGCCTTTTCCCACGCGTTTTCCCACCCTCGGCGAACGCTTGGCACCGACTCCTCATGCGCTTCGAATTGTGATTGGGTCATTTTGTTGTCGTGTATGTCGTGATTGGTCAAAGAAAGAACTGCTTTGGCTTTACTGGAAACCGCTTCGAGCATATTTTAATTTCCCAGACTGTTAGAGCTGTTATACTTGAATGCCAGACTTAACTCGTTTCTCTACCATGTTCGTTTCTCCACAGGTGTGTATGGAAATTCTTGGTTACATTGTACAGTGTACACAGCCTCCGCTCTCTGAGCCACTGCTGAACTCTGTATTTCCTGTAGTTGTCAAGACAATACTCGCTTCGGATGACAATTCAGTCCTACAGGTACAACTTGCTCTATGGGACGGGCGGGTGAGGTTATTATGTGGACTGCTAGGGAGTCGTGCTTGCCACGGTTTTGCGGTCCGAAATTGGAGCGTCGCGAAATTTTAGTCCGTGAGGAGAGGGACACAGTGAACGACAAATGAACGAATCCTTGAACCTTTTTTTCACACCTTATGCCGTGTTTGTCAGAGGAATCCTACTTCACTTTGTCGTCTGAATGTTCTAAAGCGCGTCACTATGGGTGCATTTTTGGGGGACTATTCCGGAATAAAAATAGACATAATGGTCGGTTTACGCGTTGTTTTGGACTTATTCCGTTTTCGGAATGAACAGAATACGGTTTACTCGAAATACACAGAATACACAGGCTTCTCTACGCAATTGCTAAAATGGCGTTCATAAACTGCGAGGATCATAGGTTCACTTGAATACACGTTTTGTTGGGATTATTTTGGCGCCCAAGTCGTGCGCGGCCAGCAAATGTCACTCTTAGTCGTGTCCAGACTATTGCGAGTGTTAGTTCTCAGGTCACCTCTGCAAGAACCGTTCCGTTTTCGGAATACGCGTTTTTTTGGAAAACCTTATTCCTGGTATTCCGTTAAATCCTAAACCGGAATAGGAATAGACAATAGTCCCAAAAAAAATGCACCCTATGTTTTTTAATGCCATTTTTGTTTTTCTTTTTCTATTAGAGTGGAGGCCAGTGTTTGCGAGCGTTCGTCTTTGTTTCCCCGGACCAAATTATCGCTTGGTGAGATGTGAATGTATCGTCCTACTTTCTGTGCTACCATAATTGTTATTTGAACTGTTCTCAACGCACTGTTTGCGTGATTTCTTGCAGGCGTGACTCTCAGGGTAATAGCGCCATCTCTTACATCGTACGTGTTACGTCACACCTTCTGGATCCCAGGGCCTCGGAATTCACGGCCTCTTTCGTCGGTAGACTGGTGACTACGTTAATAAAAAATGTAAGAATGCGAATTGCTGTTAAGGATTTAGGCTCTCTCATAAGAGTGATTTAGCATCGCGTTTACGGCCAACGGCAAACGGCAGGCTGCTGTTTGTCATAAAACCATGAAAATTCTCTTATTCTAGCTTATTTCTCTGTTTTTAGTACTTGCTTGATAGCTGTGGCTAACAGGCAAAATATAAGCTGTAATCGAATAAATTTCATGAGTTTTTGGTAAACAGCAAATGTCAGCCTGACGTTTGCCGTTTGCCGTAAACGCGATGCTAAATCTCTCAATAGCGGGATGCCAGTTTCCGCATACGCGCGCGTCGTCACTGATAAGGTTGAGCAAGAACCCATTAGTAGGGGCGTCAATCTACCCCATATCGTTCGTACGCCAACACAGTAGTAGATGAGCTATTTTTTGAACGACATTTCGCGCGCTAAAAAGGAATAGGCAGGCACGTTCATCCAATCATGTGGCTTAGCATGGCAATGGTTATGTATGCCATGTATTTTTCGCCCAAAGGAGAGTGTTTGCAACCATGGAAATCACTTTTCGCGGGAATTTCAAAAACCCAAAATAACCTGGTCTACTCTTGTGCTGGTTACCCAGACCGTAACATATGGAGGCTCCTATTTATGAGCTCCTTGTTCGAGTGAATGACTTTGGGCCAATTCCACGTTAGAGCGTCGTAAAATCAAAACCTAAGTAATTACAGACTCAGCCAATCACTTTTCGAAAGAAATATGCACTTCAGCCAATCACACATCGAAGTCATCAAGTACTTGGTTTTACCAGCCAATCAGAATCGGAAAGCAAAGTCAAAGCAGCCGGCGCCAAGTGCAGGAAGACCACAGTGAATAATGGCAAATTGGTTTTAGTTTTGCATCTCATTGGTTGAAAAGTTCGTGCAGGTTTTTCTTTTGTCCATTCGTGGAGGGAAGCAAAAGCCGAAACGAAAGCAATCGCGTAATTACTTTCGACAGTCAATTGAAAACTGCTGTAAGACAGCCAATCGACGGACGAACTGCAAAGCGCGGGAAAACATATTCAAGCAAGTCGACGTCCTTCACGGCGGCCATATTGGATAGAGGGGGGTAAAAATGCTTTTGGGAATTAAACTCTATTTTGACGCAAAGTTACAACTTTTATTGGTTTTGCTTTTGACACTTGACTGAAAACCGCCCTTTTGCGATTGGTTGCCATAATTACTGAAACAACGCGGACAGGAGACGTCACTTCAAAACAACGGAACGTCGCTGTCAGGGAACATCACTTTTGTTCTTGCCTTTTTTTGTTTTGTTTTGCGTCATCTGTCCTCCCGTTCATGCAGAAAGAGCCAAGAAGCGATGCTAGAAAGGCTCATTCAAACAAAAGGCTATTTTGCTTGGCCGCCGTTGTGAAGGTTAGGTACACAACTATTCTTGTCGTGGTTAACCGCTCAGTTATGTAGATGATTCTGCTTGCTCTGTTTTCTTTTCTAAAAAGCTTGGAAATAATCTCGGAGAAAACCTGGACTTGTTACTTAGAGGAGTTCTCAGCAAACTTCAACAAGCAGAAACCTTAAGCACAATTCAGGTAAACTGATGACTTGATAGCCGCGAGCGCGGAGGGTATAATTGTCCGGCGTGAACTTGCACGCGAATCCGCGCGCGCTCTTCTCCTTTTGACCGCTAATAGCTTTTTGCTATTTCGTTCGTTCCTTGTTTTAGACTCTTTATTCGCTTTCTATCCACAGTCTCTCGTTCTTGCATTTCTTCATCTCATGAACACTCAGCTGGAAAGAACGCTTGAGTTTCTAAGCGGAGTTCCCGACCCGACGGGCAATTCAGCCTTGGAATATGTTATCAAGATCTGGTGTGGAAGGCAGCCGGAGTTCTTTGGTGTCTACGACAGTAAAGTCAGGTAATTGCCCATTTGCCTCGGTTTCAAAGCGAGTCCTGGTGCACAACCATTCAAATGGAAATGAGTTGTGTATTTTCTTGCAAATCAAACTCATTATCATTTGAATGGTTCAGCACCAAGACTCGCTTTCAACCAGAAGCAAACAGCAACTCGAAAATGGCTTACTGTCAACAGCGTTTGAAGCTGTGGACAGTTTACTTCTCGTTTACTTCTAAGAACTCCGTGTAGGCTTTGAGACCTCTACAAATGCGTCCTTAATTACCCGAAAGGTCAAACTCTGCGTTCAAAGTTGCCGTGGCGTTTGATAAAACAAGAGCAGTTACAGTGTATCACCACAGCTAATGGTCCCAGCATTTTTTTTTTTTTAAATCCACATACTGTTCGCAAAGAGTAGGAGACATAGTCCCCGTTTCGGTGGTCTGTGGTATATCATGGTTGAGCGCTTATATGCTCGGAGTACGTTAGCTACCAGTAGCTACTGTAAAATCTGAGAGCAAATAAAAATATATGAGATGTGATCTGCCTTGCGAAAACGTTCCTAACGGTATACGCTTTAACGTCCAAATACACGGCTTGTGAACGGACGGGAAGCAAGCATACAAGCTGTTTGAAACGGATACTCGTAAACGGTTGAACGGCTGCAGAGAATTTCTGAACTGGCGAAATCGAACTTTGGAGAATTGTTGAACGGTGTAGTAGAACGGCTGAACGGCTGCACAAAGTTGAAACTTGAGTGACTGTTGTGAGATTGCTTCCGCTTTATTTTGCAGTACAATGGCTTTGTGCAATGTTCTGCAATTCTTTGTAAACACTGGTGACAAAAGGCTGTCCAGCATCATTGTAAAAGGCGAGAGAATTTTCCAGCAAGATGAAGGTAACTCGTCCACTTGCTTACCACACCGACTAAACATTGTGCTTTTGAAATTTTTACCGAAAATGTCCAGTGTTACCTGTTTGGTCAACCTAGCTTTTATTTTATGTACCGACACAGGAATCCGCACGAGATCTAGGGCAGCCAGAGGTTAGTCTAATCCGTTGTAAATGCGATTTTCCTAACTTCCTTGTGTCTTAAAAAGGTAAATAGCCGAAAGGCATTGTCTCGAGACAATTATGGCGAAGCCATTGTAGGCGGCAGTTTGACAAGTTTATGATAGCACTTTGAGTGAAAATCGGGACAAACTAGCCGGCGGGGAGATGCAAAGTAGGCGGTATACCGCCGGTAACCGGCTTCTATTGAAACCTAGCCTGCATGGCAAGCGTTCCGTACGAACGAATATTTCCGTATTCTGGCCAAGGGAAAATTGGTGCGAGAAAACCACCCGTCCACCTATTTCTCGCACCAATATTCCCGCGGTCAGAATACGGAAATCTTCGCTCGTACGGAACGCTTGCTACGCAGGCTAATTGAAACCCCGGCATACTGTGGGGACTGGAATGTCACAGGGTGGCGTATTCGGATTATTAGTAAACGAGATGGTGTGTTTGTTTGTTTGTTGTTGTTTTTTTCTCTCTCTCCCTCTCTCTCGCTCTCTTGTCATTTAGCTCCAGAGCAGTGGACAATGATTCCTGTGCCAGTGAAACTCTTCAAATTAATCATCAATGAACTTGGCACACTTTTGGAGAGTGCTGCAGCAGGAGGCGAGAATGAGGACGGTGACTCGGACGATGTAAGCATTCGAGCTCCTTCCAATTCAGTTCCACCTCATTCGAAAATTAAATTCGAAAACCGAAGCTCGAGAGTTCTGTTACAACAGTCGCGAAGTCCAAATTGCATATCATGCTTAGAAATGCCACTTGATATGTGGTTTTCTTTTTTGTATTGCTTAACTGGAGTTTTCCCCTTGTGGCATTGCTACTTTGCAGTTTAAACGGTACATCTCGGGTGCCTCTCGTCACCTCATTCCAAGAGTATCTCACGAGGAACGGGAACAAGAGAAATCTGGGAACGAGTTTGTCACTCTCACATGGAATATGTAGTGGGCAGTGTAGCCAATCAGATCACAGTATTTGGTGAAACCCTCGCAATATCGATTTCATTGATCTCGAATGTTATACTTGCTTCCGAAATTTTCCATCGAGCATGTCAGATGGGGCGTTTTCCCTTCCTAATCTTACCTTCTGGGGCTTCCGCTTTCTCTTCTTCTTGGGTGCATGGACTGTTGGAATTTTGTTCAAACTACGACGAAGAGTACTCCATTATTTTTTCTAAACATCGCAAAACGGACGAACACGCAAGCGCGCCAAAACTGTTTCGGTCGTGTTCCGGGCCTACTTGCCGGAGGCATTTTTCGCGCGGCGCCCTGCGGTGTTTCTCTCTCGATACTGTCGTTGGCAAAAATATGGGACTACTCGTGGCCTAAATTTGTCTCTGTCGAATACTTCAATATTCTATTGTCAGAATGATTATCGGAGTAAAGTTGAAAAGAAGCCTGAAAAGAAAAGCCAGCAACCCTATCTCGTCCTTCATTCGTAATTTGCTTTAAATTAACGATTGTCGTTAATCTAGAACATCCAAAGTCTAAGGAATTGTGCGAAATGAACATATGTTTTTAAAAAGACATCCTTTGTGACCGGACACGGGATTCGAACCCGTGCTGCGGGTTACTTGCGAAAACTCCTTTTGAGAAAGCATATTTAATTAATGCGTTTATCCAGGGTTCGCACGGGTCCTGGAAAACCTGGAAAGTCATAGAAATTTAAAATTTCAAAATCCAGGCCTGGAAAATATGTGTTGGTCCTTGAAAGTCATGGAAAATTAGACTTTTCCTAGGACAGTGAGGGTAAGGGTTAGGGTTATTTCTGTGCGGGCAACAAATGAACGTGAAAAATATTGCAAATGTCTTACCTGTCGTTAATTTCTGGTCCTGGATTTTTGTAAATATGGTCCTGGAAAAGTCCTGCAATTTCAAATGGACCTTTAGTGTACGAACCCTGTTATCCTACATCGTTTTGTAAACCATTATATTCAGCTACTAAGAAACAATTTTAGACAGTAAACAGGAAAGGACGTTCAACAAACTTCAACACAAAGATAATCATTTTAAGATCAGGGCTTAGGCCTAATCACTGTTGAACATTGATATTGTATTATAGACGCTAATAAATATTTATTGTACGATTGCTTGGTAACTTGTTTCTCAGTGGTCTTGTGGCAAGAAGTCGTTTCTTCAAATGGAAAGTGCGCGTTCAAATCCAGAATGTGGAGATTTTTTTTCTTATTTGATTTGTTCCGATAAGCCCTGTAACACAGTGTTCTGAAGAAATAATCGTAAATTCAGAGCAATTAGGGAGGAGATCATTTTGGTAAATTTTTTGTTTTGTTTTGTCACCAGGGAGAGGAGGGCTGGGAAGACGTGGATGATGACGAAGAAGTTGTCGAAGGATCTGGAGCAGCGTTCGCTCCCGCTGCAGATTACCTGGGTGAGAAGCATATCTGTAAATGGAGCTCAGTTGGTTCCTTGTGAGCCGTCTTCAACACTGAACCATAATCGCGGTTTGTTTGTTTTTTTTCATTGTTTAGGATTTGATGTTAATGATATGGATGACGAAGATGATGATGATCCAGAAATAAAGAATGATCCTATTTACGCGCTGGACTTACAGGTATCTATCGAGATTTATGGCTGCCATTTTAATATTATTTTGTTTTTATTCAAATTAGTTCTTTTAGCCTCGTTCAAGGTAAAATATTCTTTTGAATTTTGGGCTTAAAGACGAGGCAACAAGGGCTAATTTGAATAAAAACAAAAGAGTATTAAATTGGCGGCCATTTTGGAATAAGGCGTATTGTTGGTTCTCGCATGCGATCTTTTTAAGGCGACACAGAGATCCCGTCATTGACATTTTTGGGGGGTTTCTTTCAAACAAATAGTATTATCTATAAAAAAAGAAACAAAATGAAGTAATGATCATAGAACCTACAGTGTCTTTAGCAATTATCATGAGAAAACTATCTTGGCAATTTCTTAAATTGTTATCAAAGAAGCCGGGATAATAATAATAGTTAATTGACCACTCCGTCGCGTTCTCAGCGAAGTGTCAACCATATGTGCGTTTATTGTGTAAAAATGTTGAAAAATAGAAGGTCCCGAATGGCTGAACGAAAACCAAGAAATGAATAAAACAAACATAAAGGAAACTCGGCCGAAGGGTGAGAAAAACTGGAAAATTGGTTTAGTTTACTGTCCGGGTCCTGGGAAAGAAACTAGGCAGGCCGAAAGCAAACTGGCTCGTCCCGGGACCCGTCTAAACGTAACTCAGCGACTGTCATACACTCCCCTTGAGGGGATTTTCAGAGTCAATGAAACAAATAATACCAATGAAACCAGTGTGCTATTTGCAACGAGTAATCCTGTAGCTTTTCCAGACCTGTATTTTCATTGGTCCCTGTGACCTGTAGCTTCTTGTGTTATCAGGGCTAGGGGCATTGTTTGTGTTGCGTCAGCTATTGTTTCGTTCTCCAATCAGTGGCCGTGTCTGGAGAGCTACTGGGTCTCGGTTCGCAACTGCAGCCGAGGAGTTGAACCAGGGAGTAAGTAGCCAGAACAAATCCAGCTAGTGGTCACCGTCAGAGCGAGGCTTGAACTACCCTGCGAGCAGTGGATTCTCTTCTTTTATTCGCTCTGGCAGCAAAACGAGAGAGAAACCACAGCGAGCAAGCGACCCGTTTTCTGTCGAGCATGCGCGGCTGACGACACCAACACGTCATTAAATCACGTCACATTATCGCACACGTTATGTTCAAAATACTGGTTTGCAAACTAGTTTTTCCAGTTTTATTTTAATCTATTCGTCGCTGAATGAGGACGGAGCGGATCGCTTGCTCGCAGAGGTTTCTCTCTTGTTTCGCTACCAAATCGAATAAGAAACGAGAATCCACTGCTTGCAGGGTAGGCTTGAACCCGGGACCTTCGGGTTCCAAGTCCAGCGCCCTAACCACTCGGCCAAGCTGCCAACTGGGCCGAGTTGTTCAAAGCAGGGTTAGCGTTAACCCGGGAGTAGGTTTTAGTATAGGTTTTAATCGGACTTAATCCGGGGTTAGCACTTACTCTGCTTCGAACAACTCGACCCAGGTCGATTTGTTCGGCTTCTGTTCAAGTTCATTTTATTTTGCACTATTTAACTGTATTTTTACAATTTGAATAAAAACAGAGTAAAGAAAAAAGGTGAAAAACCAACAAACACAAAAGCATGTGAAGAGGTTTCTTATGAAAAACTGTGTATTGGCCAAGGGAGAGAAAGCTCTCTAGTTGGCCACTACCACGTTGAATAAATGAAGGAGGCAGTACAGTCTTAGCAAAGAAAGCAAGGAGCAAAAAAAAAAAAGAAGAAGAAGAAGAAGAAGAAAGTTGAGGCAAGGAGATCTTATGCACGCATTTGTTTACATAATTCAAATATGGCAATAAAATAGTTATTGTATTACTAGTAACAATAATAATAATGATACGCGGAATGTACTCTTTTTCATTCGAGAGCATGAACCGTGCTCATGGCTAACAGGCAAGAGATCCTGTAAACTAAATAAATTTCGTTGATTTATCTTTTAGGCGGGTAAACAGCAAATTTCAGCCTGCCGTTTGCCGTAAGCGCTATACTAAACTCAAAACTCGCGTCAAAATACTCTGGAATTTCTCTTACTGTGACTCCCTTAGCGTCAAGACGAGGTTTTTTAAAGGAGAGACATTAGGCCTTTTGCGAACGATTTCGATTAAAGAGAAAATCGAGTCACACAAACGGGATTTTCATTCCCGATCTTCATTCCCGTTTACTTGAAGGACGCGACCCACGCGAGCTAGTTGACAAAAACGCTAGCCGAGGTAGTTTTCTCATCACGAAAAAAGGAGACTTAGAAAAGCACACCAAAAACATCCGAAAACATTCTACCGTTCGTCACCACCTACAACCCAGCTGTACCTAAATTCAAAGAAATCTAATGAAAATCTGGCATTTAATATGAAACAGCCCTAAACTCGCGCACATCTTTTTAATGCTTCTATTGTGGCCTTCAGGGAAGGAAAAATCACGGAAGGATCTTTTGTCAGAGCTAAAAATACTTTCACAAATTTGAAACCACCAAAACCTAGCGAACCATGGGAACGCGCTACATTCCTTCATATTCCGCGACAGAGGATTAGTCGTAATCCCTGGTGAACCATTACACACCAACTATCTTTTAGGTCGCAAAACAGAAAGACCACTAGCTCCAAGACGACTTTAAGTCAGAGCCTTATTTCTTTCGACTTTAAAAACAAAACGGAGTTATGCGGTAACAACGGGAGGGACACTATATGCATCTCCTACACGAAGTGCTAACTTAACTAGAGGGACCCTATATGCATCTACTATATTACGGGGTAACTGCTTGATTGGGTCATGTAATAGAGGCGTAATGTGTCCCTACTTCAATTACTACTTCATGTAATACAATCATAGAGTGTCCTCTGATTCAGTTGCTACTTCATGTAATACATGCTTAAAGTATCCCCTTATTTAGTTACCACTTCATGTCATACAATCATAGAGTGTGCCCCTCATTTAGTTACTATCTCATGTAGTACAATCATAGTGTCCCCAATTTCAATTAATATTTCAAGTAATACGGGCATAGTATATTTCTTTAATTTAATTACTACGTCATGTAATACAGTCATAGAGTGTCCCCTAGTTTAGTTGTGACTCCAAATAATACATTCATAGAGTGTCCCCAACGTAGTTTCTACTTCATGTAATACAGGCATAAAGTGTCCCCTTTTAATTACTCCTATACAGTCATACTGTCCCCCAGTTACTACTTTAATACAAGCCACAAGGGTTGTACTCTGAGGCTGTTCGCATATAGTCGCTATCAATTGACTGACATTTAATAAGGCTCCAGAAAAGCGATGCTAATATTCTTTTCAATGTACTGAGGCTTATATTCATGTATAATTGGAAAGGTATTTGTTAAGAACAACTCTTCACGCTTCACATGCAAGCTTTAATTAACCCTCTCGTTTGAGTAACGTTATCATTATTGACAGCAAGACCGTACTGAGTGTTTATATAAGCATTTAAGCTTAAGTATATTTTTACGTATATAAATTGTAAAGAAGTTGGTGGCTGTTGGCATCCCACTTGAACGCCTCCAGGCGTCTTGTTTAATATACGATCCGCACTTCATATTTGTACTCGCCTAACAGTTCGTGTGCCTCTTTTCCGTTCTTACCACATTTTGAGGTTATCTGTGATCCATTGAGCAGACGCTGGGCAACGTGGAATTTATTTGTTTGATCATCGGTTTCCACTGTTTCCACCTGCAAGTGTACTTGCGCGCGCATAGTGTCTTGGCAAGCCCACTGTCATTAGCCGTATTTATGGTATCAATCTGTTCACGACTTAAGACGCTGTTAATAGATATATAGATTACTTCATGGTTGGTGAGCGCGTACGATTTTTATTCACGAGTTGTGAAGAATCGCAAACGAACAAGCGAGTCTTCGAGCGAGTGAGTTTGCGATTCTTCACAACAAGTGAATAAAAATCGTACAAGCCAACTAACCATGAAGTAATTCGTTTATTATATTTGTACTGAGATATTACAAATGTTTATTCTGGGAAAGCAGGGAACGTTGCAAACATTCACTCTCAGTTACTTCGCATGGCCGCCCCGAAAGGCGGGAAACCGATACGAATTTTCTCACGTGTGAAAAAAATCGTATCAGTCTTCTGATTGGCCATACGATATTCTTCACTGGTGAGAAAAATCGTATGACCAATAGGATTGCTTCTCATCAAAGAGAGACGAGAGACCATTTTTATTCAGTGAGTTTGCACTGAGTAAATCTCAGTACTTATATAATAAATTCGTATATGTGATAGCCTCAACTAAAATGGGCGCCTACACCAGGAAAGTAGTCTCTCAATTTGACCCGCAGTTGTGGCCCAAGTTGCGCGTTGCGAGGAATGCTTCGCTCTGGCCGGACAGTGCGCTTCATTATGAACAGTTTTGTTGGCGAGGCCCTAAAACATCTCAATAAAGTTGCGGGAAACCTTTAAAAAAATCCGTTGCAGCTTTGTGTAAAGGAGAAGCGACTTTTACTTTTCAACGTAACGATTGCAAAAAAAAAGAAATACGTGTGACAGGGTATGTTACACTGTAACTTGTGTAGCATAGGCTTTAAAGCATAGGTAATTCAAACTTCGAACTATATAATTTCTTAAGCGGAATATTTTTGTCTTTAAATTTTCAGAACCATTTGATCAAGTTTCTTTTGACATTTGCCCAGCAACAGTGCTATCCGACCTACTTTCAAGCCCTGAACGCGCAGGAGAAAGACACGCTGTCCAAGATTGGCGTACCCACGTAGAGAATGGCAGGTTGAATGGCCTTTGTTAGGACTGTATAGATGCCAAACGGAGAAAGCGCGATCGCTACAAGTGGTTTGCGTTTTGTAGGATGACGTCACGATGGGGAAGGATTGTGGGAATCCCAGGCCCTTTGCGAGAAAAATAGTGGCCAGAGCGAACAGAGTTGAAAATGCTGGCTTTATTAGCGATATTAAAATAGGAACAAATACTGTATTATTGCTTTTCAAGGAAATAAGACCGCGAGAGAGTTGGGTGGAAACGGAATGGATTGGATACAATCTACAACGTGGCTACTTGGCGGCATTAAGCCTTCTTCAATGTGCCAAGTTTAACGTGTTGTTGAATTGTTAAACCACGTGTGTGAGGTTTTCTTTTTCGCTCCCAGAGGGAGACAAAAATGGTTATCAGGAGTTCCAGCCTCTCAGTCTTCATTAGAACCCAAGGGAATTCGACCTGTTTTGGTGAAATGAGGGATATTTCGTATTCTGTGGACACTTAACACGAAGCTCCAGAACGTCTAATTGAGATCTGAATCAAATAAATCATTAAATGAATCGTTTGATTCACACGCGAGGCGCAGGAGGGAGTTTAGCAACGTTATCGAGTGGTCCTCTGATTGGTCAATTGGTGTGGCCAATTGTATGTTTAAAAAAAAGAAAGAAAAAACCAATGTCTGCCATGTTTATTAATGTGCTTCATGCTCGAAAGGACTATAACTTATATGCATTTCGCTTACTTTCTAGAAGGGTGTTTATTTAGTTTCGACGCTGAAGGAAGTAGCCAAAGGCGTTGCCCATTCGACATACGCTAGAGAGACTATTTCGATGAAATCATAAATGGGTCTTGTACAGGTTTGGCTCGTTCTGTCCACACACTGAATCAGTTGTACAAAGCAGTGTTACCTCGATAAAGATTGAAAGTAAACAAGGAAAATAGAACGTTCGTGTTTTATATGAGTTGCATTAAACTGTAAAGAAGCAGTAGGAGGCATGCCATGCTTGATTTGCGTAGTTGTAAGTGCAAATGAAAGCTGTGTCCTTTTTTTTTTTACGTCACCCTATTTAGGGCTTTTCGCAGAGATTAAATGAAATCAAACTCTGGAACATTAATTAACGCAGTGGGTCAGTGGACTTCTTCAGAGGTATCCAGTGTACTCGTATATTTCACACTTTGAAACCACTATCGTCAGGAGCCGATTAGTTGAATCCTCCATATGTTCTGTACCCTTAAGTCAACCCTTTCCCGTTTAGATTTATTTTTAGAACAGCCTATAATTCTTCCACGGTTTCCGCCATTTTTGTTTAGACGCGTGAAAGCATGCGTGTGAATGAAGCATGGTCCTAGCTCTGCTCTGATTGGTTATTACTATTAAGGTGACAAATATGATAGGGTTGACTCTGAGGGCTTATATGGGAGATGGAGGCTCCGACTAATCGGCTCCTGCTATCGCTTAAGCCTGGTTTCCATATCGTTGTATCTGTTGTATCTGGCGTATATGAAAAAAATTCATACGACAGATACAACGATATGGAAACCAGGCTTAAAACCAACCAAACAAACACAGGACCACAAAATTACCGAGCGATTTGTCCACCGCCAACATCTATTGAAGGAAGGTTACCCTAGCCCACCTTGAGGTGTGGCTTCTGCGAAACTCCGGGATATTGCGGCTCACGACTAAAGCGCAGATACCAAACATCTTTATCAAACTGATCTGAGTCTGTAGAACTGGCCATTTGAATATTGCCTTACTTCTGCAAGCAATTAACAGTAACTTGACTTTTACTTTCTAGACGTCCTCAACCAGAGGCTACAACCGAATTTTTTGTTTTTTGTTTTTTTTTCCCTTGTCCTTTTTTCGCTTCCATTCAAAAAAACGTTACAAAGCATGTTCGAACTTGCAAGAAACAAAAGTACGTAGAGAGCGTGCGGAGACGGCTCTCCTGAAAGCCAAAAAATATTAAGAATTATTAAATTTCCTAACATGGTTTTGTTAGTAAAAGGTTAACTCCAGTGTCTGCCTAAATTTGATTGAAATTAAAAAAAAAAAGCGTCGCCGAGTTTTAACTTGAAGTGTCACCTTAAGCGAGAAATTAAGTCTGAGAAAACAAGATTTGAAAAATACCTTTCCCACATGAACTCTTCCGGTAAAACAAAAAATAGATCCCCGTTTCTCGGCGAATACTCAATCTTTTCCGGTAATTCATTTCAGGTTTGAAACGGTATAGTCAAAAAGTCTGTTTTCGTTGGAAAAAAAAGCCGGAAAATTGCGACCTTGAGAGTGTGCGCTAAAATCTAGACACGCCCATATGAATATTTTCGGAAAATCACACAGCTTACCGCACATGTTGGTATACTTGTGGTGGGACAGGTGGATGACGCTTACCGCGGATAAATTTCTCTCGATCAAGATGATTTCTCTCGTTGTGATCTTGGAGCCGAATAAGCATATGTATTTCACCGTGGACTTCTAATTTGTTTAAAAAACAACTCAGTTTTTCGTAATTAACGATGCCTCTTTATTTTCTTTTCAACTCCAAAGCCGCTAAATTATTTTGGTTAAAAAGCGTTAGAGGGCTTTGGACATTACACCCTTTTTTACAAATTGACCTACAGTTGTTTTGCCTTAACAACAATAACAATCGGTACAGTAAACATGACCACTCGCTGTTTCCGACCTGGTAGTGTAACATCCGGTTTAAACCGATTTTAAGCAAAGGGTTTATAATTTGATTTTTGACAATTTAGATGGATACGTAATTGGTTCCTCACCTCAGAATAGAACTCCTACGGGGAAAAACGTCTCAATTGCGGTCCGAGTGGGAAACATGGACCGAGTTTTGTCCACCAACTAAATTTGATGTCTACTCTCTACTCACGCGACGAATATTGGTGCCCAAGGAAGTTGTTTACGACCCAAGACTGTAGATTAAACCAACCTTGTTTCCACTCTCGTCGGCAGATTGGAATACGAGGTGGCAGGGCGGATCCAAAGCAATTTTTTTAACAACTTCTATTATAAATATACTCTTGGTATGGAACAAAACATGTGTGTTTTGTATCAATCCGTCTTAACAGCGTTATCCAAGATCAGGCATTTTCCTTCTTTTTTTCGGTAAACAAAAAGACACTTTACACATGCACGGAGATAAGGATTTCGTTTCTCTTCACGTAGCCACGAAAATCACCCCCAAAACCTTAACATTATCAAAAAAGAAAGAAACAGAGAAAAGAAAAGGAAAGGAAAAGAAAGCCGGGAAAAACGCCATTTTACTTGATCATGGCCTTACGGTAACCAGGAAGCTAAAATTGTAAACAAATTCAAATAACTTACTGAAATTGATGATCGTATTTTAGTAATAATCGCCACTCCAAAGGTCAGATCTTTTTGTTTTTTTTTGGCGCGAAAAACTCAGCCAGTCTCCATTATTAAAAAAGATTACACCCTACAATATTTCGTGTGCTAATGATCTCATTTTCTCACCAAAAAAAAAAAAATCGAGTTTTCAGTTGTTGTTTTTTAAATGAGCAACTTGACCAACCTTTGCGACAGTTATGCAATTTTCTGGCGCCACTCAAATTGGAGCCGCAAACAAGACCGCTATCAACGAGGTTGGTCGTTTGTCCATTTCGTAAACTATCACTGTTGATTTCAAGCCTGAAAAATCTTTTCATAGTGACTTGATTGATGGTATTTTAAGGTAACGTTTATTTAAGATAGCTATCTTTAATTTGCACAATATTTTTCGTTCTATTCGTAAAATGTTTACACTTTTCGGAAAAGCAAACTGACATGTCTACGCCACTCCCACGAACGGACAAGCATGTTGTGTACTTATAATCTTCTCGAGTTGTATAAACAACTCGCCAATTGAGAGACACTTCACGAATGATCATCTCGCTGTGTCAATCCGTATCATGCAGATGGCGCCATTTCAAAAACCGTTGTTTTTGAAGAAACACACGTAATACTTAAATGGAATTATGTAACCGACGCGACAAGAAAACAATGTTATCTTTAATAAGCCAATCACAATGCACGGTTAAAGAAGAAACTGACTGTCTTGGGCTTTCACGCGCAGGGCCGCAGTTTGTGTGTCATCTTATCCCAAGCCACCATAAATTCGAGAAACTTTTGAGATGAGCGGAGCAGCGAATGTGAGTAGATGCCTTGTCTTCTTTTCAATGATTACTCTACAGTAAGCATAGGGCATTCATGCCGCGCTGATGATTAGGCACTGATTAATATTCTCTGGATGGCTTCTCACTTGTCAAGATGTCGTCAGGCTATCAATATGGCTAAACTCCGATTTATTTGGATTATCAAGGGAAATGGTCACTTGTGTTAATCGAAATGAGCACTTTCATACGGTCATCGTCTCTCTCTTGTTCAAAACAGCAGACGGTAAAATAATCAAACAAACTAGTTCATTGCAAATTCGAAAAGTGTCAATTTCGCCCGAGTGCACGATTCGCAGCTATCGGTTATACGGTACGAGGTTGTAAATTTCCGCGCGTATCTTACAGTTGAGCTTGATTTGTAAAGCGCACAATATTGGTATTTCGTTAACAAAGGATTACATACAGAGACTTTTTCCTTTTCCCAGGTCGCTGTGCCGGAGGGCCAGGAAATCATAAACCGTGTGTTCATTGGTGGTCTCGCTCGGGACGTAAGTCGAGGAGCCTCTTTCTCACGATTTCTTCTTCATTTTGTATCGACGGGACTTCTTTTCAGATCGATTTGTTTTCCCACAATCGCCGGGTTACTGTTGTACATGAGTTTATTAACGTTGCGCGAGTGAATTTTTGCTAAGCTAAAGCCGTTCACACATGCATGCATGGTCAAATGCACATTTTCAGTTAACGAGCTGAATCATTTGCGGTTCTATTTAGGTATTGAACTGAGTGATCTCATTACTCCTCCCCTTTAGACGCAACACTTTCTCGGACTTCTGCTTAATTTTGTTGTGGTTCAACATTCCTGTAAATCGCTTGAGATTGCAAGTTTTGTTGCGACAGATGGACCCACGTCTTGTAGTTGAGAATTGTGTCCAAATCTAACTTTAACTGCTTTTTTTGCGTATACCAGAGATGCTGTCAGCATTGCCCGCCGTTAAATATCCGCTGATATTTACCGGTAGTGCAACCTTGGGGAGTCAACTATCTTGAATGGGGTCCATTTTATTTGGTTTAATTGATTCCTACCGTCTGAATGTCTCGCGCAGCCGAAACTTTCCTGAAAGTGTTTCATTATTCCATTTATTCTGATTTCTTCCTGGTCTTTTCCTTCTTTTACAGACTTCTGAGCTGGAGCTCGAGAACTTCTTTTCCAACTTTGGGGAGGTAGTGGATGTTCGGATAGTTTGTGATCGAAAAACAGGCCTTAACAAAGGGTGAGTTTCTTTTCGTGTGAAACTCCTCCTCTAGTATAAGATACACATACACCCGAAGCGCACAGTTATGGGGAAAAAATTGGGCTTCTTTGAGAATCGAAAACAACAGACATTGTGCCGCTGTGTAAAAATGATAAACTGAAGACCACACAACGCTTAAATCAATTTTCGTGGGTTTAGTTTAGAAGTTCCGAGTGTTAACTACGCCCAACCGAAAAACGCTAATGTAACCGGCTGATGATGCATGAGCGTGTCCATCAACAAGGCGTACTGCGTTTGACTATTTAACTTGCAAGACATGCTAAAATGCAGGCAGTCTTTATCATTATTGCTAAAAAAGGATAAAAATGAACTTAGTTGTTTGACATCAAGTTCGTACCTTGAAATACACCATCATTTTCTTGGTTTTGGTGAAGGATTTCGTCCACTCACTTGAAAGTTGGAACATCTTGTATGTTTTAAAGGTGGCAGAAAGAAGAGAGAGGGACATTTCTATTTCACTTTCAAGTACACGTGATTGAATCGTACAAAGGTCTTTAAATCCCGTTAATCCGATACATTTCTGCGCTTTAATCTATTAATTTAGGTACACTGAAGTAGCTTCTCCAGCAATTTGTTTTGGTAATTGATTTAAAAATAGTCTGTCTGGGAATGAACTTGCTAAGCTATGCGCACTTCGTTCGACGGTTTTGAAGCGTGACAGGAGTATTTTACTGAAGTTTGCGGCTCAGGGAAGGAGCAGAAGAGCGGTAATTTGATTAAACGAAGGGCAGGATTTCTGTGAAAAGAAAGTGTCACTTCCGAGCGCCTTTTGCAAAGCGTGTTTGCGTAAGTTATGTGCAGGGGTTAAAGAGACCATATCTTGAAATTAAAGTAGACGATTTGTCTTCTCAAGTACGCGATACCCAGAATAGGCCAGCTGCCTTGTTAGTGTGTGCGCTTGGTTCAATTCTTCTGACGAAGCTGTCATCTCGGTTTATCTCTTGAAACTGTAAGATGATTGTACTTTTCAACAGATGGGAACCATCTAAGGGTGATGAACTTGATTAACTGCAGGCATTCTGCTTGTATTGGGTGTGAAGTGTTTCTAGAAGGTTTTTTTAAAGTCACCTTGTCACGAAAAGGTTATCAGCTAGACTACTGCTCTTGTAAATGGCATTCTATGCATTCCTGCCCATTTAAGCTTGACAGAATTTAGTGAGCAGCAAAGATCAGCTGTTATTGGAGTTTTACAAATTAACCAAAAGGACCACTGAAACAAGAAAGAGTGAGACTACAACGATCACCCGAGTGTGGAATGGGTACACCCACTCTGTTTTACTGCTCATTCGACCGTAATGTAGGAAGGTGGTTCATTAATAGCATGCCACTTTCTCTTGCTAGAACAAAATTCTTAAACTTCATCCATGAAAGTGGGTGAGGCAGTAAATTAGAGTGGGTGGGGTAGTTTGGTGATTTTCATTGTAAAATTGGTTTCTGATTTACTGACAGAGCCTTTGGATAAGAGACCTTTCTCCAAAATTAAAAACATATACCAGCATTAGAAAGATCACCTTTACTTTAGTAATCATGAGAAAACAAGATTGACAACTGTAAAATGTACAGATGTTTGTGTAACCCTGATTGGCAAGAACAAATTCAATGGAATTCTTGCTCCATAATGAGGCTATAATTGATGTAATTAGCACAAAGACAAAGGCATAATTGTCAATCGTCATTTATGAATATGATCTGTATTACCGCAGGGCTAATTGGTTCCTTTCCTTAAAAGAGTATGTCAATGCTATAACAATGATAATAATAATGGGCTTCATTTAGAGAGGGTGACACTGGACAATTTCAACAACTGATGAACTTGTGGCCCTCTTGGTGTCTCCAACTACTTGAGGGCACTTTCCAGAGTCAAAGTGGAATTTGGAAATGTTGGTTTTTAAGGAGAGGGGAAAACCAAAGTATGCAGAGAAAAACCTCTCGGAGCAGAGTAGTAGAGAACCAACAACAAACTCAACCCACGTAAGACGCCGAGTCTGGGAATCAAACCTGGACCACATTGGTGGGAAGCAAGTGCTCTTGCCACTGCACTAGCCCTGCTCCCCTGTTACATTTCATAATGCACTTATCAGCCCTTTACCCTAGTGGTGTGCCAATCATCAATTAATAATCCATCATCGATTGAAAACATTTAGTGATGCAATGATCGATTATGGAAAATGTACAATCGATTATGGCAGAAGAATAAAAAAATTCTTATTAACAAGTAAAAATGTTAAATTGATGTATTTTTTTATTTTTTGTTGAAGAAGAAAACTGGTTGACAAAATAGTGTTAATCTTATTAAAATAACTGTCATTAATAAAAGTGGTCCACAGTGAAAAAAAAAAAATCAAAAGTTTATATTACTTTGACTTGCCCACAAGTGAAAAATAAAGGGAATTCTTATAAAGGGATTTTTCCGATTATAATTGACGATCACTCA
>BLFK01001071.1:366867-376867 GCA_014634185.1 Astreopora myriophthalma | reverse complement strand
GGGGCCAATTTAAATGAATTGCCCGACTCGGCAAAAATTATTTGCCCGATACGGACAAAAGGGTTAACTCCTATGCCAATGATAAAAGATGTAAACAATGACGTCAGCAAAGATCACTCTATGGACCCATCCATATTCCCTGTGTGCACCCTGCCTCTGAAACCTATCTGGGAAATGCTTTCAGAGTTCCATCTATGATCCTTGAAAAGGGATTATGCCTTCCATTAAAAACATGTGATTTTTTCTCTGAGAAAACTACTGTTATTTCTTATAGCAGATACCTCCATATTATGTTCAACAACCTACCCAAACTTACAGTTATGTACAGGTAGGAAATAATGATTCTGTTCTATATTTTCTGTGACAATTTGCACCGGCAGCCAACCTGTTCACTGGCTTACTTGATTTTCTCTTTTTTTAGCCACCTGCCACTCAATACTGTTACACTGCTGCTTACTACTACTAAGAAAAGGCAAGTCCTATTAAGTATTGTCCTTCACTAGCATGTTAATAAAGTAATATTGTTTGGAGCGAGCAGGCTTCAAAATAGCAGCCAGCTGCTGGCAACAGCCGGCAGTTTGGTCACACTTGCCGGCGATTTTTCACGGAAGCAATAGAAAATTACATCTATTGATCGGCGAAATCAACGTCACTTTGGAAAAAAAGCCTACAAATTCAGGCTAAAAGCTCTGATTTTATTTTGAACCCTGGCGAGGCCTCAAGGTATTGTCTGTTCCGTCGGGTAAACGTACCAAGCTTTCGCCGATCCATGGCAAGTGAATTACCACAGTCACACCAAGCAGCCTAGGGATAAAGAAATACTTCTATCATTCAGGAGGTGAATTATGTCATGACGTCCTAATGTCAGCCATCATGGATTCCAGCATTTCTCTGAAATGTCAGGAAACCTTGGGCATTTGACTTCACATTTGTCAAAAGCAACAGAACAACTGTGAAGGAGCAAATGCAATTAGGTTTAAATCAGGTTTCTCAAGAATGTCAAATAAACTGCTTTTCAAAATGTGGTTGCCATGGTAGCATAATTTTTGACAAGCTTTTCTGAGCATATTATTACTCAATTCTTGCTCAATGTTTGGTGTTGTTTGCCCTTAAAAAACTTTTCTTCAGTTTGTAGTAGCAATGTTGCTTCACAAAATTTTTCTCTTGATCGAAATGAGTTTATCTTTGCAAACATTATCTGTTGGAACTAATTGCTCACAAATTTCATTCTTTAGACGTGTGCGTCATCATGCCGTGAAGTCAAGTTATGCAAGCATGCTGCCATATGCATTTCACGGAGGTGAATTCATTCTCTTAACAAGTTGTTCCAAGTAGCATGCATTCTTTCCATATTCATTATTGTAAAAACCATTGGTACTATGTAATATCCAGTTTTTGTTTGCTTTAATTATCCATCTTCATTGGTTTACCTAGCTATGTGTTGTTCTTACAGTAAATATTGGGTTTTGTACAGGGTTGCCATTGTCATGGAAAATTTCGAGGATGGTTGATCGGTTAGCCTGCACTCGCAGACGTATTTCTGGTTTCTTCTACTACTTTTCCGAGAAGCGACAACCGGAAATACGTCTGCGAGCGCAGGCTATTGATCGGTGTGAAGTCTGGAAAACTCTAAACTATTGCTGAAACTACTGCAATTCAAAAACTCTGTTCTCTTTTTTCTTTGAATTTTGAAAATTTGCTCAATATCTGACTGGCAAAATTTTAAGCTTTTAAACTTCAAGCAGAAGGCCATTTTCTTTTGAGTGCATTTTTCTTTTAAATTTAACATTCCATTAATTGCATCCATATAGTTTATACTGACTGGTTAGGCTGCAGAGAGCTTGATGGAGGAAAAAAATAATGTCATTATCCCACTGATTTTCAGAATTGGGGTGTGTGAATGCAGCTTACTGAGCATGCAAAACACAGGATTTTAAGAGTCTGAAAGCCAGAAACTCCCGTGCTGCATACTTTATCAACCACAAACACACACACACACACTGCTTTTTTAATCTAGTGAGCGTATGACTACACTTTCTCCTCAATCCAGCTCTCTCAGGATTTTGCTGAGTTAGTACTCCCAGATGATTAAATATAAATATTCCAGTTAAATGGACAACTGTTTTCTCCAAAATAGGTTTTGAAGTTTCAGATAACAAGTGTTTGGTGAACATAGTTTCAAAAATCAAAAGAAAAAAGGTAATTGAGTTTTTTTATTGTAGAGACACTTTAAGGAAAAAGTCAAGAATACTTATTTTCAAACAAAGTGGCAACCCTGTTTGTAAATAGTAGACATCCTAGCATTTGATAGCTGTGTATGTGTTCTGGGAGCCTCATTCACAATGGATGATTCTGTAGCTGATTTTAGCAGTGCTGCTCACTGCTCATCAAAATGATTCATTCTTGTAGCTTTATGTAATTTGATTGTAGCAAACAATCTTTATTATTTTAGTGGGAATTTTACTTCAGGAAAAATCTGAATAAGGTGTGAAATTTAATTATGTTGGTTTGCTTAAATTGCAACTTTTTTAATTTTCACAGTGGCATCCAAATAAAATTCCACAATATAACAGTGACCTTGCAGGAAAAAATACCAAACGACGTTTATTTCATGGCAAGGTTGTTGGGTGGCAAGGGACCTCATCTCAGGTTGGGAAGTGGTTGCCATGGTGAATAAACTACGGGTGAACAGTTGGGAGAATATGTGCCTTGATATTGGGGCTCAGAGGTTTCAGTTATGAATTGAATTCATGGCTCACCTATCAGGCTTTTTCCTGAAGTACATACCGCCAATTGGGGTTGTAAAGACAATCCGATGTTGCCAACGAGTAAAACATGCAAATCAAGTGTAAATCAGTAAGTTGAGTTTTTAAAAAACATTGATTGAATACTTGCTAAGAAAAAATCACCAGCCGTTAGGCTTAAATGTAACATTGACTACAAACACAACTGCTCAACTATACCCTACTTTTGTATCAAGACATTGTGATAAGCCACCTACTCCAGCCCCCCAAATTCCTAATAAGCTCCTTTCTTGTGAGACCTGCACTTCTCGACCCAACTTACTCTTCCTCAACAGAGCTATTACGGTAGTTATTGTATTGCATTGAAAATAATCTTGATGAATCATTTTAGTTGATGCTTCGCTTTGTTGTCAACTTTTAGCTGATGCTTGAAACCGCTTGCAAGAATTGATTTCTCTACATTAGTGCTGTATTTTCTTAGCATCCTTTTTTATGACGGTCTTACGCAAACAGTATTTTAATTACAATTTTAAATAAACTTATTTTGATGGTAGAGCCCGCGTTTGCGTGAGTTTTTTATTTCCTTCAAAATGCAGAGCTGTATTAAACCTCCGCGTGTAGTTGCCTATTTCTTGTTTCTTGGAAGAACCTGACAAGGTTTTCGTCATTTTGTTCAATTTTGGCGTTTAGCCCTTTTGTTGTCTTTGTTACGTCCTCTTTGAGTTTTGCAAGTGCTTTCACCGTGGATGAATCTACTCCGCAGGCAGAGTCTCGTTTTACCCCCTCTACGAGCGAGGGAAGGAGGAGGTTAAACGCGACTCTGTACTTCGGTAAGATGAACCAAGAATTTGGAGTCAACGTTATACGCAATATCTACACCCCAGAGCTGGGGTGTTCAAAAAGTGGATTATGCTATCCAACGGATAAAGGCGAGCAAAACCAATTGAGTTTAACAGTGCATAGTGGTTTATCTAGTGGATAGCACTATTCACCCTTCGAACAACCGGAGCCAGATGGTCCAACAACAAATTTCTTCCCCCCTCCCAAGTTTTCACAGTACGTCGAGCTGCTGCTACGTGTATCAGGGGCACCCATCGGGTTGTTTCGGTAAAATATGTTTTCGGGAGTCCTTGAAAAAGCTGGAGTTTTCTTGAGTGAAATGTCACCTGAAACTTTCGTGTTACGAAGAAATTTATCCCCTTTGATTTTCGAAAAGCTACGTATGTTTATATTTTGTATGAAATAAAGGTCTGGTGGCATTTTTCGAGAGGCAAGAAAGTTTGGCGTTCCGTTTCTAGTCCCTAAAATTCTCTTTCACTCATGTATTCTCCGTATAGCTTTTCAAAATACACCCAAACATTTCATAAGATTCAAAACAGAGGTGTGGGAACCACTTTATTTTGCCGTTGGGTGCCCCTGTAATATTTATGATGCTATAAGACGTGGCTTTGGCGCGTTCTTACCTTGCTGCAATCGATAGATCGACGAAAAAAAGTTTTACTGGCTCATCTTTGGAAAAGGATTCCAAAGTATTTTACGACATGTGCTAGAAGAGAGAGCTAGAAGACACCGCTGTTCAAAACAGTTGTAGGCTCTCGGAATGAGAACCAGGCCCCAGTTGTTCGAAAGGTGGATAACTCTATCCACCGGATAAATGCCGGTGAATCCAATTGAATTATCTTTTGGATACTGATTAATCCAGTGGATAGCGCTATCCACTTTTCGAACAACTGGGGCCTGGGCTAGTGGTGCTAAGTGTATTCACGGTGTCAGACCTACAGTGGGCTCCTCCACCGCCCTCCCCCTCCCCCTCACGAGTTTATCGGTTTCCCGCTTCATTTTCTCAGTGAATCAGTGAAAGTACATTTTCTTGCTCTGCCCTCACAACCACCCCCAATCTTGGTTGCGTGAAAACTTTTCCCGGTTAAAGTAAGTGTTTTGTAGATTTTGTGCACGGGTCATCCGTCGCTAATAAATAATAACGTACACGTCAATGTTATAAATAAATATTATCTTCTGCAGTAGGCAATCACTGTAACAGTTTTTAAGTTTACTAAATCAGTCAATGTTCCTTGCATCTGTGTTAGAAAGCGGAAACTACTAAACTAGAAACAACAGTCTCTACCAAGAGAGGATGAAGGGACTAATTCCCTCTTGTCTCTATATTCTACTAATCGTTTTGCATCCGTTAAATTAATTTATCTAGGGAAAAACGTCATGCCATCCGATGGATTTTTCCATCGCTATGACCAGTCACCGACGGTCCGAGATCATTAGCATTGATTTCTTCACAGCTCAGCGTTAGCATTTCATAGCTCATTTCATTTACTGTCACGCTGTCTGGGAGTTCACAGGGTGGAGCTTGCGCCCTCTGCAGACACGATGCGGGTGCCAACGAGGCATGCGCATTTGTAGGATTCTTCAATACAGCAATATGACATTCGGGACTGTCGTAAATGATCTCCCCATCGCTGAATTCGTCCTCGATGTCGACACTCACTGGTACAGTAGGCCTTTCATAGATTATTTCGGGGTCGCTGAGTTCGTCGTCCCCGTCAAAATCCTCCCCGGATGCACTGTTGTCTGAAGCTTTGTAAAGCCGAGGAGATGTGTTTTTGCTTTGTTTAGGCCTTGACTGCGTCGTTCTTTTAGCCGGTCCTCGTTTCTTGAATACCGCAGCATGTGAGGAGGGACTGTCATAAATGACTTCTCCGTCGCTAAATTCTTCATCGCTGTCGATATTCACTAATACGCTTCCTGAAAGCCCGAACGGACAGGTTTGGGCACTTGTTGACTCCATTGTGGCTGACGTTGGTCTGCGTTTCTTAAATGCTCTAACATGGCGAGAATGACTGTTATAAATAACTTCTCCGTCGCTAAATTCTTCATCGCTTAATACACTGTTATTTGAAGGCTTGTAAAACGGATTAGACTTTGGTGAGCATTGTTTAGAGACTGACTCTGTCGTTGATGTAGGGTGCAGCTTCTTGAACACTGCTGCATGACAAGAGGGACTGTCAAAAATGACCTCACCGTCACTAAATTGGTCACCTACATTAATCGAATTGTTTAGAGGAGTGCGACATGATTCTGCTTCTGGAATACACGCTTTGGCATGATGTGTTTCACGGTCATTAACAGCGTCACCATCGTCGCCAAATTCCTTATCGCTAACGGTAACCACTTCGAACGGAGCAGTAGCTTGTCCCGCATTTTGTGCACAGGGCGTTGGTCGCTTGGAAACACGACTTCCAAGCTTCTCATAAATGATTTCATCACTACTTGATGTTTCGTTGCACTCAGCGTTCAAAAGCGCAGAGGTCTTGCACAACGGAAAGAAATTTCGAGACTGCGACACCGGGCTTGATTCTGTAGTCGAAGTTGCCTCTCGCCCTTTTGACACCGCGTAGTGACTCGTGGAACTTTCATAAATGATATTTTCATCACTAAACTCGTCGCGAACACCTGACTGATTTAGCGATACAATAAAGCCCAGCTTAGCGCCGAAGCATTTTCGAGGTAGATACCAGCGATTCTTCCTGCATCGGAAAAAAATTAACAAAAATCAAAAAGCGAAATTTAAACATTGAGAAGTTCTGCAATCGTCACAAACATTGAATTTGTTATCAAGCCCACAATGTAACAGTAACGACACTATTCAATTCGAAATAGCATTGTAAAGCACACAATGACCCAGAACAAAGTACTGTTTGGACTACATCTGTATTTACTTGCCCTATTTTGAATAGCCCATTTCCGAGTTGCTGTTTTCCTCGGTTTCAGAGCGAGTCCTGGTGCACAACCATTCAAATGGAAATGAGTCGTGTATTTTCATGCAAATCAAACTCATTATCATTTGAATGGTTCAGCACCAAGACTCGCTTTCAACCAGGGGCAAGCAGCAACTCGGAAATGGCTTATTGTCCCCAGACATGCGTCCGCGGCTCTGGGAGATCGGCGGGTAGAGAGAGGTTGTGCGTAACTTACGCACTCGTCGAACTCCCGTCTCTATACGGTCTTTGTTTTTTTGCTGACATTTCCAAGAAAAGTAATTTAGCCATGTAAACTCTCTGGTCGTTTACCACAAACAAGTCTTAAACACAAACTTCAAAACAAACTTGCAACAGCACAGAACTACTAAGTAACTACGAGCTCACAACTTTTAGATTTAGTCGTTGGCTCATGATCAACACTCGCCACTGACAGTTTGCCAACATTCCTCTGTTCAACGCACACACAACTTTCCACGGACACGGCTAACAACTTGCACCTCTCCACAGGCCTCTTACAGGCATCTAGTATACGAGAGATTTTAAAACCTAACAAAGTCACAACATAGCCGGCCGAGTTCACCTAAAAGCTTACCATAGGATCGCCAGGCCAGACACGGTTAGCAGAAATACCGCAATTGCCGCACATATCATCGCGACAGTAACAACGTTAACATCGGCATCCGATGAATTTTCTGAATTACCCGGATGTTCACTTTTGGATTGCAGTTTCTTCTTCGTCTTAGTTTTCTTTTTGACTTTAAAACGTGTGTCATCCTCCACACTTCCAAGGTGCGCATGAGAGCCAATCCAACGAATCTGCGTTGAAGAAGTTTTCATGTTATTGCGAGTGCCGACCCGATCAGTGTGCCGAATCGTCGAGGTCCGCTGTTTGTAATTATTTGTAGAACTTTCACGAACTGTTATTTTGGGTGTTGCATTTGAATTAGATCCCTGTCGGCTATCTCGCACGGATTCTTTACTATTAGCCTTTGCAGTGGGGTCCTCTGCTTCTTGGCCAGCTTTAAACTCAAATTCATCACGGGGCCTCCCGAGTGTATGCTCTTCTCCGCTTTGTTCGGAGGGCCCGTTCTCAGCGAGTTCTTCCGACGTATCTAGTACTGTAATACTTTCCCATTTGTGACGGCTGTTTCCGTTGTTGTCATGAGCACTTCGTGATCGTTCATTGTCCAGAGGCAAGAGAGTTGGCTTGGGTGGCGATCTGGGAGTTGTCCAGTGCACAGTAGTATCTTCAAGTTGCGGCGTAAACTCACGGCTCCTACCCAGTTGGCTAACAGGAGTCGGGGAAGCTCCGCTGGAAGCGGACTCTATGAAATCATCCTCTGACCGCATGAAAGACTGCATGTCGTGAACCGGCTCCGTTATCTTTTGCTTCTTTGACGGAAGTAGCAAGTGCAAGCCACCCATTGCTCTCTGACCGCGTTGTTGAAGAGGTCCACTAGTCAGCGCCTTTCTTTCTGCGGTGTCCTTTCCGCGTTGCACAGCCTGTTTAACAAGCTCTGAAATGTCCACATCTGTTGCATTCCTTTCAGGGAGGTCAAAAGCTTTCAAACCTAAGGGGGAAAAATAACACTTAACTTTCTCTTAATTCGTGTTTGTTTCTAACGATACCTTGCGCTCTCTCTATAAGACTTTAGCATTTATCAAGATATTACGTAAACTGCGTGTGGAAACAAAGTATTTCTTACCTTGGCAAGTGCGCTTACAAATTAAAATCGCGAACAAAAATTCGATTACAAATTCTTTGAACTTCATTTAAAACGGTGCACAAAATCACCTCTTGCATCCACCGCACTTTATTTCGTCACAAAGGTAGTTCTCAGAAGTGACGTGATGAGTGCGCGTGCGCTAAGGGCGGACAATTACATAGCCTTCTTGACATTTACAACCAATTTACCGTGCCAGATAAATCCACTGGATATAGATACAAGTTAAAACGCGCCTTTTAACATGTTTCTATAATAATGAAAGAAACTAAAAAATAATGCCGGCAAAATGCTCCCTCATCTCTGCGAAAAATCAACACCAAAGGAATCACAAAGTCAGTCACGTTCTCAGGGAAATAAATCCATCAACCAATCACAGATCGAAGTAATTCCAGAAGCCCATAACCCAGAAGTCTCGATCTGTCTAATTTGTCCTTGGCCCATCAGTTTATGGTGTCATCTAAATTTAGAATAGATGTCCCGCCAAATAATGGCCTATCAGATTGGGCCTGATAACCACAACGCGTCTGATTCGTCCGCACCCAAGAGCCGCACGAGGGATTGCTGATGCTAAATGTAAATCATGGCACAAAAATTAAATCTAGCAGCAGCCGTTCTAAAAATAGATAATACCGTAAACGGATGGGCCGCATCCCATTCCAGATCGAGACTTCTGGTAATTAACGACTTGGTTTTACTAGCCAATCAGAACGCAAAGCGAGTAAACGCAGCCGGCGGCAAGCGCGGGAAAACGAGGGTAACTTTCGCAATGGGTTTTAGTTTTGCATGTGATTGGTTGAAAAGTTGGTGCAAGCTCTTTTCATCCAATCATAGAGCAAACCACTTAGAGCAAATCAAAATCAAAACCAAAACCAAAGCAGACGCTCAAATTACTTTGGACACTCAATTGAAAATCGCTTTATGGCGGGGTACACATGAATTTGAATGACATTTTAAGAGGTTTAGGGAAGGGATAAAAAGAAGAAAAATTAGTTTTGAAATACTAACAGACAGTTGACCCCCACCCAATAGCTTGCATACGGGCTTTTCATTTGGGCAATTCAGAGACGGTTTTTCCTTTTTTTTTTGTTCGATTCTGCTTTCGAGTGCCGCTCGGTTTAAAATCTAAGGGATTGGGGCGAGCGAAGGAAAGCCTCGCTCGCCCCAATCCCTAAGCTTTTGACCGCGCACCATTCGAAAGCAGAATCGAACCAAAAAACGTCTCTCAATTGCCCAAATGAAGAGGCTGTGTGCAGGCTACCCACCCCATTAATAAACTCAAGAGACGATAATGGGATTATCCTCTCTTGTAAAGTGGAATTGGATCTGGAACGGCTACTTGATCTCATGCGTTCACTCTTACCGATTCCTGAGCTCATTGTTTCATCAAGATTGTTTTCATCAATCATGGGCTCCTGGTGAAGTGCTGGTATTTTTAAGAACGTTAACCTTGTATTGTAATTGTAATTGTAATTGTAATTATAAGACTTTATTTAAACACGGAAAATCATCAATCGAGTATTGCAAGTTAAAAACTAAGATTATTTACAACTGCTTTACACGATTGCCGTGTGGAAATCCGATATGTTGGATACCTTCTTCAAATTTCCCTTAAATTGAACGAGATTGGACATTTTTTAGGCTATTGGGCAAGTTATTCCATAATGTGGCCCCGCTCTAGGAAAAGCTTCGTTTTAAATTATTAGTTCTAGGTTTTGGCAAAGCCAGTTTTCCCTCAGAGTTTCTCAGGTTGTAATTA
>BLFK01001071.1:351566-359707 GCA_014634185.1 Astreopora myriophthalma | reverse complement strand
TTTTATTGTATGCAAATTATTTTAATGCACGGTGCTTAAGAACTTAGAAAGGAAACTGAAACGTGCAAACCAAATTAAGGGTCGCAAACAACCTCGTCTCTCGCAGTTAATTTAAGTAACATTCGCACGAGATAATGCATTAGGCGAAAGCCGAATTTCCGCCAATGTTGTTGGAAACACGAGGGCCCTCTTAGCGGCTCTTTCTAATTTATACAGTTGTAACGTAATTATCTGTAGTGTTGGTTTTCCAGCGCTTAGCTGCGCAGGTTAGTGTAAAGGACCACAGAAACTTCGGTTTCCACTGCTACCAGTTTGTTCAACGATTTAATTAACTCGATTTTAGCTAGGTGCTACGCCCGGGGCACGTTATCTTACGCCCATGCTGTTATCTCATTGTCCTTTATTCTCCAAGGAAATATATGGTTAGTTGACCAATCATATCTCAGCAATAGCATAATATAAACGCCAGTTTTTAGGAGAGCTAGAGAGAGAGTTGGCTTCCGGCGACGGCGGAGTGTTGAAGGTCCCTGCCAGAATAAAGAAGTCAAAACGCTAAGGCTGCGTCTTCAAAATCTGTCCCGTAACAGATAGTAGTTTTGCCGGGGCTTTACACTAGGCAACGTTTCGTGCAAATTGTCTCGCGTTTGATGATGTCATGAAGTCAAAGCGACATTTTCGTTGGTTGATACCGCAAAACGTTGCGACACAAGTTGTATGCAGGATGGATGTTTACACTGCGCAATGTAGAAAGAAGTCGTTGCAACGTTACGGGACGCGTTGCGAAAAGCAGACCTGATTCTACTTTTCGCAACGATTCCGGCAACAACAAAATAGCGAGAAATGTCTGTGGCAGAGTATGTTACACTAGGAATTTTTATTGCAACTTCTGTCGCAACAAAATTGAGAGACGAGTTGCACGAAAAATTGCCTATTGTAACAGCGCCTTAAATTGGGTCAGTACTACTAATAAAAAAGCTTTCTCATGTTTTCAGACCCTTAAAAGAGCTCGTTGTTAGGTTATTAACTCGCCCGCACCTGGACGGCGGTTTCAATACACTCCTCGAGAAAGACGAGCCAAGGAAGCTTGAGAACGCGATCGAAATGAAGGCAGGCCGAATCCTTTGGGGCATAATTTGGTTCCTTGTCTTGCTGTTCCTTGCCTGGCCGATTGGGTTCTTCTGTGCTGGCTGGTACGTGTGCCTCACCCCATTTGAGGCCTGTATTGATGGAATGAAGAGTCTCACCGCCTTACTTATGAAGGGAGTCACTTTACCATTTTCAGTTTCGAATCGGATGGTAAAGGGGAAAAGCTACTCTTCAATTTCATGATCGATAGTTAGTTTGCTACTGAACTACGGACAACAGAACACTTCGCAGGATCTTAGGGACATAATAATGTGAACTACTAAGAACTGTGGAAATAAAAGTGATTCTTTTGCACCTCTTACCCCGGGATCTCTCCTTGGTGAGGTTGTTTAAATCGACAGTGGTTCGAACGGTGTCGCATCCTTACCATCGCGCCACGCGCTACAAAAAATAGAAGCAGAAGCGTTACCTCCGGACATCTAAGTCTGAGCGTTGTAAGATAACAACCCCCGAGTTTTCGGCCCGCAAATTGCTTGTACCAGGCCTGCGTTGGTCCTTCGCCAGCTTTCGGATAACTACCCCTGATAGGTAGGTCGGCCCCTAACTGAATGATATGTGACAGACCGTTGTTTACTCGCAGCTCGGTTCCATTCCACTTAAAGTACGATTCTCAAGCCATATATATTTCGGACTGAAGATCAGCGCTGAGATCAGAAGCGGGGTTTCTTCTCGAAATCGACTTCAATTTTGTCAGTTTTTCAGTTTTCTAGCCGACTGAAGTTAAAGGGGTTCTCTGTACGACGCCATGCGTTAATTCCATGGGGATTATTTAGCTATTATTCCATTCGGCACGCGCCTCGTTGGCTATTTAACACCTGGTATCGCGAATGGAATACCTTATTATAGGAAATTAACAATGCACTTTATTAACGCTATTTTACAAAGTTCGCGTTAATTTAACGTATCTTAATTAATGTCGATGTAAATTTAATGCACGCTATTTTACAACATTGTTATTTTAAAGCACCTTTATTTCATTACAAGACCTTATTAGTTCATGACTCCTCTATTGGCTCTGCAGAGTCACTACCTAACAGGAAGTCTTCGCTTAAAATCGAGTTCAAAATGTCTTTTTACTGATCTTGATACTCCTCTGTCTCCCCGAGAGGATAGCTCACTTCTTCTGTTTTCCTCTTTAAAATTTTCAATGCCCGTTCGTCCTCCCAATGCACGGTTACTTCTACTGGTATTTCTAAGCCGCCTTGAACAAGTGGAGACCGTTTGTATTTTATAGATTTCACCTGCCCCATTACGAAAAATTCGCGTTAATTTAATGCATGTAAACCTAACTTTTGAAAAATTCACGTTAATTTAGTGTAACGTTAATTTTCTTCGCGTTGTCAACGTGCATTGTTAATTTCCTATATTAAGGTAACTCGCAAGTGGAGGTGCAAGTGACCGGGTGCGACATGGCTTGATAGCACGGTCGGTGAAGTGGTTTGCAGCGCAATCGCACGGTAATGGGCTCGAGTCCCGTTCAAGCCTAGGTTTTTCTCAGGTTTCTTTGCAGCCTTGAGTTGCCACCTTAATTTAGATCAATCTAACTTGAAATTCATCTCAATTCCCCAGTTTAAATGTATGAAATTTCACATATTCTCTATAGTACATACCTTTTACTAACCTCGTTTTTTCTTCTTAGTTACGACCTGCGTTTTTTCCAGTTCAATTTATGAACAATATTGAATTCATTGGCCAGTAGAAAAAACGCAGACAGTAACTTACAGTACGGCCCGAAAAAACGAGGTTAGTAAGATATTGGTAAACGAATTGAACGGGAAAGCACACTCTGATTTTTAGCGGGCCATACTGTAGAATACGGCCCGCTAAATTGGCCAATCATAGTGCGCGTACTATCTGAGAGAGAAAACACAACAGAATCTGCACATCCAAATTGGACTTGTACATAGACTCCGTCGACTTTCATCACGACTTCAAGTGCAAGGCTTCAAACCACTATGCTCCTCAAAACGTAATAAATTCCTCACCGCAAACGGCGTGGAGCAATAATTCAGAAGTATGGTACTACAGTGCCGGAATTCAGATGAGCGGTCCAATGTTAACTTACATTCCAGTATCCTTTGTTAATTTGTGTTTGTTATGTCATCTAGGTACCGCAAGTCGGTGCGCAGCGCGCGCAGCGCCCTTTCTGCTGTAGCTCACGCCCTTGCTTGCTCTAGTATTCATTGTTTTCCTCGCGAAGCGAGGTTAATACATTTGTCGGACCGAAGGAGCTAAGCCGCGCGAATTCGAGCGGAAAATATCTATCTATCTATCTATCTATCTATCTATCTATCTATCTATCTATCTATCTATCTATCTATCTATCTATCTATCTATCTATCTATCTATCTATCTATCTATCTATCTATCTATCTATCTATCTATCTATCTATCTATCTATCTATCTATCTATCTATCTATATATATCTGACTGAATTTGCTAGAACATGCCTGCTAACTTTTTCGCTTGAGCACGGGCGGAGCCCGTGTTCAAGCCTCTGCTGTGGCTGAAACTTGAGGGGGGTACGTGTCTAGGACTAGCGTGTGACTTAGAGCAGTCATAGGCCAAGCTTGTGGTTGGTGTTTTGGGGTTGCCAGGTAAAAGGCAGATAATTCAGGGGGGTAGTGATGTGTGTGCCAAATGAACATAGGCCTGTTCTTGCTTTTCAAGTTGAGCCACAGTGAGAGTATGTGGAATATGTTGACTATCTCCACGGGACATTGTGACAGCAATGACTAGTTGACTGTGAGTTCTATACAGGTGACAGATGAGGCAGTCAGGGGGGGTCACTGTGTATTCCTGGGAGAGCTATTGCAAACAGGAAGCAGAAAAGAAGTTGAGATTTTCTGACTCGCCAGCAGTTTCCGCGTAGCCATGTTTTTAATAATCCAGTCAGATATATATATATCGCTAAAGATGTCCGTGCTGTTGCCTGGCAACATTGCGCAAACAAAGTATGAATGACGTCAGACAAAGAAGGGTTGCTAGGCAGCAACCGCTGCCTCACAATGGCGCACTCTCATGTTCATTCATTGAGGCCGAACGTGTAATTTCATGGAGGAATGTTTAGTATTGGTCAAACACGACCAAATTCTCATGTAAATGAACCACAGGAGCACGCAAAAGGGACAAGACATATTCGCCGAAGGAGATTAAACAACGAAACTCCTGAACAACGTGAAAGGTGACTTCAGATTCAGCGCGAGCAGCGAAGAAGAAAGAGACATCAGGAAACCACAGAGCAAAGACAACATCGCTTGGCTCAGCAAAGACAGCACATTCCTTCGCTCCAAATTAACTGCCCACCCAGCCCTAGGTTTTGCGAGTCACGCATTTCTAGTTTTAAATTCAAATGTAACTGTGTATTTGAGTTCTTTGGTTGACGTCCTCGTCTGTGGTGTTTATTATTTCTCTTTTAGCGTTGTTTTCCTTAGTGCTCACATTGTGGGCACTAAGTGTGTCAGGAGCCCATAGCCCGGAGCGTAAAATTCCCATACTAGGGCTGTGTCACGGCATTTTTACAGACCAAGCTATTTATAGTCATGTTTTTCCCGCTAAAAGTTCAGTTCCAGTCCGCACGCGTCCAAACAGTTTTAGGCTTATGATTGGCTAGCTAGGCTCCTGTGGGAGACCGAATTCGCGGGAAAATCAATCTAAAAATAGCTCGGTCTGTGATATACACAAGTATATTCAAGTTGTACGCTCCGGGTTATGGGCTCTTGGTGTGCTCACACGTACTCACACTGTGGGTGGCTCCTCCTGAAATGTTCCACAATTGGTATAGGATTTAATGGAACCGAAACAGATTGTGGAATTGCACACATTTCACTGAGGCATCCGACTGATGAACAGTTACAGCTGTTAGATATGTATTTGCTCTGGCAACCATCAATTATATTCTGTGCCCTTGGAATATAGTCGTCAGATGTCCAACGCGACATTTTAATCGATGGAAACAAGTGTAAGCCGAGCTGTGGAGGAGAAATTGCATGACGAGCCAAAGGAATGTCTGCACAGGAGGCTAACTGGTGAGAGACTAATATTAAACGCCTCAGAATCAAAATTGATTTCTTTCTTCTTTTTTGGGGGGGGGGGGGGGGGGGNNNNGGGGGGTAAATTGTTCACGTTTCAAATAGATCCTTCTACAAAGGTACTTGTGCCGCTGGACGCCGGAGTGAAGACATTTTTGGTAACTCACCAGTTCACAAATTGAAGCATTTTGAAAGCTCTCGATAGAAACCGTTATTTTACAAAAGGAGGGATATATGTCAGAACAGGGGCTTTCTCTCGGTGAAAAAAAAGTAACTGAATATGAACAACAGGACCAGATTGCTAAAGTACTATTGAATTTACAACGACAAAGACCTTTATTGGTACGACTACATTCCGAAATTACCCAGGTTATCAGAGCTTGAAAAATTCAGCCCCGGGTCAGTGAAATCCATCATTCAATCAATGCTACTTGCACAATGTTAAAAAAATGCAAATTTCCATAGATACCGGCGAAGAAAAACGAGTCCGCCAAAATTTAGAAAATCCTCCTTAGAACCAGATTTTTCGAGCGCCATCAACAAACCCATGTTTTCTTGACGACAACCGTTGGTCACTGAATCTGCCGCTGGTCAGGATTTCCGCGCGGGTGTTTTTTATCATAAGAGAGTTATGGTGGTCCATTGTTTACGTCACCTGATGAACCCGCGCGAAAGCCTTTCAGTAATTCAGCGAAAGGAAGTCGCAAATTCAACAGCCGCGCAGATATCACAGTTCTAAAAATTAAACGATACGGGACAGGGTTGGCTCAAGGCCGCCTGTGTCCAGATTTCCTCTTCAGGTGAAGAAGGAAGTTGTTTCCAGGCCCCTTGCTTGCGTTCTTTTAACTCGGGAAAGACCGGAATAGCAAATAAACCTACATAGTCTTTTTCACAGCAACTAGAGGATGTCAAGCCGTGAGAAGAGTGTGACAAAGTAGATTCCCTTTCGTGGCCACTCTTCTGACGGCTTCACCCCCTCGCTCGCCCCGCACCGAAAGGTAAGTACGATGGACCAAACGTAATTCTAATAACTAAAATTTGCATTATTAGATATTTCACATCACACCCATAAATCTGTTCAACGGGAAACGCTTTCTCCAGTCATTCATAGTCATCTTGAATAAAAAACGAGTCGGTCTTGTCGTGTGTTCTACCATGCTGTTTTGCCCTCGACCATGTGCTTAGCGACCTCCAAAGGAAGCTGAACGCCCTTCATCAAAAGCTCAGTCACTCCTTTGATTGCGTCCAAGCAAGCTTCAAAGGGGGACAAACAGACGTACCAACCGGCACAAAAGAATCCAATAGGCCAGGCAAGAAACCAAAGGATAAGCAACCAGATAATCGCCCACAAAACATTCATGACAGCTGCAGTTCTTGAAATCGATCACCCTAAAGCGAAATAAAGATGACAACGTAAGAGGTTATGAACAGTGAATGCTGTGTGATTAGCTGTGTTAGCAGGGTAAACTGACAGTGACATTTTGAAAATCAGTACGACTCTTCGAAGTGGAAAGGTTTGGCCGAGTAGCTTGCAAAGATAGAAAGCTGTATAGCTCCCTAGTAATATTCTATTGATTTTGAGGCTGTGTTATTATTCAGTTATTAAAAATATGTACCTGCAAGAGCAGACGCGTTTTCGCCTTTAGTTCACACGCCGAGAAAAGGGCTTGCTTCGCAAAGTGTAACTCCAAAAATATTTGGTTTATTTATTCATTGCACGGCTGGGAGACGGCTATTCATAGAGCTATTTCAGTAGAGTTATGACTTAGAGTTAGAGTTAACGACTGCCAAAATCCTGAATTCATGATTTTGGAA
Organism: Astreopora myriophthalma; assembly: GCA_014634185.1. Classification (NCBI taxonomy): domain Eukaryota; kingdom Metazoa; phylum Cnidaria; class Anthozoa; order Scleractinia; family Acroporidae; genus Astreopora; species Astreopora myriophthalma. The sequence continues at coordinate 352,714 of BLFK01001071.1, read as the reverse complement.
GGGTTAGCGTAAAGTTTAGTGATTAGGTCTGAACCATGATTTAAGAGTCAAGTCGGTTCATTTAATTTTGGCTTTCCAGAATGTTGAATTTAGAATTTTGGCAGTCCAAAATCTTGAATTCAGGATTTTGGCAGTCGTTAACTCTAACTCTAAGTCATAACTCTACTGAAATAACTCTATTGCTAGTCGACCTCGCTCGGCTGTGTTTTCCAATGTAACTTACTTTACATTGCGTTTTCAGTGAACAAAGGGCCCCCGTGCGAGAAAGGCTATACCGCTTTGAGAAAACAACGATTTAGTTTATCTTAAGTACAGTTAACGACTAAAATAGACAATTCAAGGGATAATCAAAGTACACTGAGCTATTTTAAGCTAGTAATTGATAGTTAAGCTAAGATATATAGGCTTCGATCAGTTAATGTGAATAGATATGGCCAAGTGGTCGCGAAAAATAGATATGGACAAGTGGTCGGGAGGATGTTAGCATTTGCGTGATGCCTATGAATTGCAAACGCAACTGAGGATGTCTCGAATCGTACAAGAGCCGAAAAGGAAGACATTCGGGTGGTGTAAAAATCTTCAGGGAAAGATTTCCGTACAGGTCCCCACATTAATTATACATGCATATTCCTACTTACCCTCTTCCAAAAAGAACGAGCGTGAATAGAGTTTTGCTAGGAAAATGCATGCATAATGAAGTAGGGACCTGTACGGAAATCTTGCCATCTTCAGTTTGAATTAGCGTGATTTTCTCCTCGTAGGCTCATCACATGCATAAACATATAAGCAGCCTATAGCTGAATGACAAAAACGTTACAACAGCCCACGCAATTGGCTCAGAAAGCAGCAGAAGCATTCAAAGAAACAACAGAAACAATGAACCCTAATCCTAAGAACATTAGAACTGCGTCCTAATCAGATCCAATGAAAATTGAAGGTTGTAAACAGCTGCGTGGTATCTGGAAAAAACATCATTCGACCGGGTTTTCTCGGGCACATCGACTGCAACCTCTGAAGCTTGCTTATTTTACTGGCTAATTAAAGAACCAACATTGCAGTATTAAATATATAACGTCTCAATTTTTACTTACTGTTTACGAACATTTGATGAGGTCATAGAAAGTGTCAAGAAACTTCTCAAGAAATCA
>BLFK01001071.1:336566-341566 GCA_014634185.1 Astreopora myriophthalma | reverse complement strand
AGCTTTATTTAGGAAGATTTTGCAAGGTAAGTCTCCTGGGAAATCATGCTTTAGTCCAGAAAGAAAGGCTCATTTGCTGTTTATTTTGCTACCTGCAAAGCGAACTTGAACGAATGGCACTTGTTTGTGCCTGTCCAGCTTGCGAAGCCTTTCGTGATGCATGATTCTTCTTCCTGTAAACTCTCCTTCGCAAATGATGGGGTTTATCCTAGACTTGCTTGCAGGTCCGTTTTTCGTTTTCTTTCGTGCAAGAAATGTCAACTCCCTTTATGGAGATTGAAGCTGGAGTCACTCTTTTGGGGATTACGGAACACTACAATTGGCATTTTAGTTCTAGAGAAAAATGCAAGTTTATTCAAATTGCAGATCACTGTTAGCAGCTTCCATTTTGATTGAAGGTATTAAAAGGGTCAGACTCATTCATGTGCACGTGCAGTGATTGAGCTTTCGTTGGCGTATAGCATTCAGGTCTCCAGAGGCCAGAATTCTTTTGGCTAGCACCAAGAATAACAACCTCTGCCTGGTTCCAAACTGCATGTATTAATTTTTGGAACCAGCCAGAGGTCGTCGTTCTTGGTGCTTAGTGAAAGAATTAATGTGGCCTCTGGGGATGAGAATGGGAGGCGTGGATGTGGAATGTGGATGTGGGAATGTTGGACGTGGAAATTTAATAGCAAATTTAATTTATGCCACCAATTCTAGAATCATGTGATTTCTGCTGAGCTGGCCAGTTTCAAAAAGTTAACAAGCCTGGGTGATTGACTGATAAATGAACAAGGTAAACAGTGTCTGCTAGCACTGATCACTATCCGAAAATGGGATGCATCAAGTAGATTGACTCAAGTGCCAGTTATGGAATATTTCTTTTTTAAAAGTTATGTCTGGCTGCCTAACACCTACAGACGTTTAAAGAATAGGGCTGTTGACAGTAACGGTCTTTCTCATTACTGTCTAAAAAAAAAAAAACTAAAAACAAAAGCAAAAGCAAAACAAAATAAAGCCAAAAAACCCATGGCAGGTCTCACCCCAGATGACAACCATACATGTACCAATTAGACTGCAACATTAATTTTGCACGCTGTGCAAGCTACACGTAACTGAAACTTGGGTGATGAAAACTAAGCTAATGAAGAGTGGTAGCTTTCTTTTAAAGGTGACAGGTCATAGGTCGTTGTTTTACCAATGCTGAAGTTACCTTAACTCTTTGCTAATGATTATTGTATATTACTTAAGGCTAGATACTACACTAAGACAGTGTTGTGGCCTAAGCATGGCATTAGTGAAGGTTTAGGGTCATTTCACTATAATTGGTGAAACATTGACCTGTGACCTGTAAAAGAAACTTGATGAATAAACGATCAGAGATCATCTCTTTTTTGAACTGGAAGGTAATACAAGTCATTGTTTTCCTTTGTTTTTAGTTATTGTCTCAGTTTTTGAAGGAAAGATCCCTGATGATGGAGTACTTCAAAAGCTTGAATCAGATGCCGTAACTGAAGACACGCTGTCTGTTCTGTATTCTGGGCTTTATTCTCTTCTTCGCAGTGCTTTACGTTTACCCCTTACTTCGTTGAAATCAGAGAGGTTCAAGGCAGACCTTGTGGAATTAAAGTAAGTAGTCTCTGGGTAATTGTTAATAAGGTAATAACATGACTTTTTGAGGAAATATTGTTTATTTGCGCCCGCGTAGTGTCATTTGCAGCCCGAACGCAAAGCGCGAGGGCCGCAAATGACACTACAAGGGCGCAAATAAACAATATTCCCCCAAAAAAGTCATGTCATTATCATTATTATCAATAAACAAGGCCAAATGATATCAAGAATGCGAGTTTTAATAATACACTTGCTAAGTGAATAATGAATTCAAAGTCACTTCAAATCATCATGTAAGTGTTGATTGAACAAGCTATTAAAGAATCAACTCAGTCGTCCAGTGAACTTATTTAAAATTACCGAAAAAATGCTTAAAATCGTCTATAAATAATAGGCATAGCACAAAGTCTAATTGGTTAAAATCCATCGGATGATAAAGCAAGAACCAATCAGCTGTAGGGCTGATAATGCATTAGCAGCCCGCTGTCAGTCTTTTGCGGCCCACTGAGCGTGTGTTTTCAAGAGGCCGATTTTCTATTTGGCCGTGTATATTGATAGTAATTATGAATAATACATACCTCTTACTAACCAAGTCTGAGGGCCATACTGTGAGTTATGTCCTGGATTTTTTCTATCCTAATTTTCAATTGATGGCCTGAGTGTGAAGCACAAGGTGGGAAAAAACAAGGTATTGTAACTGACAGTACTGACGGGGAAAAAAAGGTTAATAAGATATTTATCTTGGTGATGGAATGAAGCGCAAAAGCATGCCATGAAGTCAGCTCCACTAAACTGGCCAATGATTGATAGGACATGTATCTGAGTATCACATACAGTGCACTTCACAAGAACAGAATACTGATACACGTATGAATTTCTGATGCAAGCCAATGGGGAAAATACACAGCCATGTTCCATAGATGAGTGAAAGATGTGTCCTCAGCTCTTAAATTCTTTATAAAATCTTTAATTCTGGGTCTCAAATTATAATTGATACTCACCTGAATGGTTACAAGGTGACTTCAGAACTTTAGAAATTGTTTTCCTTTTTATTAAACTATAAATTTAAACTTGAATGCAGCAATTTTTCTTTATAAAATTATCAATGGACAGTAGAGTTGTTAAAAAAGTCCACACTGTCTTTTCTGCAGAATTCCTGGAGAGTTAATACCTGATTTGTCAAGCATTGTGTTTGAAGACAAGCAAGTATCTCCCTTTTTTAGATTTATGTAGTTTTAATAATTATTATTGTTACTTAACATAATTATTGCTTAAATTTTGATTTCTGTTCATAAGGATGAATTGTCCAGGGCTGAGTTGTTCGAAAAAGGGTTCAAAGTAACCCTCGGTTAAGTCCAGTTAAAAACCTGTTGGTTGTCATGGTATTTCATTCCAGTTTGGCACTAACCCTGCTTCGAAAAAACTCGGCCCAGGTTGTGAATTTTTCAGAGGCCCTCATTTTTGGCATGTACCTTGGGCCAATTCACGTGTGTGGAGTTCCTTCGGGCTTTTCTTCATCTGATAGTGCTTCTTAAGAGAAGATGATAGAGCCTCAGATCTAACACAGCTGGGATGTCAACAGAAACTCTCTTGTGTACCTTAACTTTGTAACCAACTCAGTATTTTTCCGTAGATGTACTTGCTTGCAATAATAAGGAATGTCACATCTGACTTGTTTATTTCACCTCCATAGAAGGTCAGTGTTTGATGCTATTGCCCTTAGCAACAGAAGCCATCTTCCGCGCTTGGAATCTCTTAGGTGGAGAGTTGATGTAGCTATATCCACAAGGTAGGCTATACTTTCACCTGTGGTGTAGAGTGTTCTGCGTGCATGTTTATTGAAAATAAATTTAATTTATGAGAGAATTGCATAATTGAATAAAATCTTGCATTCTGATTGGTTAACAAAGCGAGGTATTTAGTGTGGAATTGCGAGTTGAAAACGAGGCTAAGTGATATTGTTTCGCATCTATGTAACAACTGTCGTCAAATTGTAACAGAACAACTGCAATGAGTTTCTTTTCTTATTTTATTCAATTATGTGATTCAAGGAAAATTCATTACCTGACTCGTGAATTCCGTGTTAAATTGCACTTGAAAACCGATGTCGCACGAATCGCGGTTTTCGCGTGCAATTTAAAGCGGAATTCCCTCGTCAGGTAATGAATTTTCCTATATTATCTGTTAAGATAGAGGTGGGTTTGGTGGGAATGCATTTGAAGGGCTCTGGGCAAAAACATCCTAACTAAAGTGACTTTTGAGACTGTTTGGTTATTTTGCCAATTTATAGCCAAATTTCACACAATATAATGGCAATTGTTTATCAGCAATCTTTTTTTTTACGAGCCAGGATAGTCATCTTTAGTATTAAGTAACTTGAATAAAAGTGCATGGATATTTTTTTTGTCAAGACCTTTTGTGTTTGAAAACGACTGAAAGTCTTTTCAGTATATAATTGGTTTCTTTCAAGGACACTTTTCACAATTTTTTTTTCTTTTAATTGTCATCTTTCAGTGCTCTTAATAGGGTACTTGAGCCATCAGTTCTCATGGAAATGAAGCTTAGTGATGGAAAAATTCACTCTTTTGAGGTAAGGAATCTTGGGTACTTGTTACATTTGGGGCTGGTTATTTAAATGAAATCTAACTTGGACTGCAATGTACAACAATCATTTTACCTCCAGGCCTTTCTAGAAGCGAGTTGCTTCAAGTTGATAAATGCTTTTCTCCTCTGCTCTTGCCTTGTCGACACCATTTTGGACAGTGAACAGTCTACATAATACTAGCACTGGCTAGTATTATATGATATGTTGTTATATTGTATGATATGTCTTGGAACACGTATTTGCTAAGCACCGGCTAACTCTGTCTAAACTGGCCCTTGAAGTTTGGATCTGTTGATTTTCCCACTTATGTTTGGGATTGCAGTGACAAAATGAACCCTTGCTTTGATAAATGCCAAGAAGTGTCCTATTAACTAACATTGCTAGTTCCTATTTACAACTTTACAATAGGGTTAGGTTCAGGGTTTGTGTTATTGTTCATAGGTTAGGGTCAGGGTGTTAATGTTTACTTGAGCAATACGGTAAGGGAGACGACCTTTACCACCCGCATTTCTGGACAGTTGAGGAGAGGGGTTTAGTGGGACACTTTTTGATTTTTATCATAATGATTGTGAATCTCATTACTCGTAAATCCTGGTCATATCTGAATTTCTCTGAATAGGTGCCTTCATCCAAATTTCACGAGTTGAGATACAATGTGGCCTATGTGTTAAAGGAAATGGAAGATGTTGAAAAGAAGAACATCTTAAAGATTCAAGACTAACAGAGCTGTAATTAGACTTCTTGTAAGCTGGACAGGTACTGTTGGTGTGGTGGAACTGTTGGTGTGGGGGGGGGGGGGGGG
>BLFK01001071.1:325313-336556 GCA_014634185.1 Astreopora myriophthalma | reverse complement strand
GGGGGGGGGGGGGGGTAGTGAGAACCCCTGGGGGTAGTGAGAACCCCTGGAGGAACATGGAGTACTGGGGGCAGAATTCAAACCTTTGTCTCCCCACCCTGACTCCAAAATAAATGGGCCATCGTTTGGGTCTCAAAGGAAGTTTCTTGTGACCGAGGCCGTCACATCTACATGGTGGTCAATCGAATGGTTCCACTGTAGTCACTATTAATACTACCATAAGGGGGAAGGCTAGAGTTATTTTCATGGAGTTACAGTTAAGCCTCCAAAATCCTGAATTCATGATTTTGGAAGGGTTAGCTTAAAGTTTAGTGATTAGGTCTAAACCATGATTTAAGAGTCAAGTCGGTTCATTTAATTTTGGCTTTCCCGAATGTTGAATTCAGGATTTTGGCAGTCGTTAACTCTAACTCTAAGTCATAACTCTACTGAAATAACTCTATTGCTAGTTGACCTCTACCATAAGTCATTGAAACTTGTTACTTGTACATATTCTATGATGCAGTGGTAAAAAAAATATATATATATATATATATTTTTGCCTGCTAGTAACCCACACCTTACAAGGGATAACTACTTATTCTCATTCTCTATGAGTCAAAATTAATAGTCAATGTGGCACCATTCACCTTGTTGACTACCTATTGACTCATAGAAAACTTAAACTCGTAGTCTAATGTATTGTTAATTAGGGGCAGGGGTGGGAATTAGCCTTCACTTAGGAACTAAATTAAATAATGATAAGTATGACAATGATGTCATTTAATTGTGATTACCGTGACAGTGTAATTATCTAGATTTTTGTTGTTAAGTAATGTCAGACAACAGAATTTGTACTATTTTTTCAAAACAATTTGAAGATCTTCGCATGCCATTGAATACCTCCTTTCTTTTCAGTTAGTTGAGATGAATGGTATGGAAATGTGACGTGTAAATTTGTAACCCAAAGGCTAACACTTAACTATTTTTCTTGGTATGATTTTTTTGTTCATTATTTCAAATTATGTGAGAATAATTAATTTTGTTTCTTTTATCTTGTATCTTTTAAGTCTCAAGGCTACATGCATTCAGTGATTCATGTTTCTCATTTCTAAGTAAAACAAAACTGTTAAACACTAGGAAAGGTGATGCATGTTTACTAAAGTCATGTGACCAATGTACCTTAGAGAAACGAAGGCCAGAACCGTGTATGTGTAAATTAATTTTGAAGTTGAAGCTAATTTTTTGCTTTAGTGACATCAACACTGCCATAGAACAAGATATTAGAACAAGATATTGTTCTTTCTTCTTAGTTTTCAAGAAAAAAAAAAACAGGACATTTTGCAGTGGGGTTGTTTCTATCCCATGAAAGAAAAAGGAGTTAGCTGAATATTCTTTCTGACAATAGATACCCCCTGCACTGGAATGACATAACCATCTGCAACATTTAGATAAGCATGCAAGTCATTTCATTTTATTTACTCTGTGTACACCTACATGAAATCACAGAATTCATCAAATGACACTACCCTGTCTTGTACAGGGCAATAATTTTTGCATCACATTTACTGTTAAACAAAAACTGCTTTTGGATTTTAAGTGAACTGAACTGGAAAATGTGGATGGCCTTGCATGTGGAATAAACTGCTCACAGCTTTTTTACAACTAGCCCTCAGCTTCGAGTAAAAACGTTTTTTCTTTTTGTCCATTGTACAAGCTAGAAATAAGGGGTAAGTGTTCCCCTTTCATTCGATTCCTGAACAGAGAATTTCTGATTAAAATTTTGCTGTATTTTGTATATTTCCTTTCCCTTGCCAGTGATTTGACAAACACTTATTCAGTAAGCTGTCATGTTAAGGATGCATGAAGAACCATTTTAGCTACCTGATTACAGAACAAAACAAAAATTATTAATTACTGTACTGCACTGCTTGACTCATTTCTGTCCAATCTGATAAAAATTTGATAGAACATTACAAATTGAAGGATCAATTAAAAAATTAAAAAAAAAGCTACTTAAGACTAACATGACAGTTTATGGTGCTCTCTCTCTCTTCTCCCCAGTTTTGCAAGAGACAAGGTACATAATTATTATTCATGTTACTTTCTTCTTAATGATTCCCACCACTGTCAAGAGACGATTCTTGTGGGCATGTTATATTGTTTCCAAACAAAGGGACTATAATAAACCCTTTATCTGGGATAATCATGGAACCAACTTTGTAACTGAATGGCCCTGGGCAAAAAGAAATTGCTTAAGAGAGTTCTGAATAGGCAATTTCCAAGTTCACTTTGTTTTGTTTTTCAAAGGAAGTCCAAGTGTGGTCTTTCTTATGAAAATTTGATTCATTCCTATGAAATGTAGAACTAATTACCATAGAACAGAAAGATTGATTCACGCAGGGACTCACTTTGAAAAAGAAGCTGAGGTGAACTAGTGATTCTTGTCATTTGTTCAAAACCACGACAAATTAGTATTAATGGTGCCAGGGTTCCAGAGTGAACTGTTGTATGCAAAAAAAATGAAGACAGTAGGATGAAAACAGGACCGAACATTTTTCATCTCCTTTCTTTTTGTTTTCATCTATCGCCCTCATTTTTCATGGAAAACCTGGAACGCTATATGAATTCACTGGAAAACAGTAATTACTGCCCCAACTTTATTGGAACTAATTTGGCCATTACCTTATTTGACATGAATTAACAACAAAATGCAGACCCTAAAGTGACTGTTTTTGCCCCAAGCATCTTTTCCTATCAGACCAAATGATTAAACTAATAATTACCAAACCTTTTTTATCATATCTCTCAGATATCATGTGCTCCTATAACTGCTTAATTTAGCAGTCAGCATTCTAGAGTATGGACTCCTTGATTTTATGGTGTCCTTGCCAGCTCATTTTGATAACCAAGAGATATAACATCTACTTTAAAGATCTTACTAACCTCGTTTTCTTGGTTAGGACTGTAAGTTACAGAAGCTTGCTTTTTGCACTTCAAGTCATGGCCCTCGTGTTTTGCACTTGGGCCATCAATTGAAGTGGGAAAATGCAGGCCGTAACTTACAGTATGGCCCTCAAGCTTAGTTAGTACGAGGTATACTAGTAACTTGCATAAATAATCTAAAAGGACATTTAATAGACCCTACAGTTTTATTCTATAAAATTACATAGAGTCAAAATTTCCGTTTTGTGGTTCTGCCACCAAAATAACTGCTTAAAAGACAAGTCTTCTATTGCATATCATGTACCAAAATAAATTATTCAAAATCATATCCAATATCTAATTACAAAAATTCCCTCCAATAGTGTCTAAACACTCTCTGTGTTCATATTTGCAATGAATGAATCAGATGTCTTATTTTTTCAAGTCGCCCTCTTACGCAGGACATGGCAATGAACTCCAACTGAACACGTTCTGTTATCGGACAGATGGTCAACAGCCACCACATCCATGCAGGGCCTTGCGGCAGGCTAAGTTGCTCGGGGTCACAGCTTGGCATCGTGGAAAACATGTTTGTAATCCGTCTCTAAAACATCACCAACAGAAAAAAATTTTTTTTTTTTTTTTTACTGGTTGGATTATGGAAACTCACAAGTGACTGAATGTTGTTTCATTAAAAATAATTATTGATTTCATTTTTCTTCAGTGAACTGCATGTACTTCATCCCACTGGATTTCTTATTGCACCAACATTAAGCCAGAACTAGTACCAAATGAATTAATATGCCACAATATTTGTAGAGTTTTTGTTGTATACTATAAGGCAGTTTTTTTTGTACACTTTTTTGTAGAGATCAGTCGATGCCACAGTACTCTTTACATCTCAAAAAGTGAAATTTACCATGAAGTGCAATATGACACTATGTGGAAGAGTACATCGAATGTAGCTGATATCCAAAGTTATGGCAAACGCATGAAAAGCTAGTACCTTCATATCACACATTTAAAACGTAACAACATTTACAAAGAAGTTAGCACAACAATGCACATCAACATTTGCAAATTTCACACTATTTAGAGAAAAATATCTGAGTCCTTTAAGTTTCACCATTTTGCCCTGTTTCCTAAATTTACGAAATACAGTGTTCTCTTTCAATTTATCATGTTTCTAGCTGGACAAGCATACTTTTAATTTGTTAATTTAAAATAAATTATGTACAGGTCAAGGTCTTGTGGTGTAAATGGAAATTGACCCGTAGCATGCAGTGCATTGCACACAGTGTGACACTTTCCAAGAATTCATTAATTAAGAGTTTGGTAATAAATTTTGTATTAAATTGTTTGCTGCACATATCCTTTAGGTGTTGTTTGACTAGCCCAGTGGCATGGTCAAAATACAGCATAAGTCCCAACAGTAAACGATACTACACGTCACTCAAACCATCTTTAAATTAAGATAAGATAATATTATTATATGATCAATACATAGTAAAACACATTTTGTTATACTTGATCTATGGTAACCAAACCATCCAGAGATCAAGCATTAAGTGGAGCACAACTTCAAAAAATTAGGAAACTGATAAGAAATTTCAGCTTGTTGATCAAAAATCTTAACTATGCCCTCAAAGTTTTGTAAAGGAAATTGAGGATACACTGTACAAATAGTTTCCATAGACACGCAGTCACTTCATATTGAGAATGGATGTTTTATTCAAACTTACCCTGGGAACGATTGGAAGATTACCAAACCAGGCCTTGGCTTCATTGTAGACATTTTGATGAAGGTTCTTGACTTCATCTGCAAAGAGTTAAGTTAGGTGTAAGTTTACTCTCTCTTTACAGCAGTCTGGCAGTTGTCACAAACTGCCATTGTTCTTGGGTCTAGGTCATTGTTTGTGTTGTTTTTTCATTATTTTGTTCTTCCAAAAGTTAGCGCGTCAATTATGAGAGATCTTATGATAGTTGTGATACAACCCTTATCATCCTGACGTCCTCAATTTTTTGCCTACAACTGTTACACTTCATTGCAGAAACTTAGAATGGAATGCATATTGTTGTTGAATTTTACAAGCTGTTTTAGGGGGTGTTTATGGGATACTGGGGCGACGTTTGTACCAGCATGAGATCACCCTGGTTCCCTCTCGTCTGTATTTGTTCTACATGATACCACAAGATGATGATACTGGAATAAGTCATAGTGGTGCAAGTTCACCCTGGCTGCTGTATCAGAGCAAGATTTTCACTCTGGCGCAAAACCTCTACCGGTATCATTTTAACAATGAATGAGCTCTTGTTTCGCTATGAGATCAGATGCCAAGCAGACTGGAACGGGTATAGCACATGCATTTATTTTTTGGCAACTGGTGTTTCTTGAGCCACAGTGGACTTAGGGTGAAGAGAAAAACAATGTCGTGTAAACTCGATAAGAAATCATCAAGTTATACCAAAATGAATTTCGCTCTGCAGGGAGTATCAACATGTAAACACCCCCCTTAACTTTCTGGAATAAATAGTAGCAATGACAACATACCAAGTTCTTCTTCTGGAATCGGGACATCTTTAACCCACTCCACTTTGGCAGTGTGGTAACCACTTTGCATTCCTCTCTCGAGTACCTGGGTGTAACAGATTATTTTCATGTCAATGGATAAATCAGTGAACCAACTAAGCAACTAGTTGATCCAATCGTTTTATCAACAAATCAATCAAACAGTCAGTCAATCAATCGATTAGTCGATCAATCAATCAATCAATCAATCATCCAATCTATCAATAAATCAATCAAGCTACAAATGAATCCACCAATTAAGCAGGCAGCCAAGCAAATAGTCAGCCAATCAATCAATAGGTCTGTCGATAAACTAAAGGACCAAGCCAAAATGACAGAAAAATTAATTAACAAAGGCCTGTTAGGAGGCAACATGGCCCAGTGATCAGAACACTGGTTTGCATGCAGATGGTCCAGTTCAAATATTGCTCTTACCACCAACTGGATTTCTCTTTGGTGGTACCAAACTCAACTCCACCACAATCCGTAAATAGCCAACTTGGTGACTCCTGCCTTTTGGGGTTTTAAATCAACTTTGATATTGTTTGATTTAAGTTGTCTCTTTTGGATCATTTGAGTGGAGTGCCTGTGAGCTAGTTTGAGCAGTCCTACTTTAAACAAAGCATTACATTTTACATGTCAGAAAATACTGTTCAAAAGTGAAAGCTGAACTTCAGGTCAAGGAAAGTCATGGAATTTGTAAACTCAGATGAGTACATGATTAACGCAGAATGACTGACCAATTGACAGACAAACAGGCAAACAGTTGATTCAATCAGTCCGACAGGAATTCACACTGACTAGCTGTTTGATGGACCAAAAAAAAAAACATTAAGTTTGTAAGTCACCTTAAAGCGCCTTCCGCCCACACAATCCAGAAAAGACCTTCCATCTGGAAGATATTGAAGGTCATTTATTTCTAACATGACACCATAGTCCACAAATCTGAAAAGCAACAGAAACATTGCTCTAAATTTCATAAAAAATAAAGGTGCAAGTTTCTCAAGAAATGTGTTTATGTTAAAATGCGATGGTGTTATCAGAAATTTGCAAGATATTTTGCAGAAATGGACAACTTTTTATAACCATACTTATACGCTGTATGTGCCATAGGCTACCATTTTATCAAGATCAATGCTTCTGATATACTAAAATTTAATTTCACTTTGAGGGTCTGGGGAATAAAGCAAGGATTTGTATGAGTTACTCCCTGGAGCCTTGAGATGATGCATTTTGTCTAAGAGTGAAGTTTAATAGGTATATTGAAATTGGGCTTAATTAGATTGGCCCCATATCATCAGTCAAGATAAAAGTGTCTTAAGCTGTAGGAGTACTAGTTCAGAACATTTGACTTAACAGAACTGTTGACTTGTGTTCTAATAAACTTCAAACCTTTTTTGACACTGACACTGAAAAGAAGTGATTTTTCCAGTTATGTCAGTTTGAAGCCTGCCACTCATGTGGGGAAAGACCTGAGCAACATGTCTCGCGAGGCAGTTAGCTAAGTCATGTCCTCTCGTTTGAGGAAAGGTTTTGGCGAGAAATTCACCTCGCAAGGCTGTGAGAACAATACGGAATTCTTCAAGGCCTTTGCAAGGTGAAAACGTCGTCAAAACTCTACCGCACACGAAAGGAAATGACTGAGCCAATCACCTACTGAGGCAATTTGCTCAGCCCTTCCCTTACGTGTGCAGCTGGCTTGAGCTTTGCCACGGGGCATCGGTCTTACCCCTTCTCCTCGTCCGATAAACACATTCCAAACTGCTGGGATCCTGATTCCATACACTGCCTGACCATCAAACGATAACGAGGTTCAAAGATGTGCAGCGGACATGGCAGGGAGGGAAATGCTAAAGTGCAGACAAAGATGGGAACATCTTCCGTAGTGTCACTGGCTACACTGCAAACATTAAATACGAAAGGAGACTCGTGTTATGCAATTAGTATAGGTAATAGCACGACCTGTAGTGGTATTTGGCAATAAAACCGTGAGTGATATTTCAAAATTCTCCAAAATACCACGAGCCGCGAAGCTGTTATACCATTTTTGCTGTCATACCACTGTTACGAGGAAATGGCGATACTATCAACCAATCAAATCTCCAAAATTTCTCGGCTTGTATTGTAATGATTGTAATACTTCTTTATGCTTTGCTTCGTGCTGCAATCAAATGTTTACCAGTAGGCACACGTGCTGTACAGAATTTGTAGGAGGTTTACATTGCATGACTTTGTGCTACACTGTACATTTGTCTTATGTGTCAAGACACGCCAGACAACCGACTGTGTAACATGCCCTTTGAGAAAAAAAGTTAGTGATATCAAACAGATTTTAAGGAATGTTAAGTATTGATAACTGGAACTCGAGCCTCTTCTGACTTTCCTTGAACTTGAGGTTTGAGTTATGGAGAGTCAATAGGCCATTATTGTGCAACAGTTTGTCACGTGATCCGTTTTTCATGGAGTAAGCGATTCAGCCAGTTCCCACAAAATAATTATTTTTCCAGAAATGAAAAAGGCCTTAAAATATACAATAACAATGTAAATTTCCAGGGTAGAATAATTATTGTTAAAGCAGAAGTTATTGTGGAGGTACGAAATTAGAAGGATTTTTATGGGAGGAAGACACTTTGCCCTCCAGACATGTTCCAATGACTTTCCATACAAATCTTTGCACTTTTCTAAGTTTCCAGGCTGCAGTTAATTTTTTCCCTTGTGGTTTGCAAGTGCGAAAATTTCTGTCCTTGTTAATTTACATTCCCTTGTTCTATCTCTAAGTATAAGAATCTGACTTTCTTGTGGTGCAGAATTAAGGATAATTTTACCAGAGGGATAGCAATTCTAACTTGTATAAAATTATGAAAGTATGGAATTCTTGAATTTTGAAATGGTCATTTATAAAATCTCTTAACCTATATTCTTCTGAACCCCTCGTTTATAAAAAGCTCTTAACCTACATTTGTCTGAAAATGTGCCTTATGGCTAAATGAAACATGATCTTTTTATTTCTGGAATTCATACAGCTCCAGCTGCAGGTTTAATAACTATTATTGACTGTTGCAAATGGCCTACTGTAGAAAGTTCTCACCTTGCTAACTTTTCCATTTCCTCTTGGTGCATTTGCTTCCTTTCTGCGTATTCCTCCGGCAGAGTGGACTCGATCAGCCGGCTAATTGCAACTGTAATGTTCTAGGAACATGCAAGCACAGTTGTGTTATAATTATTAATTAAGACATTCCTTTTTATTACTACCAAGCCATGTCAGTTGTTGCTTCAAATGGGCAATAATAGTTCAAACTCCAACCTTATGCAATTGGAGTGCTTTAATTCTGATAGGGAAGGTGTAAAATCCTTGTGGTTTCTGATAGCCTCTCAACCAAATTAATATACCGGTATATACATGTATCTCCTATAATTTTATTTTTTGGTCTAATGCTCATATTTGAATTAATTGCAGTAAAACCTGATCAAGCATACCCCAAGATGCTATTGATGAAAGGATTACTGGTAATTGAAATTTGAATCTGTTAATCATTTTTTAACGTGACATACTGGCTACGGTATGCCAGCAAAGAGGTGTTATGTTTCAAGCGGTGGTGGAAAACTTCATCAAGTGGCTATAAAAAGTAAAATAGCACTCAGATCCGGAAAATTAAAATTATTGGTGATATTTAATCTATTATAATTGCTCAAGTTGTCAGTCCATTGTAACACAATCCTGTACTTCTCCCAACAGTCATGTCTGACACTATTTATGTATTCAAGTTTTAAATATTCCATCAATTAGGACTAGAACTAGGGGGTACGCTTGACATAGTCCAACTGTAATACTTCCCATAGATTAAATAAATACACAAATGAACAAATAAACATACAGTCATTTCAAACCAGTACGTAAATTTGTATGTAAATAAATTCTTACCTGTCTTCGTTCCGCCAAAAACTGAAAATTCAGACAAAAAAAATTATACTTAGTAAAATGCCAGATGTTACATTTTCTATTTAAAACCCCTCAGATATAGCACACCTACATACTGTGATATTCCTGATTTTAAATCCCTTTCCATGATTTGTCCTAGACAAAACTTAAATTATTACATGTGGTTCCTGTCTTCAGATTATTGTGCTCTCACAGTGTGCTAATGGGATTAGGGTATGGTAGTTTCTGCTCCAAATTAATATTATAGGCTAGATATTAGCCTTCACCTTATAATTGCAGAAATGTACATGAATAAATATTAGTCTTCATTTATTCGTCTGTTTATGTCAGTACTACCCCTTATGGCTTTACTACCCCTTACGGCATTACTACCCCTTCCCCTGGGTGATATTTATCCATCACCCCTTACAGACTTATATGCCAGGATGCCACAGGATGTCATGGCTGGGTTGCAGGGATTGCCAGCCATGCATGGGAGTGTTACTCTATCCAGGGGCTGGCTGGCCAGCCTCCGATGAAAGCGCTTGGACATCCCAGGCACCCAACCGCCATTTCACGATGTAGTTGTTAATAAAAAATTGGCATGAAATAACTTAGCTGCATAGATTTTAAAAAATGGGTATGTTGAGGTAAATTGCACCATACATGTAGTATAATGTAACATGAAAGAAATGTGCATAACAGTTGTGCATTTGAATGGCTGCGTGCTGTTACGGTACCTTGCTCAGTGAGTTTCGACAGATTGGACATGTTGGCCTGTGATCAAGATTACAGTTGAGGCAGGAACGACAAAACACATGCCCACAGGGTGTAGTCACTGGCTCATAAAATAGCCTAAAAAGGAGAGGTAATGACTGATAATTATACTGATGAAAAAGGTTTTCACTGACGATTAAACCATCCCAGCCTGCTTGCTATGACGGAGTGACAACAGGTTTAACACATCAGTTTTCTTAAGCTATGTACTTCTCTCATTTTCCTGCTTACTGAAAAATTTGGGACCACCGTGCACCAATTCACAGCAACTGTCTGTTGTTGGAAATGTACATGTACGTATGTCTGCAACTGACATGGTGTACCTGCAACACAGCGTGCATTCTAGGTCCTCCACAGAGCAGCACTTGCGAAGTTTTGACTTCTTGATGTCCGGTTCATCTTCAGGACTCTCATCTAAAAATCATGGATACCATTTCAATGAATTTTCTACAGTTGACCAGTATGATGCAAGAGCATTTAATAAACGTTCACACAGTCAGCCTGTTCAGGATGTGAATATTGGGTTTGACTGAATAATGAACCTGAAATACTGTACATTAATTGTCAATATAATCATATTATTGCATTTAACAGCCATTGGAAAAAAAGGTTTGTTAAACACAAATCTGTGGAAAACTGCTAAGTTTTCTTCATGAGCAATATTTATCTACAGCTGTAGCTTGTCTGAATCAATTATAATGATCTCAAAATGTATAATTATTGTAATACAATTTACTTCGGATCGATAACTGATGGTTAAGGATTATTGTTGGGCTGTTTGCATAACTGTTGGGGAGAGACCTTTTCTTCATATTTTGGTCATTTTGCCAAATTGAGCAATAAATGGTGCCTATCTCCTTAAAACAAATGTTGCAGCCATGCAAAAAATGAAGCAATTCAATGAAAACAGACCAGAGTAATTCCCCTTCCTGTTTTCATCCTGTAGCCCACAATTTTTGTGTGCACACTGCAACAATTATTCATTTTTTTGCATAAGTTGCACACTGTATATTACTCAAAATTTGGCTGTGAATTGATGAAATAACCAAAATGTGGGGGGGGGGGGGGGGGGGG
>BLFK01001071.1:295017-317517 GCA_014634185.1 Astreopora myriophthalma | reverse complement strand
AAGGATACTTCAGATGACAAAAGAATGGTCTATCAAAAAAAAAATCTGAAATTTAACAGAAATTTTTGTGAGAAAACCACAAAACGTCAGTCAGCAAATTATGAAAAGCCGTTTCAGGGTCGTAACGAGGTATATTTTTTCATCGCTGATCCCGTAATTTTACCCCAATTTTTTATCCCTGGTTCCAAAAGTGATGAGAATTTTGACCCCTGATCCCGCAAAATTTTGTTGATCCAGAACGCCTGATCCTTGATCCAATGAAAAACACCGCTGATCCCGATCCCGGAGGTTGTGATCCCAGATCCCGGGGCTGTGATCCCGGATCCCATATACCTCGTTACGACCCTGTCGTTTGTTAAAATTCCATCACAATAGCGGTTACACTTACTATATTTTCTGTTTTTTTTAGTAAGCAAATGCTGCAAAAAAAAAAATAGAGTGAATTTTGCATTAATGAGAAAAAAGCATCCTCAGCCCTTGTTTTGACCTAGATGCGTTACCATAGCAGCAGCCCGCAGAGCGCCCAAACTTTCAAAAATGTAAACTTTTGTGGTAGTGCTTGTTTGTGACCACGTTTGAGCTTCCATGCAAATACAGCCTAAATATTGGAGTAGAGGAAGTATAAGTACTTAAAAACTATGTTCAGCCACCTTAGCGTAGCGTGTTTACATGACGCGAGTGATCCCGGTTAGGCTGGCTGGTCCGCTTTACCGAGATCTTGGCTAATGACTATTTTCTTTGTTAAATTCACGGTTCGTGTATATGAGAAGGCGGGCTGGCTTCCCGAGATCTAGGCAGCTCAGACCGGGATCTGGGCAAGCCAGGCTGGAAAAATTCTCGTATAAACGGTCCAGCCCTGTTTGCCGGGATGAAATATTTTCGAGACGTGTGCGTTGCCTTGAAAACGCAGCCAGATTTGCACGATCACAGGATTATTTTTACATCTTTTGTTTTAGAATGCCATTCCGTAAATGAACCTTCATTTTGAACCAAAACAAGAAAACTCCGAGTTATCCCTTGTGTGCTTTGACGGTCAGAAAGCACGTAAACAAATTCCTGAAATTCACCCCGGTAAACCACAGGCAGCCCAGACTCACAACGTTGCCGGTTGCTATGCGTACCACAGGTCACGCAAGCTCGATATATGAGTATCTGTACTGTACTATATTATTACACAAAAGTAGAAATATAAGGATCTGTATGGGGGAAACGGTTTTTCTCAAAATTCAAAAAATATTTACGATATTATATTAATATATATTATATATTAACATGGTCCAGTCTTGTGTTTCTTGGTCTCTGGTACGGTTTCTGGGTCGATAAAGAGTGATTTAGGTGGTTTTGGGTTCCTCTCCTTTTCCCTCCATATACACCCAGAAACCGTACCAGAGACAAAGAAACTCTTGCGTAATAATAAAGTACAGTACAGATACTCATATATCGAGCTTGAGCTACCTGTACTGTAACCACTTGTGGAACAAAATGATGAATAGGCTGCTTTGCGAACAGGACGTGAACAGGACGCGGACGTCAGACACGATGTGAAAGACTGGAAACGATTGTATTTCCCGCATCTTAAATTCGGCGTCGCGTTCAGGACGTGAAATCCATCAGTTTGACGTCCTGACCAGAACGTGAAGAGAGAACCAGGGCAAATTCAGGCAAAAAGGAAGTAAAATTCAAAACCTAAATGTGTGAAAAACTACCTCTGACAAAAAATGTTATTCCATGAAAAACATCTAAAAGGGATGGCAAAGGCAACGAAATTCGAGGGTTCACAACTGAACTGTTCACAACACTGGACGCAGACGACGACGACGAGTCTTCTTTCCCGGGCTAAATCAGATAGACATCCCCCTCGGTCTCTGTTTCACGGGTTGTAACACGGTCAAACAGCGCCTCCTGGTCCTCTGGCGTCCTGGTTCTTATCAGTAATCACGTGGGCATACTCGGCGTACATTAAGGGATTTGACACATAAATAGACTGGTTTCCTCAACTGAGCATCGTAAAAGCAGAATCAGAGTAATTACAGAACCAGTTACACAGCTTCTGAAGGAAATACACCCTTCCAACCACTATGCAATTTTAGTAGCCAGTCAGAACCCAAAGGAAGTCACAGAGTAAAGCAAAATGTACAATTACTTTCTACCCTCAATTGAAAACTGCTTTAACCATAACCAGCATTTGATTTTGATTTGATTGCAGCCTCAAATAACTGGGCCGGAAAATTACTATGGATTGCTCTTCCACAAAAAACAAACAAACAAAACCAAACCAGACCAAAAAAATTCATCTGATGTATTGCTCTAAGGCCTGTGCATTTTACGCTTGAATTTAAATAGCCTGTTCCAGGCTCTCTGTTAGTCGGGTCAAGTGTAGCTTGCGTTGCAGTTTGGTCTTCCATGGCAGATGTCTTCTCACCTTGTGACCAATGATAAGCGTTTGTCTTTCTACCAATGAAAATGCGTTGTGATCGTGTCTTCAGTGATCATTGTACCCCAACCCTAACCCAGCCTAGCTTATAAACCCCACTATTCCACTTTCCTCAGCCCCCTCAAAAACCAATTTTACGAGAAGACCAAACTGCAACGGAATCTCTTTACCAGTCTTAATTCGAGTAGGCCAAGATAGATTGCAATATGTGATTGGCCCATCACACATTACGTCAGAGCACATAAGTGCAATGGTACAGACGAGCGAGGAAACGCGAGCACGAGGACAAAAAACAAAAAAAAAAACGAGAGAGCGGGAGCCAGTGCTCGCTTGTTGTTGATTTTTTTTTTTCGCGCTCGCGTTCCCTTGCTCGTCCCGATTAACTGAGAATTGAGGTAACAAGAGTTATTTTTCTCCAGGAAAAAGCAACTCCTGTCTCAATCAGGGATTGGGAAGGCCGTGTGCCATGCGCATATGACGGATAAATTTTAAAAATGTCGGATTTTATAAAACTGCTTACCGAGCCCAACATGAGCCCTAGTCAATTGAATAGGGTCAATTGAATAGTCAGTTGAATAGGGTCAATTGAATATGGTAACAATTCCCTTCCACGCACTCGATCTAAGAAACAATGGTTGCCTCGCTCTCGTGAAAACCAAAACAAAAATAGACGCGCGCAATGCCTAGTGGTCAATACTGGGTCTTTAAGACCACTTACACGGATGAGTCAATTTTCTGAATGGGACATTGTTCTTCATGTCAAGCTATTGTTATGCAGGACTTGACGTGCGAACAATGGGTCCGGCGCCATTTTCGAATGCAGAGCAGGATTCAAGTTTTCAATCGCGAATGGACATAACTTCTTCGTCAATTTTCTTATAAAGTGGAATTTTAGACAGGTTGAACATTTGTCTTTATTAACCTGCTGTGTCTTTCTTTACCAGCCTCTCACAAGCAATAAACCTTATGAATAATCGATGATGTCCAGCCATTCTGCGCGATGTCAAGTGGTTCATAACTTTTCAAAGTCAGCGGCCATAGGCCCATTTGCCTTCCCAATCTCTGGTCAATGTTCCTTTAATTAAATCACAGCACAGGTAAACGATCGCTGTGTTCGTCCTCCGCTGGGACCACTACTCTGTTTGTGTATATTGCCATCGGCAGTCTCAGGTTTTCTATTTAACGAGGAAGGATCCCTCTGAAGTCTATCACGTTGATTTTCACTTTGTGCTACTACTTTTCCAGCAGTCTCAACGTGATTAACCCCATTTTGATCCACCTCTACTACGTCATTCGTTCCATCATCTTCAAATTGCACCCTGCTCTCCCTGTTGAGATCACTTCCACTGTCACCAGAGGAACGTCCCTCTTCGTCTCGTTGGATAGTTGGCTTTATGTCATCTTCTTTTTTCTTGATCTCATTTCCTAAAGCTCTTTTCCAAGCCTCGAATCCCTGTTGCTTGAGTGCCAGCTGGATCTTCTTCCAGTCCTCCTCCGTTTCGCGAACATTCAAAAGAACCCGATTGACTCGAATAAACTCGTCTTTACTGTCTGGCAAAAGCCTCCGCGAAATCACACTCGCTGCAGCTTTCAGACAAAACGCCTCTTCAACATCCATGCTATATTTCTCGGAAATTTGTAAAACTGCATCATGCAAGTTCTCTTCAACAATTTTTCTTGCCCATTCGTAATCACTGCTTGAAAACTCACAAGGGATCAAGTGCACATACGTTGGTGTCGGAGGGATCGCCGAGACCTGGATTGGAAACAATATTTGTCGGGACGAGCTTCGATTTCTGTACATAGCAATGTTCAGCTCCTCCACTAGTTCATAAGATGCCAAGAAGGCGGGTGACAGCAGCGGTACAACAACACGCGCCGTATCAAGTGACTGCACCCTTGAGAAGTCTCCCGACAATGGCTCGCTGAACGTCAAGGAAGGGATTTTTTCGAGCAATAACTGCTTCAAAATTATGGCAGATTTTCTATCACTGGCAGCAAAACTCAACGCAAGATCGCAAACAGTAAGATTGCCTGGCAGCAGCTCTCGTTGTGTAGCCTCTGTCGAGACTGGGGGTGCCGATTCATCATTGCTTGCAATGTGATGATCGTCAAATGTGGTAAACGCATCATTAGCATGACTGATCCTCCAAGATTCCGCGTCGCTGCTACCGCGACTCAAATCCAAAGGTGTTTTCAGAATGTTTGATCTCAGCACAAAACAGCTTTTTCTAAAGTTGTTCATGGCCCCTTCCAGTGCCAGACTGTCTTTTGTCAAATCATGAGCTCGTTGAGTGAGAATGTTATCTGCTGTGGAACTGGAACCTAAGGAAAAACAAACATATTCAAAAACGCATTAATAATTCATGAACCTAACAGCCTATCAAATCACCGATAAAACGTCACGTGCATGAACTTTAAAAACACTCCTCACAATCAGATGCAAAACCAAAGCCAATTGCGATTTATTCACTGTCCTTTTCCGGGGCTTGGCGCCGGCTGTCTTAACTTGCTTTGCATTCTGATTGGCTTGTAAAACCAAATCTTCAATAACTTCCTTCGGTGATGGGCTGATTTGTGTATTTCCTTCAGAACGTGACTGGCTTTGGTTTTCGTCTTACAACACTCAATTGAAAACCGCTCTATACAATAGCCAAATCAATGCACGCTCTCTCGTTGGTCAATCAGCTCTAGTTCATTGTGCCAGTAAACTCGGAAATTTCGTGAGTTTTCTGAATTATTATATAAAAGCAACAGCGCACACTTTTCTGTGGTTTATGTACTGTTTCGGAAACGAGCAGGAGTGTTTTATCGGGTTTTAGACCCGATAAAACACGACCAGCGAATTTATTGAACAGCTTCAAAAACATTCTACAAAGAGCGTGTCCCTCTGAGTCCGAAAGGAAAATCTTTGCTTACACGAAAACAAGCTATGCCTTAATAGTATTCTTTAGATAAAGAATACCAACGAGGAGTGCTTTATCGGATATAAGGCTCATGCACGTGACATTTCATCAGTGACTTGATCGGCTGTTATATTACGCTCATGAATTATTAATGAATTTTTGAAAGCAAAGAGAAACCACTTAGGACATTGAAAGGTCACTCGAAGAATTTGTAGATCACTGAAGCCTGCGGCTCGTGATACAAGAATTCTCCTGTTCTTCCAAACATCCGACATGGTTTTTCGGCCTATAAACCATGGAAACAAGTGGTATATTGTCTAAATATTCCACACAGAGAATGTGATATTGGCAACTTATCTACATTGCTCAAAGTCGTCCTTCTGATCTGTGCATTTATTACATGCTGATAAACTACCTTAGTAGTTTACACTCACCCTTGAGTCTGTTAACCAAGTCGACACACACCGCTGATAGAACCTGGTCTGTATTGACTTCTGACGATGTACAGTCAACAGGGAGGGGTCCCTTGCACCACAAGGGCAGCTCGTTGACAGGCTCAACCAATAGGGTCACAAGATCCATTGACTGGTCTTTATCCACAAACAAGGCATATGACAAGCAGAACTCTTCGTAGCATACTTTGGATTTGATGTAGTCTGGTGACAAAAGTGCAATTGTACTTTTTGATGAATCTGAAAATGAGAAAAGATAAAAAGTAAACTGAAGGATATGATAAACAATATTGTCCATGCACCAAAATAAAGTGGGTTTATTTGATAAAATTATGCAAAACTTAATTTTCGACCCCGCTTCTTCACCAGGCTGCACATAAACATGCATCAGCTACAGGCCTGTACTTGCAAGTGACTGGGAAGCAATCACAGACAATTATGCTCCCTTTGGCTTTTGGGACGAGTACACAGCACTGGACTTGAAATCCCACAGTCTTGGGTTTTTTGACTATAGAAGTGCAGAAAATAATCCCTCAGATTTCCAAGTTCAAGTTCAAATCATCAGCATCTGTACATTTTGCTCCCCACCCACATATGGCTTGGATAAAAAAGTTACTGAAACGATCGATCTATTGACTTGGGGACTGAACAACTGAACCTCTAAGTCTTACCTAATGCCCCGTACAACAGCTGCTGCCACGATGTGCCTGTAATCAATCCTGCCGTATCAATAAAGATCTTCAAATCTGGGTCAACAGACCTGAGAGTCGCCAGCAGTTTGTCTGCATGGCTCTTGTTCTGATGAGAATATGAAATGAACACATCATATCTTGCATTTACTTGAATTACTGCATTTGAAGCTAAACCATTCTGTGATGCTTTTATCAGTGATTCTGCCACATGATCACTTGCTGTCATCATTTTTTGGTCATCTCTTGGCCTGAGAGCAAAATTAATTATGCAATGTTACTTTGTTTGTCTTTGATGGCCCATGTGATATGAGGTGTATATTTTAGGCTAGTCCCTCCTCATCTAAGTAGTCACATTTGCACGTGACCAAGAACATGGAATGAACGCACTTTAAGCGGTTGGCCATATTGATTGTCAGCTAGTTTGCATTCCACACCTCCAAAGCTTAACTCTGTTTCTGTGGCATAAAGCAACTGAGAAAATTGGTACTCATTTAAAATACACAAACAGTAGGTGAAGAGAAACCGCATCACTGAAAGATTCAAAACAGCATAACGGCATCACCACACCATAATCCTTGATACCTCGACCTAAACCTTAAGCACCATTTAGTTGACTACCTAAAAACTGATGTCATATCAAACTCAAATAAGCATCACATCAAGTAGAGTGCTCTAAATACTTAACCTGCAGTCTTCATATTGGATAAGAGACATGTATGTTGGCATGTAATCCATCGAGGTGATATAAAATGGTGCAAGAACAGTCCCTTTGGAATGCCTGTTAATACACAAGGCCATGTTGTACTGCTCGATA
Source organism: Astreopora myriophthalma (assembly GCA_014634185.1). NCBI lineage: Eukaryota > Metazoa > Cnidaria > Anthozoa > Scleractinia > Acroporidae > Astreopora > Astreopora myriophthalma. The sequence goes on along the minus strand of BLFK01001071.1, from coordinate 310,219 downwards.
CAGCTGTCTGTCTCCAAGTATGTAGGGCTTAGTAAGGCAATAACACGAGCGCATTTTCCCATGATGTTGAATATCTCCTCTTGCCAAGATTTATCATCATCGAGTTCTTGAAAATCATGGAACACACTGATATTTCTTTTACTTTCTAGAAACTTGACAACCTTCAGAGCACAGTCATGGTCTTTTGGGCTGTGGGACATGTATATGTCATAAATAACCTCAGCTGTCTCCTGCAAGAAATTGTGGAGAGATGAGCAAGATGTATCACATCCTAAAAACCTAACAGTACAGCATGCACATGGATTACTTTGTGTTCATTTTCCCTCAGGTGAAAAGAACTTTGGAAAAGATTCCCAAACAATCCTTGAAGATCTTCGAAGATCTTGGCAAGATCCACAAAGGGTCTTTTGAGTTAATTATAGATCCTCAATTGAAGATCAGCAAAGATCTCTGGAAAGATTTTTCAAGGACCTTGGCAAGAGAATTGAGGACTTCGTCAACTGTTGAGGATCTTGACAAAACTTGTTAAGCCTGGATTATCACTAAGATCCTGACTGAGACCTTTATCAAGATCCTAAAAGATCTTTATCAAAGATCCTCAAAAGGTTTTCACCAGCTGCAGAGTACAATCAACAGAATCCCCTCAGTATTAACCTGGCGATCACTTTACCAGTAAAACTGTAGAACACCTATAAAATTAAAAGAAAATGGGTTTGCCAGCCTGTACACAGTTGCTCTCAATAAGGCACAAGACATCTGAAAGTAAAATGAACACTGTTTTGTGCTCTGATTTTGGTGGAAACTACATAAATACCGACAATTAAAATACTTATCACCCAGAAATCACCATTAGGCCTTATGACCCAACCAGGAGAAAGACATATTTTGGTGGATATGAAAGATATTGAAAAAGAAGATATCGAAAAGATATTGAAGATATTAAAGATATTGAAAAAGCCCTGAATTACAACATAGGTATTGAGGGACCAATCAATCATCTTACTAATAATAAAATTTATTAATTTTATTAATGCATGCACTTACATATTCCAACTCCTTTTCATCATATTTGTCCTTAAACTCTTGAAAACACTTGAACAGTGGCTCAAATGACTTGTCATACTTCTCAGGATTCCGAGAATACAACACGATCTTGAGAGTTTTTAAACAGAGGCCAGCCTTAATCCAGTGAATTGCCGAGTCTAAGATCAGCCTCAGCATGAGAGATTTTGAGTAGCCCTACAATTACAAAACAAAAGTTTGCTGGTAATAGTTTAAATGGCAGCTACTGCTGCAGCTTCTGAAGGGGATTCCTGGAAAGAAGAAATTCAAGGATTTTTCAAGGACTTTGGAATTACAATTTGAATTTTCAAGGACTCAATGCAGTGCATGATCAAACCAATGCTATTTTTTACCATTTTGTGCCGATACTTCTCTACCAGCAGTGTACGATCTTTGTGGTCTGCAGACAACAGAAGAACCATGACCTAACCCTCTCCTTCTTAAGGATCTTTAAACAACTAAAAAATGATCTTAAGATCCTTAGAGATCCTTATAAGATCCTCTCAGATCTTCAAGGATCCTTGCTAATATCTTTGTACTTTTTTTCCCCTAGGATCTTCGTAAGATCCTCACAACATCGTTCAAAGATCTTTAAAAGACCCTTATCCTTAAGGATCTTTAGCAGGTCCTTGAAGATCTTTAAGGATCCCTGAAGATCCTATGAGTTTCTTCACCAGGGATACGCATTCTGCAGTCTGCAATTGTCATACACCTCTCTGCCAGTAACATTTTTGTTCTATTAGCCACTTGATAATCTGGGTTTGATGCCATGAGCAACAGATTTGAAAGTACTTTTCATACATAATACTTATTAAGCCTTGTTCCCACTTGTGTAATAAGCATAGCACAAGGTTGACATACAAACAACTTAAATTAATCTAATTACTCGGCTTTTTGTCATGTTTTGATTTATGAAATTATTCCCTAGACAATTTAGGAAATTGCATTTCCTTGCCCCCAAAATTTAAAAATTTCCTGGGACCCCCTAGTGGCTTGCACCTTTGTCACTCTATGAATTTTCAACAGTGTATACTCCATAAAAAAATACACACTACACCCCTGTGTTGTGAGAGAAGTCAATGTCAAGAAATACGAAGAAGCAGGCAATCTTCTGTACAATACCTGATCCCCTGAAGCAAGAAGTGGCATAATAACTGCTCCATTTGTGTTATCCTTTCCACTAAGAATTGGGATAAGGCATCGAAACACTGCTCCAACGACTTTCGGTGGACTGCTTCCATGCCTGCCAAATCCTCCCTCAAAGCACAGAATTCTCCGAAAGCTGTGCTGTTGAGGGAGAGGTTTGGACCACCAACAAAAATATTGTCTGCGTAAGTCTTCCTCTTTGTCCTTGGAGAGATCACGCACACTGATACCAAGGTTTATAGCAAGTGCTCCAATCAATGAAGATGGAGTTGGAGAATAATCACCTATAATAGAGTTAACAACAATCAAATAAATGAGGATGAAGATTCATAACTGAAACAGTGCAGAAATGGAGCTGCAGTCAGGGGGAGGGGGCAGGGGGCAGGGGGGGGTTGGCATAGGATGTGCTATTGCACCATCAGCCTACTCACTGGCAGTTTTTTCTCTCAAGCATGAAAACTGTCTGTAACTGGAGCTAGTCTCTTAAGGAAAGTGCAAATACAGAACTTGAGTTTGTACAAAAGTTTAATTGAGCCATTTTCTTCCAAGAGTGTGTCTAAGGCCCTATCCACTCCAATGCATTTTCAAAAGCATCCGTTCTTATCTCGGCAAAAAAGAAGCAAAATATTTTCATCCACAATAGCATTTTCACAGTGTTTTCATATATCCACACTGAAATCCTTGAAAACAATGTAAACAAGCAAGACCTGGAAAACCCTGGAATGGAACACGCATTAATAAAATCTATTTCAGAAGTCTCCACCCTTTTTATGTCTCCGTTTTCAAAAGTCTCCATTTTCACCTGACCACACTAGTCAAAGCATTTTCAAAACAATGTATTCTTAAAACTCTCCCACACTTTTTACATCACTGTTTTAACCTATCCGCACTAGAAAAGGCATGTTTACAAAATGGTCCATTTTCCAAAGGCTCCACTTTCCAAACCATTGTTTTTCCAAAAGTCTTCATTTTCATCTGCATTTTTAGTCATTTTAGAATGGACGACAGGCAAAAACACATAAAAAAGCATGCATTTTCAAACGAATTAGTGTAGATGGGGCCTGACGGTACCACAAAAACTTGACTAGACACTGTGCGTTCAAATGCATTCTGGCGACGCGGTGGCACAGAGGCTGGGAGGGTGGGGAGAAACCATAAAATGAAATAGTGCTATCACTTACAATTGACTAACCGGTGACGAACTTGAAGAAGACGAGTGGCATAAATCTCAATAAGGCATGAGCTTAAGTCAAGGATTCTGCACGTCTGATGCATGCAGTTCTGCCTTGGATTTTTCTGGTCGAACACTTTATAAATCACTGACTTGCTCGACATTATCGTCGCGAATATTCAAAGCTGTGGCATAAATTCGCAGCAAGCAAACTCAAGCTTATAACAGTTCAAACTTAAAAACGTTCACCTACGAAGTCGTGTCGCGAAACAACATACACATGTGCACATGTGTCTTCTTAAATAAACTCATGATGAAGTATAGACACTTGATTAAGGTGGCTAAGGCCTGGGTTAAATGCCGTACTTCACATGAGCCAAACTTAATTACAGTTTAGGTCGACCCAAATTAGTTAAGTTCGCCTGTCGATTCAAATTGAAAAAGAAAATGACGGAGATCAAGGCTGACTTATACATTAACATGATTATGCGTTTGGTTCGGCTCATGGGGATATCGGTGTTTGACCCAAAGTTTATCTTCAGGCGTTATTCACGCCTGGCCAGCCGTGAAGAACGCCTCAGCCGATCCAAATAAAATCAGTCGAGCTTATAAATTGGATCAAACCCCGTACTTCACATGAACTTATGGGCCGCGTAAGTAACTAATGCTGTAGCTAAAATAATAGTGAGGTTACCGGGAAACGCGGACACAACCAAAACATCAACTTCGTCTTGTTTTGGTAGTTTGGTAATGTCTCCAATGCACAACTGAATCTTGCTCTCTCCATTTCCTGTAGTCAAGGATAAAGTACCATGGACGATCAGAGACATCTTCTGACTTCTTCACACTACAAGGACATGATCAATATCGCATCCATGCGAATGATGTCACGTGTTCGATCTCGGGCAAACAGCAAAAATCGGTGTGGTAGCTCTGTGGTGCAGGAGAATTTCGAAGAACAAAGCTCACTGTGAGGCAGTACTATACTGTGTATTTTCGCGTTCCATTTACCCTTAAAACAAACAGACACAGCAGACACTGGACGCTGCCATACTGTGTCAACAATCGGGGCGGTCAGGTCTGAAAACGGGTGTGGAAAATGGCATGTTTTGGTCTGGAATAGGGTCAGGATTTGGAGAACGGGGCGGTAAACCCATACCAAGAATTTTCTGGAGTAATCCCGCCCCAGGATCAATAGGCCATTTGCAACCGTTAGTCACGTGACCTCCCATTCGTAAACGTGCCCGCTTCGGAAACTTCGGGGAAACTTGTATTGTGTGATCGCTTGGGTGGACGACAAGTACATGTTATTAAAACAAATCGAAAGTACAATGCTGATGCACGGACTGCACGTGCCACAAACAAGGGAAGTGCTGATTCGCAAAGCAATTGAATGCGGGGCTTACCCAGTTTGTTGAATGCTATGGTATTTTTCTGAAAGGACAATTGCAATGCCTCACTCAGTTTTAAATATTTTAAGTTGCCTCGGAGCAATGGATCACAGCCCGGCCTGTTCTAGTCTTCCCGTGTGTTCCAAACTTCGTGTGCGTTCGATTCTAGAGAACAGTTTAATTTCTGCGTTGCCAGCACCCGTCATCTTCCTCCTTTCTTTCGTAAGTCTTCTCAGAAACCATTACTATGGGTTACTGGTCCTCTTCTGGCCCACGGCTTTTCCCGTTCCACTACCCCTGGAGGTAGATTTTCAGTTTCCTCAACAGACAAGTCTGTTTGGTTAAATAGCGTTTGTACAAAGCCTTTCCGTTGTCTCTCCTGCCCTAAAATTAGTAAGAGGTCAAAATTGAGAGTCCGTCAACCTCCCAATGTGCAAAATTTTCATTCCACTTTCACGGAGAATCTGACACCTGCTACGCAAGTTTTTGGTGGATGTTTGTTGAACATCAGGGACCTTTAGATTGGAGTACGAGTGCGACTTTCCGTTCTGAGCACGCGCACTTGGAAAAATGTCAACCTCGAAACCTAATGCGCGTTCTCAGTAGGGAAAACTCGTACTCGTAGTCCAATCTCGTTCCCAGAGCCCACGTGTCTTTCGGTCAGCGCCAAGACACGGATCTCTGGACTAATCAATTACCGGAACTCCAAGATTTTAGGAGTTCCGGTGTCAGTTCCGGTATTACTGAAAAGTGAAATTGAGTGATCGTTAAAACACAAGGGCTTACAAAACCAGGGACAAATCTCCTTGTTTACAAGTTAGGTTGGAGATTTTTGCTCCATATTCGTAAATAACAAGCTATTTTGCATTCAGTAGTTTACGCATGAGCACTTTGATAAATCGAGAAGCCAATAAACATAGCTCTTCAAGTTGATTATTCCAGAGCTTCGTGTCTTGGCGCTGACCAAAAGACACGTGGGCTCTGGGAACGAGATTGACTCGTAGTCGTACTCCAATCTAAAGCTCGCTATGATTTCAGAGGCTGGAACAAGGATACAGAGATGCAATGATTTCACGCTGAATGGCAACAAACGCCAACTACAAATATAGTTTTTAAAATAACTGTAATTTTTACCATGCATGAAACTGTGTAAAATATAATAGTGTAATAATAAAGTGTTATTGTTAATGTTAATAATCGTACTATTCTCCAAAGCATCGATTTGGAGATTGTCAGCAACTTGAATCCCAAAAATCCTACCATAACCTAGAAGAGCAGTTTTCACTTGAGGCAGAAGTAATTACGAAATTGCTTTACGCCTGGTTTGCTCTACGATTGAGCAAGTACAACAACAAAAAATTCCACTAACTTTTTAACCAATCAGATGTAAAACTTGGTTTTTCCGCCCTTGGCGCCTGCTGCCCTTCACTTACTTTGCGTTCTGATTGACTGGTAATTAAAACCAAGCTAGCGAATTATAATTCGATTCGTGGTTGGCTGAGGGGCGTGGGGTGAGGGCTTAGGGGTGTCGGGTAGGGTCTGTAGTTACTTTGGTGTCTCCTTTCAAAGGAAAACCAAAGTTCCTTTACGACGCTCAATTAAAAAACTGCTCTATGCGACAAACTTGTTCGTGTTCTTTTACTCTGGGTTCCTGTTTCCGTTACCAATCTCGCCTACTAACTTAAGATAAAAGTGGAATTCCGAATTGCCGTTTGCCTGTTTCGAAGCTAGCCTTGGTGCTAAACCATTCAAATGCAAATGAGTTTGACTTGCATGAAAATACAAAACTCATTTGCATTTGAATGGTTGTGCACCAGTACTCGTTTTGGAACCGAGGCAAACAGCAATTCGGAAATGGCCTTTTGAATTCCACTTTTATCTTGCCCTGCAGGCAAAGAAAAATGCAGGAAGGCTAAAGTTTAAAAAAATTGGGGTTCGTATTTATCCCTAAAAACCCAAAATTCAATAAACCGATCAATTTACAAACGAAACACTAGTGACCACGGTGAAACTAAAATTACAAGAGAAAAACTCCTTTACGAAGCCAAGTTTTTAAACATGTATGGTAACCGCACTTGTATCTAATTCGTCGCAAAGCAGGTCTTACTGCGAAAATATCACTAACCTGAAAATACGTTAATATCTTTTATCATACAGTCTTAAAAAATATATATCTCTATTTCATTAATTAATAATCACTAACATCGTCAATCTGGGGCTCAAATCACAATCCTATAGTCACTTTTGAGCGACTTGCCTCGCTCAAAAACTATCAGAACATAAATTAAATGCGACCCCCACTGTCGTGTTTCGCCTGCTGAACGTAATGTAATTCAAGTTGAAAGAAAGGATGCCCCAATCTTATGGTCTCTAAACTACACTATAGTACAGTACAGTTCTGGCGTAATCCTGCCACAGTTATGAATAAAGACAAGTTTTGGAAAGTTCGATCACATTTGCTGCAACTAGGGTAAATTAATTTAAGAGTACAAGTATCTCACGAGCTGGTTACGCGGAATACACAGTACCCAGTGAAAACTGAATTCAAGAGTTGCGCCTTTTTTGTTCTCTTGACGAGGGATCATCAAGCTTTCCGACGCTTAAAGAACGAGGCAGAGTCATGGTCTGCGAACCCCGTAGCGGGCTTCGCAGAAAATAGTCGTTGTAGCGAGGTATTCTGCAGTTAAGCCAAAACGCCAAGTAGGCATCAGAAAACTATGCCGCAAAAAAGCAACGGTAACATTACTTTGGTTGCGAGGTTTGCTCGCGTATCCTGAACTTTACTGTGATTGCTCGCTACACTATCAACACTCATGAAATATTTCAGGCCCGTTCAAGGCCCCCTGAACATTACCCGGTCGAGAAGTCACTATGGCAAGACGTTTGCAGAGGTTCTTGTATATTCTTGTACTTGCCAAGCAGACTGTATATTCATGCGTGGGTGACATGTGTCAGAAACCGTGCAGTCATTTCAGTTATACTCACCAAGTAATGGAAAATTTAAATGTTTTGTTTGTTTCCGGTTCACCTTAAAATTAGTTCGTGACGTTATATCCGACCGAAAACCTTTTGAATCGTTTTGATCTGTTGTCAATCAATTCACCCCATCAATAGTTCGTTGTTCTTGTATTTCGAGGATGTGATCGTCGGATGGTGAGGGAAAGACAACTACGAAATTATCAATAACGCCGGTGTGTTTTTATAGAGCATTTTTCAATGGGTGTCGAAAGTAATTACGCGATTGCTTTAGTTTTGATTTTTGTTTGCTCTACAACTAGATTAAAACAAAACAAAACAAAAACGTGCGAACTTTTCAACCAATCAGGCACAAAACTTAAATCAATTTCGACTTCCGTTCGTCACCCTCGTTTTCCCGCGCTCAGTGCCGGCTTCGTTGACTTGCTTTGCGTTCTCATTGCCTAGTAAAACGAAGTCGTGAATTAGTTCGATTTGTGGTTGGGTGAAGGGATGACTTTCGTCTGAACGTGATTGACTCTGATTACTTTTGGTTTTACGACAGTCAATCGGAAACCGCTCAAACGTTAGTATCGGGAAAATCATTGACTTGGAAGCAATGCTAAGTCCCAACACTTGTAATACCGAAATCTCTCCACATTTTGAGAGTACTGTATATATGCGTTATTGACCAAGCGTGAGGTCAAGATGGCTGGATATTGGCCAAGTTCTTTTTTTGCGTTTTCCATAAAAACGCAAAAAAAAGAACGAGGCCAATATCCAGCCATCTTGACCGAAAAAGCTTGGTCAATAAAGGATTTATTATATGGCTTTCGGGGAAATTTTTCGCGCGGGACACGGCGGGTGGTCCCGAGCGGGCAAGATAGCTCCATCTTGCCCGCTCGGGTGGCCAATCACAGCGCACGATTTGGTTCATCTTGCCCGCTCACGGAGCTAGCCACATAATAAAATGACTTATCCAGTAGATAAAGTTATCCAAGCTTTGATCCCTTAATACGAGACGGGGGTTTCCAGACACTGCATCAAGGACGTACATGACACGGCTTAATGGAAGTTTCACTGACATGATAATAAATTGGCCGTCGCGAGAAAAATGGCCTCCACGACAAAAACACGGATTGTCATAAGGACGCCAACTCTATCGTGGTGTAGTTTGCCCGAGTTGCCTTAATTGAATGAAACATTGCTCGCCATCGGAAATGGCCATCAGCAGTAGTTTCCTGTAACAAGCAATCAACTGCTCACGAGAAAAAAGTGGAAATGTGTCAACATTTCCATTATGAGTATTGAGAATGAGGAACTCGCCCTGTCTTGTTTGGCATGCCACCTGCTCGTTTGAAATGTACCACACATCGGTGAAGAGAAGAGTCCATCGTCGGATACATTCAGACAGTTCAAAGTTCCACAGCTCAAAGGCGTTATTACGTGCTAAAAGAATCCCTCCTTTTACAGCGAAAATGTTACGAGTGCTTATGTTTTTCTCTGCCTTGAGTTCCTTGGTTGAAACGTCCAAGCCATGACTGTTTTGCTTTTCAAGTCGTCCCTGATGGCACTCACGAAAACAGTCTCGCCAGTTGACGAGAATACAAGACTCTGTACAAAAAGCCGCTCGCCGACTGTACTCTTTGTTAGTTCGTTCAGATACATCACTGACTTGAATGACACTGCAAAGCGGCGATGACTGATAACTTAAAACAGACTGTAAAGGTATATGAAACGAATCGATTCGCGTCACTGAAATTTAAAGGATCACCCATCAAAAAGCCACCGACGCTACGGGTTTCTCATTCCTTGAATTTGGAGCGAAAAGAAGTGAAGTCTACCACACAGTGTTCTTTAGTAGTCTCCTTATTGACTTTTAGACAAATGCCAAAAAGAGGCTGCTGAAAACAAACAACTAACCCGTCTCGTAAGAACCGAATCATTCCACACGGACGCTCCAAACCCACCTTTGCTAGAGTTGCATAACCATTTTCCCGATCAAATAAGCAAACAGAACCCGTTGAATGGGAGATTGCCAGAAGCTTTCCATCTTGAGACACCGCAAAAGATAAAAATTCTTCATTTCCGGTGATACGAGTTAACTCCCTGCCATCGTTCAGACTCCACACAATAAGGAACTTTGCATCGTCAGGACAATCGGTTAACATCTCGTCGCCAGAAATAGAACAGACGGAAAAGACGCATTTACTGGACGGAAAAAGCGGCTTTTGGTCACCATTAAAAGAGAAGCAATGACTCAGCAGTCCTCGTAAGATCACATCCTTGGTGGGATGAAACACCACAGAGCGGTAATATGACCGGACAAGACTCCTTGTCGGCCCGTATGGCCCACACACTCTGAAAATGTGACCGTCCAAAGAGTTTCCGTGTTTTGGTTTAATATGACATTTCCATTTCAGTTTACCGGGATTAAGTGACCACAAATAAATGGTTCCGTCCCGAGATTCACACACCAGTTCTTGAAGGCTGTAGGGTATCCTGGCCTGGTTTAACTGTACCATGTGCTGAACACCATGTTCCAAGGCATACTTTGCGGTGTCAGTGAGAGGCTGTGAGTTACAAACCCCTTTTCTCTTTAACTCATCAAGTTCTTCTCTGCAAAGAGCGGACAGGATGTAATGGCCCTCGACTTCCTCCACGGTGAAACTATGCTGCCCGTAGCATAACTTGTCGGTCATCCAGTCCTTAACCGATTTGTGAACGAAATGAATGCAGTCATTTTGTATACGAAAAAGTGATGAGATGAAAGCAATGACCTTTTTCACTTCCCGCCATAATGTCGACAACAGTCTAGAAACAAAACCAAGAGGCAGCGGTTTCCTTGCTGCCACCATTGCACTCAGGAAACTAAGTAACTGATCTTTGGTAACCTTCAGTTCTTCACGGAAGCCTTTTTCCAGACGCTGAAAATAAGATTCGTAAACAGACGAAATGCCTGAGGGTAACGTCTTGTCCAGCAGTTCCAAAGAAAGAGTTGCACAGTCAGTCGCCCTTATGGAATCTACTGATAATTGGGCATACAGAAAGACTCCCTCTGACTTTCGTACAAGATGGTCCAAGACCAGTTCACGATTTTCAGCTCCTAGTAAATCGCTTAGATTCTGTTGAAAGAAAAGACTAATGTCCCTCAAGTTCTCTTCATCGTTTGGTTCCAGAGGCAGTTGTTTCAAGTCTTTCAGCCTGTCCGAAATGTTTACTTCAGGTCGTGTTGTCACAAGGAATCGAAGCCAAGGTGGAAGCTTGTTAAAGTCCTTGGCAATCATGTCTAGGAGATCAATTCGCCCTTGGCACTCACTTTCATCCAAGGCATCTATTACCACAAGAGAGGTGACACCTGGGTCAGTTACTCTGCCTAGTGGTACTTCAAAGAGCAATTCAAATAGGTCAGCCACTTCCATGCTGTTGATCTTTACGCCTAGATTTCGAGACAGCTGTTCCACAAGGGCTTTCTTGTATTCTGGCAGACAACAAGACACGTGACTGGCTAAGGACTGAAGCATCACTTTGGGATTCCTGTGGCGTGCTCTGTCATGATGACAGAAGTGGCTTCCTGACAGTCTGCCAGCCTCTTGCATTCGTCTGGATATTTCAGCTGCCACAACAGATTTCCCCATCCCTGCATCTCCACTGATCACCAAGACGCGATTTGGAGAGCTTGCATCATCCAACCAGCTCTGGACTTTGACTAAGATAGACTCACGGGTTCCTTCTAGGTATCTGGCAGTGTAACTGCTAACATCACGTTGTGTGTCAACCAAGGCAAGTTTCTTCAAGATCTTATCCTCCTCTTTCTCTGTGTTGAGCTGAATCTGCCAGATTTGATTGAGAATGTGATGTATTTCTCTTAGGTGCGTCTTTATATCCTCTTCATTTTCTGCCCAGTCACGCAAGCTGCCCAGATAACTCTCCTCTCCACATTGCTCTGCCTTCAATCTGTCAATGTCTGCCTGACCAAGCCCTAGAGCCACAAGAACAGCTCTGATTTCCATCCACAGAGCATTGAAAGTTGGCGTATCAACACCAGTAGATGTCACATGCCCATACAAATGATTACGGAAAAACTTCACACGAGCAAGGTTTGCCTCAAGAGAGGTGTCACTTGGGGCTGGCTTAAAATTCCAACCGGTAGATGGAGGGGAGAGTCCACAAATATTGGTCAGAAGGAGGAACAGAAGTGTGATATCAAAAGTTTTAGAGTCTGGAGCAGCTCCTCCAGGTGGAACCAGTTTGTCCCACTGATGACCATTGAGAATTCTTCGGCGAAAAAGGTTGTTAAGAGTGGGATAGCACGTATTGAGATCAGCTGCCAAGTTCGCAGGAGGATGATGAGTATCAAACACAGCCCTCAAAGCTGTTGTTCCACCGTCAATGAGAAGCCTGCTAAGCTTGGCTCCATTGGTCTTCTCCTCAGAGCTGGCCAGGGGCAAGGTGGCTGCAGCTACCATGCTAATCTCTCACAATTATCTGAAAAAAAAAATAAAATAAAATAAGGAAAGGATGGCACTGGTTGGTTCAATGATTTATTGCAGTTAAATAGACTAAATGATGGACCAACGTCGGAGTGAATCGAGTAGTACAGCCCCTGTAGGTTTCTCGACAATGGTGGCGCTGCATCGGTGGGGAATGAAGAACTGAAATTTGGCATTAACAGGGTTGAAAAGGTTGACTGGCTACAATAACCAGATTCCAAGCCATTTCAAGCATTGGCCTTTTGTTAGACTGAATATCACAACCATGACTGTTGTTGAATCCCTTTATGGCAGCCAACATCTTCCTTGAACACCAAATTTTACCAAATTCTAGTAACAGACTGAGCAAAAGATATGAAATACTGAATTTCTCAGTGGTGTCACCTGGACAGATGTTAACCAATTTTTGTGACCTGCCAATGACTGGTTCTGATGCTCCATCACTGAGCTACAGGAAAATGATGGGAGCTAGGCCATTAAACTTGGTTCAGCTGAGAAACATCGTGCACATTACTAGTGCCACGTATGGGCACCACATCTAGTTAAAAGATATTCACGCAATCGAAAATATACAGAGAAGAGCAACATGGATTGCAGCAGGTCAAAGAACACAAGAGATGGCATACAAAGAAAGATGCCAAATGCTTAAATGGAACTCCTTGGAACTTAGAAGGGAATACCTCTCTCTGGTAGAATGCTACAAGACTGTATTCATGATGAATGGTTTCGATTTCAGTGATTATTTTGATAGAAAAATGAGCAATTCAAAATACAAACCAACTAATTCTGCTAAAGTAAATTGCTACAAGTACTCATCTCTTGCCATTAAGAATAGTTAAATTTGGGAATGATCTACCTAACAACATAGTAAATTGCCCTGATGGACCAAATGTAAACAAGTTCAAAACAGTTTAAACAAATACACAAAGATATATTGAACTTAAATTAGTTGTTCACTAGAAACGATAGAAGTATTGTAGGATTTTAGGTGTTAATCAATAATTATTCAAGTTCAGTTTTTTTTCCCAGTTATTTTGCTTAAGTAGATCGCTTAGTTTCGTGTAAGTTCGTAGATTTTCTGTTCAATCGTCGAAACATTAGTGGTTTGTAAATATTTTTTTATATCAATTAGTTTCTTATGTCATTCACTTGATCAATTTTTAATTATTCAAATTAACCGTAGTGATACCTCGAGGTTATTCCTATAATATTATGTACAAGTCCCTGATACTTAAAGGAATATAAAATATTATTATTATTCCTAGGAATGAAAAGTTGATAGGTAGTATATTTACAATAATTACTGGTAGATTAGAGGAGACGGCGAATTTTCAGCCTGGTAAATGAATGAAATGATGAGTGGGAAGGAAATGCAAGTGCTCCTACCTTGTAGCATGAAAATTAGCGGGAGTTTTATTTTGCGGATTGGCGATTTTTTGTGGTTTGCGGGAACAAATGTTTGCGGTTCCTGATGACTGAAATTTCTGCTGGGCACTAATTTTTGCGATTCTCTGTTCAAATAGCAGAGAAGCAATACATTTCATTTTCAACATTTATCATACGGCATGTTGAGTCACAGTTCACTCTACTTACATACCATATTAGAGACATACGGTATCACTGTAATACTTTGATGGACAATGGCTTGGAGTGTTACCCACCACTGCGTGCACCTCCCACAGCATGAACCACCCTGAACTAACCTTGAACCAACCTAACCAGGGTGAACTTATCCTAACCCTAAAACCTCAAAGTCACACAATTCAACACACACTAATGCTAGGTGGTTCACCCCATGGTAGGTGAACATTGCAAATGTATAAGCCTTAATGCGCAAAAGGAACTGAACAACAACAAAACAAAACAAAAAGCCTACCCCTACTATGCACAACAGAACACTGATTTCATTAATACGGTTTGCCACGGCCAGTATTTCCCTATATTATTTTACAAGAAAACGGTATGAATGTTTGAAGTATTTTAATTTGACTGAAGGGAGTTAATTTTCATGGCATTTTATTTTTTGGGTTTTTATTCTGCGGGAACTCATTTTTGTGGATCAGGGTAAGTCTGCAAAATCCACAAAATCTGCAAAAATTAGACCCTGCAAAATTTTCATGCAACATGGTAATTGGAGTCTGAACCTATGACCCTCTGTTATTTGTATACTCTACCACTCAGCTACAGAAGACTCGTGAGAGCTAGGCCATTAAAATAAGAGTTCAGATCACACAGGTACCACCTAAAATCTTGGACAAAATGTCTCAAGAAACTTAACATTCTTAGCTACAAAGTCCACATATTTTCGTTGTATCACCATACCTTTGCCCATTTTCTACAAACACCCCCTTCAACACCCCTCCCCCAAAACCAAGGCAGTGTTTCAAATGCATCTAATGAAATGGCTTTACAACATTAATTAAGAGCAGGAGAGTTAGGAGGGGTGCTAAAAGGTGTGGCATATCTGAAAGAAGTTAGATACAAAAAGGTGAAAGTGTGTCAACAATTTTTATGCTGACTGTAGGTGCCGCTGGTGACAAAGGTACTAACCCTACACTGAGTGAAAGTTTATTGACTAACAGACACGCCTGTATAATTTTCTTTTCTGGCCTTTAAGAGAAGTAACTAAGAGTAAAAAAAAAAAAAAAAAAAACCAGTGCAAAACCAACATAATACCATTTAAGTATCATCCACACGTATGATAATTATGCATTTCTTGTGCATGCGCAATAGGGTCAAGAGCATGATGTTTTCTGAGGGTTTTCTGTATTTTCGCTAGTTCAGCATCTTTTTGTACACAAGTAAGATGAAATTAAATTGTTGACTTTCTTATGACTTTATGGACTTACGACCTACTAACATTGCCGGCGAACACTCTTCCGAAATTATAGAATACAGGGCCACTCATTTCCATATCAATGAATGACAAATTAAAAGTGCCAATTCTCTAGAGCTTCGTTCTTCACAGGCTTCTGACTACTTTG
>BLFK01001071.1:274208-291708 GCA_014634185.1 Astreopora myriophthalma | reverse complement strand
CAGACTTAAAGATTGAGAGTCGGAGTCAGCAATGTCCTCCAATGCCTCCTTTTATATGGTGACGGCATTTTAAAACTGCGACACGCACTCGAGGAGCGAGTCACGGATGTTAATTCTTAGAGCCTCGTTTCCGTGTGTGACGATGTGAGTTCCAGTCGGATCCAGTTGAATCATGGCGTCATCTTGAGGCTGCAATGAAAGTTAGAAGCGCGGTCAAAATAAATAAATAACAGCCTGTCACGTTACCAGTCTGAAGTGATGTGGTAGAATTTCTTATAACTCAGTGCCTAGAGCATCCGACCGGTGGGACTCTAATTTCCTTTTCAGTTGCCCTCTCGCCCGTTGCCAAGCAACTAGCATATCATCTTTCTCATAGGTACATTACACAATCACCACTACCACTAGTTGTCTCTTCAAAAACGTCGTCAAATAAAAGAGCTGCACTCACCAGATGAAGGGTGTGGCCACCCTGACCAGACTCCACGTGTACATCGCGGATACCGCGCTGAAGACGAAGGGGAAAAAAAAGCAAGGGGCGTATAATCAATCAAAAACTGACTTGACATGGTAAGGAGATTTAAGAGGCAACGTTAACCGTCGTCAAACGAATGCAGTCTTGTTTTTCCGCGCGTGCGACTCTTGGGCCTAGTTTTTAGCAATCCCGAAACGTTTCGGGCGTATTTCGGGTGACATAAGTCCCTGTGTATCTTCGAAAGGGAAAGGTTTTAAGGGATGAAACTTTGCAAATAGTTTGTTTTTTTCTGGACTTGGAAACGTGTCAAAAGACCAGCTTTCCAGAATAAGCGGATCGTAGTTCCAAACGTTCGAAAACTCGCTTTTCGGGCCCGAAACGTTTTGCGGGATTGTTGAGAAACGGGCCTCTGTTTACAATAGCTAAGGTGACTCTAGCGCTTGGGTTACCCAGTTAAGACGGCTTCCCTAGCACTTGCACGTTTATCCTTTTTTCGTCAAAGTGTTTACAAAGTAGGTAGGAGTTACCCTAGCACTAGAGTAACCCTAGCTGAGTGATAGGGTTACCTTAATGACAGAGTAGGGACAAATCGCCTCCCCGAGTCAACCTTTTGATAGTTTCCATTGTGAATTGAAGAAGTGATCCTGACACTTTCTGGACAATTTAAGCAATTGTCTCTTATATGCACTTGAAAAATTCAAGTGACTCCAACGGGATTCGAACCCACGACCTCTGCGATGCCGGTGCAGTGCTCCATTGTGTTTGCGATGCCTGTGGTTACCAAGCACACAACGTTGTTCCGGGTGATAGGGGTAACCCCACTTGTGAAATTATTTTTGCTTGTTAACCCGTGCTATCTTTGACCCCCCTGCGAGGGTAACCGCAGGGTTTTCATTAAGAAACGTAGTAGCAGGAGAATAGTGTAAAGTAACAGGAGATGGTGAGGGAGCGAGCGAAGCTCGGTCCCCTCTAGGGGGCCATGCCATCAAAATTTAGCCGGAGAATTCTGCGTAGTAGGCGGAGAATTCTCCGATCTCCGATGCCTAATGAACACCCTGGTAACCCTATCACTAGGGTTATACCCGGCCACATAGGTTACCCTTCCTGCTTGAAAACAGGGCCTTAATCCTACTAGAAAAGTAACATGAAAAAGAAAGCAAAGCTGTGATATTGGCCAAGGATGAATGTACTTAATATAGGCTATGCGCGATTTAGAATTTTACCTCGGAGAAAACCCAACATTTTTTTTCTCAGACAATGATATTTTTCTAAGAAGTGACGCACGTTTACTCGGTTCACCAGGCAGAACTCTTTTCTTGTTTAGCGAACTAGTGTTTTTGTTCATCATATTAATTTCGTCAAGTTTGATAGCAAGTGCATTACAAGTACCTTTGCTAGCGACTGCAAGAGATCTTCTACAAGCACACTGCCCCACAAATGACAGGATTTCTGAGAAGCTTTGGGCTCCACTTTAGGTTCCCTGAATGAGGAGGAATTTCATGGTCAAGATTTGTTGAACTAAGTACACTGATTTTTTCATCGCTCGGCAGCAAGTCTGTATTCAGTGACGTCTGGCTGTTAATGCAAGTTTGTCGTATCTTGAATAGCCCACTTCCGAGTTCACCTCAGCCTCTTTTTCAAAGCGAGTCTAAGGGCGAAAGTTTTGTGATGTAAATTGGCTTTACTTTGCATATGAATAAAAACTCATTTTCATAAGAAAGACTTCGCACTTAGACTCGTTTGGCTGAAGTGAACTCGGACATGGGCTATTAGAAGCTTTTCTCAGTGAGTCACACCGACCCCATCACATGATGGCACTAAGCCATAGCGTTGTTACCTCCTCACGAAAGTTTTAGTAATCCAGTCCAGTTCTCTTACGAACAGTGGTGTGAAAGATCGGACCCCTCTCTCCCTCAAAGTGTAGTAGGACTTTTCGCGGGATGTTAAACCGTGTGTGGTGTGAGCTTGGAACCGGTTAGGACCGGTTTTGGAAGGGAAATGTTGTTGTTACCGTCTTGAGTGAGAAATCCCCACTACAAAAGCATAAAACGTCTTTTCACAACATCCATCACTCGTCCAACAGTGTACTCACTTTGTCTTCTCCAACTCAACTTCCGAAAAGTCCAACGGTTCTAGTGTATATCTGTTGTCCTTTGTTACCAAGGTACCCGTTACCGTGGTAACTGCAATGCCAGGTCTGACCTCCTGCGGTTGAAGGCTATTGGCTAACTGAAGAAAGAACCGACAGCCACACGCCTGAACAGAAATTCTTCCAAAATACCTTTATCGAAATGTGTTTTTTGTCTCCAAGCACTAAACAGAGTCACCTCTCTTTCAACACATATCATGCAGTTCTTTGCAACGCCTAAGTTCATTGGGTAAGGTTAGGACTCGGTTCTATTTGTCAAAGTGCAATCAATTGACCATAGACATGAAACATTGAATAGTAATGTATTTTCTGACGTTGCATGCAAGGAATGATCACTTAGGTGTCGGAATTGCAGTCTTAAGCCCAGGGACCGCGGAGGGGGAGGGGCTGGTAGGGCCGCGGCCCCACCACTTTCTTGCGTCCCTGGCCCCCACTTTTTGCGCTAAAAAGTAAAATAATTAAAATAATTTTTCGATTTTCAATATGAAAAAATTATTTTCAATTGTCAGCCCTCCCACTTTTCACCTTGCTCCGCAGTCCCTGAAGCCTGGTTCCCAATTGTGCGATAAATAAGCATAAGAAAAATCGTGTGGCAACGGGCGTGAAGAAGCATAAGCACAAGAAAAGGAACTTTTCCCTATCTTGTGCTTATCTCACGCTTGTCCTTATTTCACAAATGGGAACGGACGTGAAATAAGCTGGCATAAGCATAAGCGCTAAAATCAGCAGCAGCTCGTACTTTGCACTTACACTCGCTTTGAAAAAAATCAACGGAACCAGAACCGGCTTGTGTTGAAATGGTTTTTCCTAATAAAACACGACCTCGTACCAACGTTGTGAATTTGGAGCTCTCACTTAAATTACTACAAAACAGATCGCTTTGAACTGAACAACGGATCACACAGATCACACATTTCATTTCAAGTAAACATTATGCAGTCAACGAAAGGACAAAAACGGGTGCATGGTAAACTGACCTCGTTTGACAAAACAACCTTTTCAAACTGCCGGCTAACGGGCAGCGACAGAACTTCTAAGAAGCTGAAGGTTGATATTTTACATTCCTGCAATTAAAACAAAACAGAAGAGGGTAATTGTTGTACGTCATTTACCGACCAAAAAATGTCATTAACGGACCAATTTCGGTATTTTAAAATTCAACTTCAAACAATAAAGGTCACTTCGAGGCTCTGGGGAATGAAGTGAGGATTTGCACGTATTAGTTCTTTCCCCGGAGCCTCGAGATGACACCTTTTGTCGAAGAGCGAATTTTAGTGATCGAAATTAGCCTATTCTGTGAGTGCACCATATTTGCTGTGGGCTCGATTACGAGCCGCTCTCGAAAAAGGCCCTCCTCTGGCCGGACTGGACTGAGAGGCGGAATGCAGAAAGACGGTTATCTTGTCTTATTCCGAGAGGGCTCATCTCTTAGCACACAGCAAAGGGCAAAATCTCATGCAATCGGTGAAACACCTCTGGAGGTGGAAGGAGAGAACAGAGAGAAGTCGAGGGGGGATTGGAGGGTGGGGACGCTTAGCTATTTTCCAGGTAAAATGCGCGGGTTTTTCGCGAATCCTAGAGGACAGATGTACATGTAATGTTACTTCGTCAAGGCGCTGTTACACTCTGCACGAAAAATTGAACAGTCCAGCAGCGCCTTTAGAACTTAAGTGTGGAGTAAATGAATGGACATTACCGTATCTTGAATAGTAAGGTCTGTTCTATGAGGCAATAGATCTGGTGCTCTCGTATATGCCTCTGGGATGGCAAGATGACCAGGCTGAAAGACCAATCATATGACGTTAGTTATTGCTCCATCGCTTGGAAGATCAGGCCGTGAAAACGCGTTCTTAGATCATCTCACCTGGAGTTCGCGTATAAGTTTGTTCGCTTGAGTAAAATTCAGCCTTGGGTCGATTGGGCAATAGCATGCCTACAAAAAAGCCCAAAATATAGACATTCTTGGTACTATGTTGAACAAAACGGGCCACGTCGTATTCCTATCCCGCTTTAGGATTAACGGAATAACAGGAATATAAAGGTTTTCCAAAAGAACGCGTATTCCGAAACAGAATGGTTCTTGCAGAGGTGACCTGAAAACTAACGCTCGGAATAGTCTGGACACGACTGAGACTGGCATTTGGCGGCCGCGCACGCACGATTGGGCCCCTAAAGAATCCCAAACGAAGGCAAATTCTGTGTATTCCGAGTAAACCGTATTCTGTATATTTTGTTCATTCTGCTATCGAGAGTATTCCGTTCATTCCGAAAACGGAATATGTCCCCCCTAAACGCGTAAACCGACCATTCCATCTATTCTTATTCCGGAATAGTGCCAAAAAAATGCACCCAAAATAAAATTTGTGAAAACTTATACTAACTTTCATTGCAAGAGGTTGAAATGGAGCGAGGGCCTCAAGGTATGGAAACTCGGGCTCTGAAATTGAACCAAATGTTTACAACTCAAGTAAACGTTTTCTTTCCATATATATGTATGTTTACAACTCAAATGAACCTTTTTCTTTATATGTGAAAAGGTCGCACACGGTGCTGTTTTAAGCCTGAAGCCTGAGGGGCCGGGTGTAGAAAGCGGAAACAATATTCAAGGTGGATAGCGCTATCCACCGGATAAATCACTATCCACTGGATAACTCAATTGAATTTGCTAGCATTTATTCGCTAGATAGAGATTTATCCGGTGGACAGCGTTATCCACCTCTCGAACAACTGGGGCCAGTAGTTTAGAACGTGACTCATCCGGGAAGTTACCATGACCATATTTGGTCATGTTCTAGGACTAGCATACGTAACCTTCGGTTTTCACAATTGAACATTTGGTTTTGTATGTAACACGTCGATTGCGTTTGAATATAATTACAAAGAATATTTTCAGTGTTAACGGTCTACAGGGCAAGTCCCAGGGCAATTCCCGCAGAAGACAATTCCAGTTGGTGGTCAGAGCCGGATTCCACTTACAAATGCAGCGCCCAAACCACTGAGCCACGGCACTCGCTGTATTCCTAGCAGTCCATTTCAGGACTTTTAAGACTGTAAGCCACGATGCAGCTCAAGCAAAGACGACGGCGAACTCGCCAAGAATGTAACTCGTTCTAACATGCACGTTCAATATGCAAGATCTTTGCCAAGACTTTAACTGGCACGAGTAGCGTTGAAGTGGAAAGGAACATTCACCGCAATGTGTTTATCTTCTTTCCAAGACCTTGAATTTTGTTATTTTACGTCTTTTCTCTCACCTCTTCGCGCCAACCCTGCAACCCATATAGCACCGTACCTGTAAATATAATGGTATTGCCGCCTGATTTACCCCACAGTTCAATGAAATGCACCACGTCTCCAAAGCGTAAAGATGGATGCCCCGCAAACACAACACACGGAGTCTTGAAAGAGCTGCTTAATCCGTCTGAAAAAAAGAAAGTGCCTCTGCACTACTCACTACCTCTAAATAATACTACATTTTCGTCACCCACCAAAGACTATATAATACTGCAGCGAGAATATTCGGTCTCATCTGTAGCTCGCGATCGCGATTATGGACTTGAAATGAAGCTTAAAAAAATAGCCACTTAGGAACGAGAATAACTCTTTCAGAAAACAGTTCCGGTTACGAGCCATTGTTCCCTAGAGGAAATGGCCGATGCCCATACGAAAGCAATTCCTCTTCCCGCAGAGTGAAAAATTGCCTTTGACCGCAAAATTTCCGTGCATACATTTCCATATTAAGTCCTAGGGTGCATTATTTTGCGACTATTCTCTTTCAGTCATTCCTACTCCGGTTTTGGAATACACGAATATGTGGAGTATAAAAGTTTCCCAAAAGAACGGGTATTCCGAATACAGAATGGTTTGGGCGTAGGTGGACTGAGAACTAGCGCAGGATAATCTGGGCCCGAGTCGTTAAGTTTGACATTTCAGCAGACCACATTCGATTTTCCCATATGAACCAGCATCCCGAGTATTCAGAGTAAACCGTGGGTGCTTATCATTCCCTACCCCCCCCCCCCCCCCAAAAAAACCCCCCGATTTTTAAAGAAAAAACTCAAATGGTATAGCAATTCCCGGAAAATCCGTTCGGAAATTTCAGGTGCTTAACATTTTCCAATCAACCGGATGAAATTGCAGTTGCCATTACATTTACTCCGTTTTGAAACCGTGAAACCCGCGCTAAGGTCCTCAAACGTATGATTTGTAAAATGGTAAAGGTATTCCGACTACCCGCTCCGAATGGGAAGAAAGAGGTACCCCTGATAAGGTACCCTAGCTGGAATTTCCGAACCGATTTTCCGGGAAATTGCTATGCCATTTGAGTTTTTCCCGATGCGAATTCTGGAATTTTTCGCCAAATGATAAGAACCCTCAGAGTTACCCCTTTCTTCCCATTCGGAACGGGTAGTCGGAAAATCCTTTACCATTTTACAAATCTTACGTTTCACGCGGTTTCACGCTTTGAAAACGGAATAATTTAATGGTAATTGGAATTTCGTCTGGTTGATCAGTGCATTCGGAAAATCGCTTACCATTATGCAGCAATCACTACAACCTGAAGGGTGGTAAGCATCCCGTATTTTCTTCATCCCATCGTATTTTCTTCCAGTGCGACAATTAAAATTTGGCGACACGTTCCGGGGTGCGTAGTAAACGAAGACCGAAGACATAAGACTCAAAACGAAGACTCCCACAAAATCGTCTTGAAATTACTCGAAAATAGCTCCAGACAGTATTCTCTACTAGATCGTCCAAAGTTAGTTCGGCTCGCCGCTTCAGTTTGCTGTAACACGTCGTCTGCCGTACGTATTAACTTAACAGAATGTACCCCACGGCGCTCTAAATAACAAAGTATCGCTCAATGTTATTCGCTCACTAATAAGTCGGAGAATACTGTTTCGAGCTAATTCCGAGTGATTTCAAGGCAATTTTCAAGGGCTCTTCGTTTTCTACCTTTGGTAGGGTTACGTAGAAAACGAAGACCCTGTTCAGATTCGCTGATAACCGCAAATCTTGTTGCTCCTTGTTTCTGCTTCGGTCGATAATCATGTTCGAGTCATTTTGAAGCGATTTCCAGACGATTTTGAAGGGGTCTTCGGTCTTCGTTTTGTACCCACCCATTCCGTTCTTAGCTTCCAAGAACACGATTACCGAATGTTCTGTGTGTTCCTCCTCCGGAATAGGTAGCCCCCAAAGAATGCGCCCACAAAATTCACTGTTTTAATTTTTAGTTTCGAACAGCATTTTCCTCGTGTGATTTAATGTACTGAATGATCTGAAAACAGCAAAACGACTCTCCTTTCATTGTCGGTTTTTGCTACAACCACACTTACCATGAATGCTAGGGAAGTGCTTTAGCCGCCCAGTTTTCACAAGCTGATGAATGAACAGAAAATGACTTTATCTTTGACTTCTGTTTACTAGTGTTAAAGAGAAAAATAGCTTGAACGTGTGGTAAACGCTCTTTTTAGCTCAAAGGCTAAGTGTCTTCCTCGTTAAAGCCCTCCCTCCCCCACCCAAAAAACAACAACAACAACAACAAACAAACCACTCCCGTTGTTTCATCGATAATAGAGAGATTTAGCATGGCGTTTACGACTAACGGCAATCGTCAGACTGAAATTTGCTGTTTACCAAAAAAATAAATGAAAATGACTTCATTTCATCTTATCTCTTGCCTGTTGGTCATAGCTGTCGAGTAAGTACTAAAAAGTGAGAAAGAAGCTAGAAGAAAAGTATTCTCATGGTTTTACTAACAAGCAGCAGCCTGCCGTTTGCCGTCTGTTGCTGGCCGTGAACGCGATGCTAGATCGCTCTGTTTGTGACTTTTTCACTTCAAGAACAACACTGTTTCTCTAAAACCTGACGGGTTGTTTCGCTAAAATAACGGTTTGAAACCTGCTTAAGCCGCAACACAAGTTTAAATTGCGTTGCAACGAAGGAATTGAACCCCTTTTTAATTTGCGCTGCAACCACTGGAGAAGCAAACCTTTTGTCGGAAACCCAACAGCGGATCAGAAAATTTCCATCCAAAGAGCTCGAACACAACCGTCTGTTTTGGTTTACACAAAAAATGTCCTCTTGAGGACCATGGCCCGGTTGTTCGAAAGCCGATTAACGCTAACCCCCGATTAAAAATTAACCGACGTTTTATTTTCGCCCTCTGAAAACACTTTAAAAAAGCGGTATTAGACCGAAGCGGAAGAAAAGTGTAAGTCACAAGTGACGAGCAAAAATCTTTGGGGAAAATCTTTGTGAATTTGTAAAGAAACTAGAATCAAAGTTCACTCTAACCCAGGGTTAGCTTAATCGGGCTTTGAACAACTGGGCCCATATTAAAAGAAATAACAGAAAGCTACACTAAACCAGAATGTTTTCGTTTGGTTTCGTTTTATTGCTCGCATACCTCCGCATGTGGAAAAGGAGCTTCTGGTAAATAAACTTTACTCTGTTTACTTTGACAAAGCCTGTTGAAAGGAAAATAAGGAAAGTGAAACGGACAATGTTCGGGCCTGCTGAACTACAAAACGAAACGTTGGTTCCCGAAGATTGCTGTTCGGGGTGATAAACTAACGGAAAGATTTGTTTGGAAAGCAAACAGGAGGCGGCGAGGCCCAGGGTCTAGTTGGGATGTCAGATTCTCTGTGAATAGCCTCGCCGACGAACGAGAGAAACAAATGAAAACTTTAATGTTCAAAACAGTGAATAAGCTTGTACCCGAATACCAGCCTGGAAAATTCACTAACGTAAATACCATCCACAGACATCAGTAATTTTCGGAACACTTAAGATAATCTAGCAGGCTGTTTATCCCAAGGCCAAACACCGAGGCCCTCAAAGAGAGTTTTCGTTCTAGGGGCGCTGTCACCATGGAACAGTCTGTCAGCCGTGGCTAAGCAGGCCACTAGTCTAAAAAGTTTTTATTCTGCGATAGTTCGCAGAATCAGAAATAACTTTTACAGCATATTTAGTATAAGATATTTTAATGATATTTGTAAATTCTTGAAGATAGTTTTAAATATTATTATGTATTTCTATGAACTAGGGATAATGCACGGCTCCTTGGAAGACCACTCTTGTGATAATGGATTCATTGGTTAAATAAAGTTTTGTTGTTGATGTTGTTCGTTAGGGATCTTGATTTGCATGCGGATGCTCCAGGCCATTCCATTCTTATTCCCATTCCAATCTTCCAAAACTAAACAATTCCATTCCAATTCCTATCTCCATACTCATTTCATTTTCATCCCATTTTCATTCCCATCATCCTCATTTTCAACATCGTCCACATTCTCACTGTTTGACTTCACAACGTCAGATAATATCGCTGAAATAATGGCAGAAAATTGAAATTGTTTTAACCGGTTTATTCTTGATTTTTGCATACAATGATCTCGCCAACGAATAGATCCGAATGATCAAAGGCGTGTTATCCTATAATATACACACACTTAAATTCACGTGCGCTAAGTGTAAAAACAACAACAACAACAAAACAACAAAACAGATAACAATATGAAAATAAAGACTCAGGAAATCTGCACGTACCATTCAGCAAAGATGTTGGAATATGCCAAGGAACTGTCAGCTACGGGCGAAATAAAATAGATTGGAATTGACGCCAAGCTGGCACTGTCCATATAAGAGTATAAACACTCGAACAGATCATATAGTACCCCCTGTAAAATAAATATAAAACCAAATGGAAAATATTAAAAAGGTTATTCGAGTGTTGGAATACGATCTGTAAAATGTCACTTACGGAGCAGGGATGGCGCAGTGGTGAGAGCATTCGACTCCCACCAATGTGGCTCGGGTTCGATTCCCGGACTCGACGCAACATGTGGGTTGAGTTTGTTGTTGGTTCTCTTCTCTGCTCCGAGAGGTTTTTCTCCGGGTGCTCCGGTTTTCCCCTCTCCTCAAAAATCAACATTTCCAAATTCCAATTCGATCTGGATTTCAGTGGACGAATAGCCTCTTCGTGGAGGTGCCACTGCAAATTCCCTATTTATTTATTTATTTAATTATTTATTTATTTATTTACTTACGGATGGCCAGCAAGGCACGAGGACATTTCCTCCATTTTTTAGTGTGGTAGCTACAGAAAAAAAGTAAGTGTTTTAGTTATCTTGCAGTAAATGGAACAGGGCAATGGCAGCGTTATGCACCACATCTTGCAGTGAATGACAAATTTCCATGTTATAAGAAAAGTAAATTTGCTGAAACTGTTGCCTAAAGCAGTACAGTCTAACAGTGCATCGTAGTCATACATGACGGACAATAAACTATTCTCCTCACTTGATGCAAATTAGCCCACCGAGCGTGGTTAGCATGTGGCACATTGAAAATAATTTTTGTTCTAAAATGAGGTTTGGAGGTGTAATTTAAGAGAAAAGAATAATAAATTGTGCGCCATTTTTTTAAATAAAGTCTATGGTCTAAAAGTTCTACTGGTTACAATGTACGTGCTTTTGCAAGCACTCAGGTTACTTGCACAACTTCATTCCTAACTACAATTTATATGGGAGGCTATATCAAAGCATGGAAAATCTTGCACAAACATTTTTCAGTGGTAACTTAAGGCTTTATAGCGAAAACTGTCTTAATTGGGTACAGTGCATCATGAAGATGGCATTAAGTCAACCTCTTTTGACTCCTCAAAATACAGCTAATTTAAAGCAAGAAATTATGGTGCATTCCCTTGGGACTATTCTGGTTTGGGGTCAATGGGTGAAATGGAACAAGGTTTTCCAAAAGAATGTGTATTCCAAAAACAGAATGGTCATTGCCAAGGTTCTTTTTTTTTGTGTGTGTTTTATTGATTTTTCTATAATAATGTAATACTTTACACCCACAAAGAACTACAAACAAAACAAAAACAACAATAATAATAATAATAATAATAATATTAATAATAATAATAACTAACGTAAACAGGATGTTATAACAATTAGTAGCAACAAATTATAAATTTCTTGCGCAAATCGATACTAGCACTTGAACTATTGTTGTCTCTCAATATACTTGCCCCATTTTAACGAGTGTATATTTAACTTATTATTTAAACTTGCAATTCTACTTTCAATATCATAAACTGAATCGATTTTTAATAAAAGAACAGAGAGGGATGGATTTAAAACATTATTTCTACAATAATAAATAATATATTGTTTGGCAATAATAATAATATGATTCAATAACAAAAAATCGTCCTTCCTTTTCCATAAACCAAATAATAGTGACCTGACAACTGATGCTGCTATTGGTCTGGACTTGACTATGACTCATATTTCTGTGGCTGTGCACATTATCCCTGGTGAAAAACCATACAGGATCTTTGAGGATCCTTGACGATCTTCAGGGACCTGTTAAAGATCCCTAAGGATAAGGATCTTTTAAAGACCTTGGAAGGATCTTCAAAGATTTTCAGTTGCTAAACTATGTGCAAAGATCCTTAAGGACATTTATATTTAAGGATCTTGTGAGCATCTTACAAAGATCCTTGTGAAAACAAGTACAAGGATCCAAGCAAAGATCCAGTGAGGATCCTTCATGGATCTTTAAGGATCTTCAGAGCAATTTTGAAAAGATCTTTATCAGGATCCTTAAACATGGTTGCCACAGCCACAGGATCTTGAAATTCCCTGACTTTTTCCTGACAAATATAAGATTTCCCTGACCAACTAAATCAAAAAAATCACAAATTAGTCCTGGTAATGGCTTCCAACCTCCCCTCACAGCCAGAGCATTGTGCGGTCTCCACACATTTATTTATTCTTTCAGAAAGTCACATGCAGTGTGCATGGATTGATAGTTTCTTAAGATAACATGGAAAAAGATTAATTTTCTTGCAAAACCCAAAATCAGCTTGTCATTTAATTTCTACCAATCTAACACATTTCATGTCTGTAAAATGTACCCAAAAATTGGACATGTTAGAAAACAATGAAAAGAGAAGAAAACAAAGTGTATGATTTCATTCAGAAACCAAGCATTACGAGCCTGCATTACAATGACAAACAGTATGATTATCAGGAATCTAGCAATTGTGCTAGACAAGAGTAATATCAATTTCACTTTTCCCTGACTTCTCTCAAAGACTTGATTCGAAATGAAATTCCCTGACTTTTTCCTGACCTTGAAGAATTTTTTTTCTTCCCTGACCATTTCCTGACCTGTGGCAACCATGTTAAAGATCTTTAAGGATCTTGGCAAGAAAGTTGAAGGTCCTTAAGGATCTTGGGCAAGATTCTCAAGGATCTTTGAAGATCCTGCCAAGATTTCTGAGGACCCTTGTTAAGATCTTTATCAGGATCCTCAAAGATCTTTGAAGATCCTTAACAGATTTTCAATTTAGAGTAAAAATTAGTGATAATAATTTCGAATGACGTTTCAATGATTCGTTCATCATTTTCAAATTCGTAAAAACTAAAAACTAAAAGCCCACAATCAGAGGAACAAAGATCTTCGGGAACAATTTACCATTCTTAAGAAATGTCGTGGGAAATTTGAATGCTTAATTTACGAAATGCTCTTTATCCAAGAAAAGAAGCCTGAGCTGAACACTCAATCTGACTCAGGCAAAGCAAAACTATTTAGCACCTACATGTTATCATTACCCTCTACGTTCCACATTGCTTTTAATTACATGCAACGAGATTTTCACACACATTCTTAGTATTTAAAGAACTCGCAAGAATCTGACTTTTAGTTTTTAGTTTTTATGAATTTCAAAATGATGAAGGAATCATCCAAACGTCATTCGAAATTATTATCACTACCGTAATTTTTACTCTAAATTGTTTGTCTAAAACCTTGATTAACAGATTTTCACCAGGGAATTTTCACACTGATGTTTCTGAAAAGAACTACTGGTAGTTCAAATATTCTGTTTATTCCATTCATTCTGCTATATTGAGAGCAGGATCAACAGATCAACATTCATTCTGAAAATGGAACAAGTCCCAAAATAGATAAACTGAACATTCCGTCTATTTTTATTCCAGAATCGTCACAAACGAATGCACCCTGTAAGTATATTCACGTCAGTGGAAGTCACAAGGCAGTGCTTCCATGATTCAAAAGGACTCATAAATATCACCACTTACACAAAATCTCTTATGACTGGGGCAACTGGTCAGCACTTTACTGGGATAAAACACCCAACCAGGGCTTGAAATTGCGACCGATACAGGCGCCAATGTGCCTAACATTTTCCTTATTGCTGACGAAAAGTTTGGGTCTAGTTGCCACTTTGCCGGCTACTAGCTTTTTGTACGATTTAGATTAGTTACTTGTCTTAGTTGCCACTTTGCCGACTACTAGATTTTTGTACGATTTAGATTAGTTACCTTGTCTTAGTTTTATTTTCATCTTGAAAAAAAAAAGAGCAAACGTATGTAAACAAAGGCTGTCTGTTTTGTCTTTTGACATTACCCGTTCTCCTTTTTACCACATGCATGTATCACATATAACAGTAAATCCAATTTAAACTGGGGGACTAAACATTTACTGCTGGCAACTATTTTTTGCCACTTAGGAAGCAAAAGGCAACCAAGCAATTTTTTTTTTTAATTTTGAGCCCTGCAAACTGATGAGGCAGTCATGCAAGCAGAAAAGACAAAAAATCCAGTCTGGATTGACCCAACCAGAAACTACTTACATGTAAAACCAACACTTACCTAAGTG
The DNA here is from genome assembly GCA_014634185.1 of Astreopora myriophthalma. Taxonomy (NCBI): domain Eukaryota; kingdom Metazoa; phylum Cnidaria; class Anthozoa; order Scleractinia; family Acroporidae; genus Astreopora; species Astreopora myriophthalma. Next base: position 277,396 of record BLFK01001071.1, on the reverse strand, counting down.
AGTACAAAACTCTCCCAGCATAGCATCTGGGTTAGCAGTGGGTGCTTCAGTGATACCTGTCATTATTAAGGCATCGCTGTTCCTCAACATGGATTGATCCATTGGCAGAGGGTGAGTTGTGAATGTTGATGAGCATGAAACATAGCTCACCTGTTTTGTAGACAGAATTTTAAAGGAACCAATTCTCAAACAGAGCAATGATGAAAGCACTGGCTTCACAATAGGCCAAACAGTACATTTTCCATTTACATGCAATAACTAAGAAAACAGGGTTTCACAGGTAGCTCCTAACATCCTGAATGAAGAAAATGCTGTCCAGTCTACTTAAGATGCTGGTTAATGGATGAAAACAATAATTATTTGGGACCACAATCAATCTGCCATCAATTATGTTTCCTTTTAGGTTATCACAGTGATTTCCCATTTCTAATAAAACAAGGTAAAGCATTAAGTGCAATTTGCTTCCTGTGAGAGTAACAGCTCTATGAACTGACAGAAGATGCCACATGAAAGGCAATTCGTTAACCTCTGCTGAGCCTCTTTCTCCCTCAACAAAGTATGGCAGAATCTCAAACAAGTGTAAAATAATTATTGAGTCAGATTCAAATAAAATATGATGCTGGGAAAGGTGCTGTCACATGTGGTACATACGTGATAACAATAATGCTGAGCAAGAATAATATTTCTTCAGTTAGATTAAACAGAATTAGGCAAGTTACCTTTTCATAGTCAGACTCAATAATCCAGTTGCAGCTTCCTATGCAAAATCCTGAGCTAAGAGCAGTCAGCTTAAGAATACCAAACACATCCTTTAAAATAAATAAAGATTCATTAATAATTCATGGTGTGACAACCAGCAGTAATGCAGTATTCACGTTACATCTTATATAGTTGTAATTATATCAGTTAAAAAAAATATATTACTATTTCAACCTAGTCGGACTTGTACAATGTAATTTCTTTGTGTAAATTTAATTATCATCAATATAATTATTACAATTTCCTCAATATTTGTGATTCTCCTATTTTCCCCTTAACTAATTTGCTTGCCATTTTCTTATAATTGGATGTTTGTTATTATAGAAACAGTGCAAAGACTTGCAAACTGGCTGGCTTTTTGCAAAATGGAGAATATTTCCCTTGAAAAAAGACAGTATTTTAGAAAACAATACTATTATCGTGAAAATTGTAATTTTTATGATAAATATTATTGGTAAAATAGCACTTCCTTACTCACAATAAAACAAATTAGAAGCCCGCTATGTGGTCATCCGATTTTATTATCAGTTGTATAATTAGACTGAATTGGACTAATCTCAGTCCTATTACTATTACCGATAATGATATCAGATTAATAATAAACTAAAAGGAAATTTTAAATCATACTATTAGAGGATGTAATTTCCACCTGAACGCATTTTCACCTGGCATGAATGATCAATTTTCTTATAGTTTGGTCCAATTAAAGGTAACAGTATTGGAATCATTAGAAATACCAAAATTGCTCTGTACTTACTATTCTTTCAGAATATCCAACATTGTGGATCTTTGATATCAAAGCCTTCACATCATGTTTGCTGCAAAGGAAAATCTTTAATTACTTTCCAAATACAAAATTTGTTAGCAGTGGCATCACTCATACCACCAGTATGAAATTTACTAACTAAATAATAATAATAATAATAATAATAACAATAATAATAATAATAATAATAATAAATGTAATTCACCTGTAAAGGGGTTTCCATGACTTCACTCCTTTTAAGTCACAAAGTGGTGAAGGAAGACATCTGTGGCAAAAAATGCAACTGGAGTTACTGATTAGAAAAAAAGTGCCTTGTTTATGAACCTGTTCTTTAGAAAAGCCTCACTGGCCAGTGATTAATCAAAACCAGTATTATAGGATGGTGTAATTCTACTTTGTGAAAAGAATTAATTGCTTTCAACTGGCCAACATAATTATATACAAAGCTTAAATTCACCTTAAAACCTCATTCTCCCGCCACATTTCTCCCTTGCTTATCCTTGGAACACGCTCTGCATACTCCACCATCTCTAGCATCAACTCCCTTCATTAAAAGCAGTCATAGGGTAAATACTTAATATCATGTCATTCAGTAATTCTGGGGTTAATTTTGGTTATTTTGTCAAACTGCAGCCACATTTTGAGCAATAAACAATGCAAGGTTTCCCAGTGAAGTTTGACACAAAATTAATCGTAGGCAATAAAAGACAGCAAATTTATTAAAAAAGGAAGGAATTGTTTTTGGCCTGTAATGTGACATTTGATCAAAGAAATCAAGCACCCATTTCTAAAGACAGAAGAAAAGAGAAAAAGACAGAAATTACTGGTTTCCATTACCTTCCCATTTGAATTGTTGGCTCTGTGGCATATATTTTTCCAGTGAAACCCAACTGCAATAAAAATAGAAGGAAGAAAAATAAAATTAAAAATGACTGATGGCCATGAAATCATATAAAATAATTATGCCACGATACATGCACAATACATGTATCTTTTTAAAAGATAGTTAACATTAGTTATTATCTGATCAATAAATGTATTATTTTGATGATAAAGAAGTCCATACTCACTTTTGTTATATAAGGAAGAGCTAGCATAAAATGGTAGTTAGATATCAGAATGATATCTATGGTGGAGAAATCTAATAAACATTCCTGAAATGCAATAATAGTTTCGTTTAGTTTATAAGCTTTGTCATACAGAGAATGTGGGGGTTACTGCAGCAGTGAGTGGCCAACTACTGTTGAGAGATAGACCACCACAACAGGGAACAGAGTCCCTACTCTTTACGTACAGTGTGTGGGCTCTTGAACCTCCCGCAGAGTTAAATACATGTATGAACAAGTGTTGTAAGATGAGGCTACAGTTTATCATCCTTTTTTGAGAAGACTAGAAAGTCTAACCATTTCAAGGTGTCATTACAGAGGCAGCACAATTAGGTCACACAATTAGTTGGTTGCATCTCCGATATGCCTTAATGTGACTGCGCGATGCAGTTAAGAGTCATATGTGGTTATTGAAAAATTGGACTACGTGACTGTGTGATGCAGTCGTAGTCTATAGCACAAGTCATTTCACCCTTGCTCACCACAGAGTCTCCAGTAGCTCAGTGGTTAGAGCATCTGTACTACAATCCTGGCCATAAGTTGTTGGGACACACCCC
>BLFK01001071.1:266203-274198 GCA_014634185.1 Astreopora myriophthalma | reverse complement strand
CGACCCCCTCTCCCCCCTCCCAATGTTGAAAGAAAATGAAGCCATTCTGAAGACTAGATGGGATGTGTTATGTTGTTAGAGAGTTGTGTTGGAAGCATACATGATTGCTGTAAACTCGTGATTATTGGAATAAAACGTGAACATTTCTCTTATCGTGACTTTAGTTGGAGAATACTGTTCTTGGAGAAGAACAATTCTTGATTGTCAAGGTGTTTTTTTTGTGGTCAAGATTTTCATCAACATTGACTGGGGGGGGGCAGGGGGGCTTGCACGGTCTTGGTCTTCAGAGAGGCTGCCTGTGAAGTCATCTGCCGTGAACTGTCCCAACACTTGTGACCAGGATTGTAGATCTTGGAGGGTCATGGGTTTGAATCCCATCTGGGGCTCTGATTTTTTCCGAGTTCCCATTTGAAGATGCATGACATCTTTCAAGTATTTCTCACATTACTCACTTGGGTAAATTACAGTTCCATGCAAAGTGACCTGGTGTATGAACATACATGTAAGGAAGGTTGCCAATGACCTTGTTTTAAGAAAATCTGCATCTCTCTCCTTTTGTTAATAATTGTAAAAATGCAAAAAGAACAACACAACTTACAAGAACTTTTTTTGTACGCCCATTGAATTTGTAATATTAGTATTATAGAGGGCCACAAGTTTATTACCTTTGGCTATTTAGTGTAAACCCTCTTTAAATAAAGTCATTACTTACTTTCTAAGAAAAGCAGCCAGGTCTGTATCAAAATAAGGTCTTCTTCAGCCTTGCTGCCATTCATTAAGGCCATGTTACCATTGAGTACACCACTGTAAAATGGCCTATTTGCTGACTATGAAGTGCTGTGCATTGTTCTATTAATTACTGCACCAAACATACCTCTGGAGGGCAGCATTCTGGTTCAGCTTCTATGAACACCTTGCCAGCTATTTCCTTCAAGTTCTGGAAATTGAAAAATTGCACTGAAATTTCCACCTTCAAGTCTAAAGTACAGTTAAAAAGACTCCGGAACTATACTTCAGTAAATAATAATATAAAATTCTTGACTTTGAAGCTCTCAGTTCAATAATGATTATACTGTAACAAGGGTTCCACTGTAGAGTTAGAGTTTCCATGGGCCAAGAACATTATGATAGTTGGTTCAAGGCCAAATTGACACTCACAGACAGTGGAACACACTGTTTTTGACTGGACTGTTCCATATTGTTTTAACTAAATCAAGAGTAAGAAAAATAATAATGATGATCATAGAAAACTTAATTCTCATGCTGGGTTGCCAAAAAGCCAATACATTGGCTGATGTCAGTACTCACATTCTGGGAGGAAAATCCTTCAATATCTTGAAGTTCCCGTGTTGTCCATGATTTTAGATGACTAGTTCTGTCACTGTTGCAATAAAATGAGACAACATTTGTTCTGCAGTCAATTCTCCTATAATTAGACATCACTACATGTACATGTAGCTCCTGGGGCCACGTTCTGGTGTTCTTGTAGAAAGAAAGAGGTGTGCTCATGAGAGACTGACTTAAATTCATGACACAACCCCGATAATATGCACAGGTACAAAAGTGGGATCAGATCAACTCGGATCGCTTGACTCAGGTCGACATAAAAACAGCTTTTCATCAGCAACATAGCAATATTTGCTCACTTTAATTCTACATGTATGCTTAGGGTTAGCTTTAGGGTGATTTCTCGAGGTCTCATTCGCTTTTAAGGCCATGTGAGTCAAGTGATCCGAGTTGATCTGATCTGACTGTACTCTTGTACCCACTGATAATACAGTATGTACATCTGATAGCACTCATCTACCACAATGGTCGGGTTTGCAGCAAGATTTCCACACAGCACCCTACATTAATCATACATGGATATGTTTAGGTTAAAATGAATTCCAGGTCAAAATGATTTCAACCTAGTTTGAATTCTTATTTTTTTGTATTCATTATCATGAATAGAGACAAAGGTATTACAAATCAAGCTAGGTTAAAATCATTTTGACCTGAAATCTATTTTAACCTACAACAGATATTCCTGGCAAAACTCTATTTCACGCTAGGTGTGGAAACGTGGGCTAGGCCATAGAATAAGCCATGGCCTACACAATGGCCCACGTTTTGTCCACACCCATTCACGCTCGTTCTTTTTGGAAGATCGAGGGTTAGCTACTATAATATATATGAAATATGGAATATATATGATATATGAAATATGGAATATATATGATATATGAAATATGGAATATATATGATATATGAAATATGGAATATATATGATTATGAAATATGGAGTATGCATGTATAAGTATATCGGGAGCTATGCGGAAATCTCTCCGGGTTTTCCAGCGGCGAACCTAAATATCAACTAAATCACTTACTTTTTTACCAAAGAAAGAGGTATAAAGTGCTGCAAAGTTGACATATCCAGCGCGCAATCCAACATGATCGCCGTTTCTTTGAACTGAAGGACCAAACATGGCGCCGTGCTTTTAGTCCCTAAAGAGTACTAGCAAAATATAGCATGGAAATTTAGCAAAATAATATCAGAAGAATCTAATTTAGGGTTTCATTTTTCTCACCAATTTCATGTTTCGCTTCAATTTTCCCTCGAATCTCTAACAAAAATAATTCTCAGCAAATTTGACCGCCATTTTGGATTCCGAGGAAAACTGCTGAGGTTATTGTGAGAAGGCTCAGTTTTGGCATACTCCAGGTATCAATACACAAAGTTCAAATTGTACTTCGTTATCAAGATGTCTCATATTTTTACCGATGTTCCTCGGGGTATTTCATCCAGTGTTCTTGACTTTTATTGGTCTTTTGCACACATTTTTTTATGACCGACTAACTCGGCTCTTTTGTGCATTTGTTTGCAGGTTTTAATTCAGCAGTGGAAGTCTTGAATTCTCTTCCGCAAGACATAGTAGCGGAAATGGTAAAGGCTTGCGAGACTTCATAACTTCTTTACATGTACATGTTTTTGCCCTGTATAATTAGTAAGCTGCATATTTTCTGTTCAAATAATACTATGACATGCCACTTTGCCTTACATACTTGCAGTGTCAGGATGCTGCAGCATTTCTTCAGTACAAGATTGCATTATTTCCTCTGGAGCAATATGAAAAGGTACCAGAAATAGCATAGTTAACTATGGAAATACTAGTTAAGATCCTGTTGCACTGTGCAGTGTTTGATGCAATGCCATTGCGAGACAAGTTGCGTGAAACATTAAATTGTAACATACCAAGGCGGAAATTGTCGAAAAAAATTGGAATCAAGTTCCAGTTTTTGTACAATTTGTCTCACAACAATTTCACCCATTTCGATTCATAAGGCAAAGTCTTGTGTCTAGCAGTGGTGCTGTGGGAAATGCTGCGATGCAAGTTGCACAAAACATCGGACGGTGTAACAGTGCCTTTAGCCACATCTGATTTCCGTAAACCAGGATACAGTCGGTAAATTCAGGAAATCATCAGTATACTCATTGCTAATCACATTAGCCATTATCGTCTTTGGAAGCATAGCAGTGGTGCCATTTTTGCTTGTTTCACTAGAGGTAGAACCTGCATACTTCTGTGTCTATTTCAGTGCCTTCAGAATGCAGGAATATCACATGATGCCAAACTGATATTTAATGCCATCAGCTATGTATTCAGGTAAGGCCCTGCTTTCCTCTCGACGAGGTCCGTCAGGATTTTGAAGGTAGAAATGGTGCCAGCCGACTATTAAATAGGAAAATCCTAGATAAAATAAACAACCTTCTTCAACAAATTTCAAAGGCTTATAGTTTTGGCTCGAGAGCATTTGGCAAATGTAGCTTTGAAATCCAAAGCAAAGAGGAGAGTAGTTGCTTCCATTCTAGTAGCAAATAAAACCTACAGCATATAAATACAAGATCACAAGTAACACTGAGCATTGTTTTGTAGATGTGCTGCTAAAGCTAAGCTGCCCACTGATAAACTCATTGCAGAACTTAAGACATCTTTGTGTTGGAAGGAATCAACTCTTTCAGTTATTAAACATGTTTGGAATGAACAGGTGAGCAAGCTTAATTGAAAGGCTGTATGCATAGCCATCTTAAGGGACTCAGTTTTCATTATAATTATCTCTCTCAAATAGTTTGTGCGGTTTGATTGGCCAATTTACTCGGCTGTATTCTACAGTATGGCCTGCTAACCTTCCTGTTCGATTTGTATGCCAAGAGGTATAATAAATATCTTACTAACCTTGTTTTCTCAGGCCTTATTACTGTAAGTTATGTTTGTTTTTTCCAGTTCAATTCCCGGCCCTGGTGCTTTGCACCCCGGCCGTAGGAAAAAAAATGCGGGCCATAACTTGCAGTATGGCCCTTGAACTTGGGTAGTAAGAGGTATGTATTTCAGATATTTTGTCAAATTGCAGCCAAAGTTTGAGGAGCAGGGCTGGTGCAGTGGTGAGAGGACTCGACTTCAACGTGTCCTGAGTTCAATTCCCAGGCTCAGTGTAATACATGGGTTGAGTTTGTTGGTTCTCTACTCTGCTCCGAGAGATTTTTCTCTGCTTACTTCAGTTTTCCCTCTCCTCAAAAACCAACATTTGATTAAACCTGATTTTATTTGTAGCCTCCTTCATTGGTAGAGCACTTGTCCTCGGCTTAAAAGAATGTTTTCAGTGTCCCGCGATAAAAAATAAAATCTGCAACCGTTCAATGAAAGAAGCCAAGAAAATGAAATGTTATAAAAGGCTAACACATAAACAACTTAAATTCCAAGTTGTAAGTCTGTGTGGTGCATCATTTCTTAGTTATTTGCCAAACGTGTCACACAATTTGACAGAGCTTTGTATGGAGACACCATGTTGGTGTTCCTCTGAAGAACACCAATATGGCGGCCTCAAACCAGCAAAAACATCTGGAGCTCAGTTTGCAAAGAAATTGCTTTCTTTTTACTCTTTATGTAAACTGAATGCGCATTCACATGTCTTCTACTGCTTGTAATGCTTAATTTGCTAAAAATCACAAGGAGAGACCATTTTTTGAACCAGACGTCTTTGTCCTGGCTAAGTCTGTCTTGGTGTCACACAAGCTGAAAATTGGAAAATTCAAAATGCTTTACTTTCGATACGAAAAACGCTATGGGGCCTAAAACCGGTAGAGAGATTTACTTCAAGGTATTTTTCTATCTGGTGTAGATAAAAATTTCAGAAAACCTTGTGGGTTTGATGTTATAATTTCATGACATCAAGTGAAAACACTCTATAAGCTAGAGATAAATATAATAAAGTTATTATTATAAGAGTGTTCTTCATAACATCTTCATGGACTCCTGCAGTAATTGACAAGCACTGAACTGACGGCAACAGGATGAATGCAGAGGGACAAACAATTATTTCCCATTATTTTTTTTCGAAGAGGGCATTGTAACGAATCCTGCAATCTGATTGGTTCTTAGCACTGTTGACCCTATTTCCTTTTGCTTTTGTATATGATTTGTGACAGTTTGTTTCAGGAGTTAGTTGCTCTTTACTGCTCAAATTGTTGAAATAACCAAAACACGAAAAACCAAAAAGTCGCTCACCATGGTTATGCATACATCCATTCAGCTTATTGGTTGTTTGCTTTTGGGCCCACACAAGTGTGTTTTCTGTACATTATGTATGAGCAGGAGACCATGGTATGAAGTTGGGGATAATTACCAGGAGAACCGGATGTGTCCATAATATTCCTGAAATTTTGTTGTATGCTCTTGCAGGGGAAAATGCTATGCAGCTCTGATCTGTCACAGACCCTAAGTGTGGGACAGGTAAAATAATTAAAACAAACAAGCAAACAATCACCGAGCTAAGCAAAACCTAAACCAAAGCAATAGCGAAATTACTCACGACACTTAGCGCGGTTTTTCAAGGATTGTCAAAAGTAATCACGTGATAACTTTGCTTTTGGTTTGCTCTATGATTGGATGAAAAAAACTTGCGTCAACTTTTCAACCAATCATATACAAAACTAAAACGAACCGCGGCTTTGTCACTCTCGTTTTCCCGCGCTTGGCGCCGGCTGCCTTGACTTTCTTTGCTTTCTCGTTGGCTAGAAAAAAACCAAGTATTGAATGACTTCGTTTTGTGGTTGGCTGAAAGGTGTATTCCCGTCTGAACGTGATCAGTTCCCTCTGCACTTTGGGGTGCATTCTTTTGGGGCTATTCTGTCTATTCCTATTCCGGTTTAGGATTAGCAGAAAAACGGCAATAAGGTTTTCCAAAAGAACGCGTATTCCGAAAACGGAATTCTTGCAGAGGTGACCTGAGAACTAATACTCGGGATAGTCTGGCACGAGTTAGACTGTCGTTTGGCGTCCGCACACGATTTTGGCGCCAAAATAATCTCAAACGAACGCGTACCGTATTCTGTGTATTCCGGGTAAACCGTATTCCATTTTTTCCGTTCATTCTGCTATCGATAGCAGAATGAACGGAATACTATTCCGTACATTCCGAAAACGGAATAAGTCCTAAAAGAACGCGTAAACCGACCATTCAGTCTATTCTTATTGCGGAATATCCCCCAAAAATGCACCCTTAATTTCTGCATTTCCTTTGGTTTTGGTCCTACGACATTCAATCGAAAACCGCTCTGACTGAAAGATGTTTTAACTCTCTTACGATGTAGATTGCGAGTGCGACGCATACGTAGCTTGTGCGAACTGCAACTTTGATAATAATGTAGTGCTTTTTCAGCTGCTGGACATGAAATGGAAGTTATCGGTTGGAGTGAGTTCCAGTGCATGCCGCAGTCTAAATTCTCCCTACATTACGGCTGTAGTGACGGTCACAGATCCCTCTGGCGCTATCCTTACAAAGTCCTTCGAAATGACAATTGGTGAATTCAAGGTAAGTTGACCGTGGCCCGACGTTTGAGGAGGTTTTGTAAAAACATGGCAGACTAGGGTCCTTTAAATGCGCAAATTACGTACAGTCACATTGCAGCGACATAAAATTGTGGATGCCATTGGCAACAATAATTTGATTAGCTTTCTTTCTTTCTTTTCTTTTTTCTTTTGATCAGTTAGTTGGAAGGAGATCTTCGTGGGACTTTAGGTCCCGTTTGCACCTTACGTTTTGGAATATATGTGTTTTTTTTAATTTCTTTATTGAGACTTGGACCAATAAAGTTTAAAAAATAAAAGTAAAATAAAACTAAAATTAAAGAAAAAAAAGCCGATTTCCTGTGCTGTTATATGTACCCTTGTGGCCTGCTCAGACGGGGTGGCAGACGTTGAAGGGGGAGCAGGAATTCCGGGGCACGAGAACACGTTCGAAATGTCCTGGTTCATTGTTCGAGTGAGGTGCGAACGCGGGATCAAAGCACTTTTACCACGAAGTTTTAGTCTGTCCCAGGCTCTTAGTTAGTTGGGATGGGCGAACAGAAAAAACGATCGCGAGAAAAAACCTAAGGAGCACTGGGAAGAGAGGGCGCTGGGGAGTTTTCAACTCTGAAGACATGGGGTGCCAACCATTTGTTGGGAAATTACGGTTGGGGCGATCGTTGCATAATGGCAAGCGATCTTCCAAATACACTCATCAACCGGACGAAATTTGCACTTACCATTGAATTCTTTCCTTTTCAAACCACCAAACCGCGGTAAGGTCCATAAAAAGACCCTGGAAACGGAACATTCGTAAAATGGCAAAGGATTTTCTGAGGACCCGTTCCGAACGGGAAGAATGGGGTACCTCGAAATTTCAGAACGGATTTTCCGGGAAATTGCTTTACCATTTGAGTTTTTCCCCAGAATTCTGGAGTTTTTCGTCAAATCGTAAGCACCCATGGTTAATATGGGGCCGACACTGGTGTCAACAGTGAGAACGTACAACAAAATTGTGACAGCGGTTTCACAAGTAGGAAGAGGATTACGTGTATCTTGAGGCCAACCGTTTTCCCCCGACATTGAAAAATGAATTTCTTTTGCCGTCGTTTGCCGTTTACGTACTTCATTGGAAAAAGAAATTCGAACTTCTGTTTTCGTTTTC
>BLFK01001071.1:221203-256203 GCA_014634185.1 Astreopora myriophthalma | reverse complement strand
GAAAACCAGATGCTAAAACACGAAAAATCCGCAAACCGCATTGAACACCAAAACCGAAAAACCGAAGTCTTTTGACACAAAAACCGAAAAACCGATCAAAAAAACATCCAAAACCGCAAAACCGAAAATCCCAGTGCCCCCCTCAGTAATTTGTGCAGTTGTCGCGCACAACTTTTTTTTTCTCTGTAGCGAATCCTCCGCTCCAGTTAAAGTAGTGGGAATGTAGGCCATTAAACAAGGTTTAGCTGACAAAGGTCCTAGATACTGCTAGGTCTGAAATGCCAAAAATGGTGGCATTCTCGCAATAGGCCATTTCCGAATTGCTGTTTGCCTTTGTTTCAAAGCGAGTCTTGGTGCTAAACCATTGAAATGATAATGAGTTTGATTTGCATGAAAATACAAAACTCATTTGCATTTGAATGGTTGTGCACCAGGACTCGTTTTGGAACCGAGGCAAACAGCAATTCGGAAATGGTCTATTGTTTTAAAGAAGATGATGAGTTTTAAGCCCGGCGATCGCCGAATGAGGCGATGAATTTGTCTGTAATTACGCGTGGGAAAAAGTCCATGCAGTGCTCCTAACAGAAGTCAATTGTTATTTCCGATCATGTTGAATAGTGCGAAGCTCTTGTATATACTGATAAATAACAGTTATGTAATTGCACAAGTCATTGAGCTTATACCCACTATCGAAGGTATATATCCGGCGTTTACATTCAAGGTACCTTTTCCTTTAAATTTCTAATTCCGGTTTCCGCCCTGTCGCACCCGATCTAAACAGATTTGTTACCTTCGGACGCCGGTCATGGCAAAAAATCCATGTGGTTTGAAGGGGCTACGCCACGCTATTTTAGACAATTTCAGGACACATCAGACGGCCATTAATATAAAATTGAACGTCTCAATAACCACTTAAAAAAACTGTAGAAGAAGGTACTAAACGAAATACAGCAAAACCAAAGATGTGCAAGGATGGGCCGAAAAGAACAGCATTGAAACGGACTGCATTTACGTAATCTTGACTGAAAAAAGTCGGCCTGACGCTTTTCAAGTTTTATATCATTCGCCTGGATAACGGTCATTTATGCTCAAAATCATCTTGTTTTCCATGAAACAATGATATTATAACTGAAGGAATTTTATATTACCGTTTTCGAGTTAAAGATTCGTAATTCATTAAAGATTTCTTCGAATGACCCCCCAAATACTGCCCCTTTAAAGGAGGGTGTCTCGATTTATTCTTGCAAAATGTGCAAGTGGAGATATAGGCTTTCATCGCAAGTTTGTTATTGAGAAATGGACCAATATTTGACGGCTGGTATAAAACGTAACGATTCTCACATACAAACAACAAACAAAAGGGAAACCTGTAAGAAGGTAAGCGCATTGTCCCTAGCAGAGCGTTTACAAGCTAAACTCGTTGATGAAAGAAAAGGAATGTGCTACATAAGCTTTGCCGTGTGTGATTAATGCCTAATACCAAAGTGTAGTGTTTTATTTTCTTGATGCGTGTTTTTTTACAAACTCATCCCTTGATAAAATTTGAAGAAATCTCGTCGTGCCACGTCATCATGACGTGATGACGTCATCATTCAATACGCAATGCTCTCACAACTCGTCATCTTGGGAACACGTGCTTATTCCTCCTTACTTTCTTGATTTCAGAAATTTGCTGCTCAGATGATGGAGATATCATCAGTATTCGAGAGAGTGTAACCGGGAGGTTAGGGCAATTTGTTGCTGGGTAGTGTATATGTCTAAATGCATAAAATGATGAAGTGTTTTACCGAGGAATATCAACGAGGGATAAAAGAATGTACATATTTTAAACTAGGCTGAAAGACAGTTTGCCCAAGCTGCGTTCTGCTCCAATTTTGGCTCTATTTAGCAGAGCAGACACAGATAGGATCTATCGGATTATGCTGGCTTATAGAGTGTTTTTACTCACGTGATCAGCGGCCATGTTTTTTAATCAAAACAAAAGAACATGTTTTCATAAGAATTGAGTTCAATCCCCGGAGAATTAGTTCGGGACACCAACATGGCCGCCGTTTCTTTGTTAAGGTAGACCAATATGGCCGCCGTGACGTCACGTGAAAACACTCTATAGTTCCAGCGAAACACTAAATCTGGAGCATGCCTGATTCAGTTCATACTTCCGTAAGCGGCCAAGGAGGAGGACAATTTTTTTTCTGTTATTTTGACTTTCGCGAACAAAAATGTAAATTTTCAGTTACGTTGTTTTATTGCAATGGCCGTATTATTTGAAAACTGCGAAGCAGAGAAGTTTGTGACATCATTTCAGGAATAGACCCAGCCCTCTCATTAGCTCGTCCATGAATCAAATGCCTGCCAGTTTTATTGACTTAACGTAACTTGTGTGGCCCATTTAAACTGAAATCTCGAAATGAAAAGGCAGAATATAAGTTCCATGGTCTTCAGGAAATTTAACTTTTGCGAAAGAAGATAATTTGGGGGTTATTTAGGGAGCACCTTATTGCACTGGCTGCTTGCTAAGTCGAGGGACGTGAGGATTGCTCGATTTGATACACGAGGCACCTGTGCTACATTCCTCAACGATTAACTTTTGCCAAAGTCCACGGACGTGTCTGTTAATGATCGGTTGTGACGTCATGAGTGGATCTTTCTAGAAGTAGGTGCCGGAGGGCATTGTATTTTAACTGAAGCACTGGAACAGATCTCCTCCGTGAAATATCTCTTCGGGAGGCCTTAGAAAACGACAGGAGTTTTCTTGTGAAAAATTGTTATCTGGAACTTGCGTATCACGAATAATTTAATCGCTTGTTTGGTTTTGGAAAAGCTAAATATGTTCATATTTTTATTTTGGATGAAAAAAGTTTAGCTAGCGTTTTCGGAGCCAAAATCAGCTCGTAAATTCGGCGTATGAGTTTCCAGTGCCAAACGTTTTCCGTCACTTTCATATTGAGCTGAAGAATGCGATCAGACACTGTAGGCAAGATATTTGTTTTCAAACATTGACGTCAAATTTGTTTTTATATTCAATTTTGCCAGCCACCGGACTTGTAAAAGAACCTGGCTTTCAATATGTGAGGTCATTGGTATCTTCGGGTCAGTACGCAGCTATTACAACAGCCCACGCGATTGGCTCAGAAAACAATAGAAGTTAAAAAATTTGGGGTTGTAAACAGCTGCGTCGTATCTTGTATCTTAGGTATTCTCTGTAGCTTTTCAAAATACACCCAAACATTGCACAAGATTAATAGAGAAACGGAAACCACTTTATTTTGTAAATAACAATAATTTGCCGTTGGATGATCATGGTTTAATTACGTGGGGTTAGGCTATGTTTATAGGGTTCTTTTGGTTTCTGTCTTGTTTTGGGTTATCTGTCCTCCCGTAATTGTAAAAACAGCGACATGTCCTTTTTTGATCGCTATCCGTTGAAACAAATCTTAATTTTGTTTGACTTTGTGTGGTATCTGTCTTCAATAAACGAGATACCCCTTCCTGTCCACGCGTCGTTTGCTCCTTTCCGGCTTGTTGTAAGAAATGTGTGGGCCTTTCTTAGCAACAGAGAAGTTCATCATTTCATTTGAAATTGTGGGTTCACCTCGGTGTAAAAACGTGTAGAACGTTTTCTTTGTTTCCACGGTTAGCTCGTGGTAGGGGGTAGGTTATTGTTTCATGTTTTTTTGTGTCCTTTTTGTTTTTTTCAGTTTTTTGTTACGCCATCCGTGATTCACTTCACAGGTTTTTACAGCAAGCATGTCGAGCCGAAATTGGCCTTTGAACATGTTGTTTCACTGTGGACCGATAAGACAAGAGAATGTCATAAGTATTTGTCGCAGTCAAAACAGTTTCTCGCCCACTTAAACTCATATGCTAATATGCTCCATTTGCTTCACATTTTAAGTTATCTTCAAACGAAGAGCCATACCAGTATTCTTTATATAGGGCATAATTAGTGGCGGTTTTTCTCCACGATTCAAATTTTTCTCCGATGAAGCCTTCAGAAGTCATCATTTCACTTTAATGCGCCTCAAAGCCAACGGGTCTGAGAGCTTTATCGAATATACAGTGTACAAAACACAGAGCGTTGATTGGCTATTTTGGTGTGAACGAGTCTGACGAGTATTTGGCACCTGTTAGTCACGGTCCCTAGCAACCGTAACTACCTAGGCGACACAGGAGCCACGGCTTTCGGCGTTCGCCAAAAAATTCCTCTTTCGCTCCTAAAAGTTCCTTTCTCAGCCACATAATCTTGCACGCGTGTTGTCAGTAAGGTAATTGCCGCTGAATATGGCATTCTTTAAACATTTTTCTTCGCTTCATTGGCTTTATGTGGAAATTATCAAGCCCTTCGCCAATTGTCAGGCAACACGAAAGTGCGACTCATCAATGAATACCTAGCCAAGAGGTGTTTGCGTTTATGCCAAGACCAACAGATCTGCGCCTGAAGACCTTGAAGCACAACGTAGCTAACTATGTTTCATCGGAGAGTTCGACGATTTCTCCGTTGCCTAAGACCGGTGTACTTCTTTGTATCGTTGTTGATGTTCGCGTTGTCCTCAGTCATGTTTCTGTCGGTTTACTTCAGCATGCCTGCCATTGAAAGGCATGCTGGCATTGACAAAGAAAAGAAAAACCCGCTTTCTGGGCTACAAGAAGGAGTGACCGAACGGACAGAAAGTGGAAGGCGACAAAATTTGATCATTGTTGCTCACGGTCGCTCTGGTTCGAGCTTCACGGGCAATATTTTCAATCACCACCCGTCGGTGTTTTATTTGTTTGAGCCTTATCAAACAGCGGAGCGTATTCATGGCGGCTTGAAGCCCTTCGACAAGGGCTATGAAGAGAAAAGCCGGCAGTGGATGAATGGTGTGCTGCAGTGCAATTTCGTGTCAGCTAGGCATGTCAAAGATTTGGATCACTACTACAGAGAGGTGACACGACGGGAGACTAGAGCGGACACACAAACAAGCATTGCTTTATCGTCGCCACCGTTTTGCCCATACAACACTTCTAATCCCTTGTGGAAAAGGGATGCCTGCGCAGAAACGTTCGACCAAAAAATGGTAGAGCATGCTTGCAAAACCAAATACAGCATGACTGTGGTAAAAGCTCTATTCGGTCGAATGCCTCAAACCAATATAAAACATTTGATAGAACTCTGCGATTCATCGAGTGAATTTGAATGCAAGATTCTTTTCCTGGTCCGAGATCCACGAGGAATTATTCCGTCTTCCCAAGCGGTGAACTTTTTTCGCGATAAAGATAGAATCGGATTAGCAACGACGAGAGAGTTCTCGTACAAGAATTGCAAAACCACCGAGGAAAATCTAGACCTCATCAAGTTGTTGCCCTCGAGGTGGAGGAAGCGAATCAAGATTTTGCGATATGAAGACTTAGCGCTGAATCCTGCTAAACAACTTCCAGAACTTTTGCAGTTTGCTGGGCTCCCCACGGACGAAGGCCTGAGCAACTGGCTTCATTTAGCGTCGCACAAAGGCGAGACAAAATCCGAACAGGACGCTGCTCCGTGGCGACAAGATTCCGCCGAAGGAGCTAATCGATGGAGGTGGAAGGTTATGCCGTACGATATCACAGTCATTGAACATTATTGCCAACATGTCATGAAATTATTGGGATACAAACGTCTAAATCTCTCATATGAAATACAGCGCGATATAAGTATTAGCCTGCTCGAGGACAATTTCGAAGCTTCTAGATGGCTAATGGAGTAGTCAATATGGCGTGGCCATACACCAATGCGCGTATCATTGTGGGGTGAGGGCTGACCCAGGGGATGAATTTTTGACATTTTCTTCCGTGGGTAATTTGACATTTTCTTTGGAAGCAAGAGTCAAATTCCCTAACCCCGGTCACTTACTCTAATGTCAAATTCACCACCCCCAGGCAGCTACTGAATGTCGAATTCAGAAAAAAAGAAAAAAAGCCCTCTCGGACCACGGTACTGTAGTGCAAAATAATAGAGCAATTTTTTGGCAAGGCAAGATAAAGGCGAAGTTAAATACAGCGCAATGAAATAAAACTATTCATGACAGTATAAATTTTATACTAAAACAAATTGCGTGGTGAGCTCGACGGGCACGAGGGATGAAATAAACGACAGCCCCCCCCCTCCCTCCCTGTGGCCAAGAGGCGAGACCTGCAGCCGGAAATTTGTGCAGTTGTCGCGCACAACTTTTTTCTCTGTAGCTAATCCTCCGCTTCATTTAAAGTGTAGTCTGTCTTCAAGTAGACTACACGCTTTGTCGAGGCGGCGAGCCACAAAATGGAGCAGGAGAAAACTGGGGGATTGCTTACACCTCGACTTGGTCCTTCCACGGTTATAGGTTTTAGTGTCCTCTTCTTAGAAACCATCTTTAATTTTTACGAGAAGGAAAAATTATCGTAGCAGGGTCGGTCGGCCGAAAGTAAAATGAGGTGAAGCTTTTTAAGAATGTAAAGCGCTTCCAAGGTGAGCGATAACATGCAATAGCCCTGCCTCTCGTGCCAGGTACATTTATGATTAAAAGTCCAATCCTTCCCTTAAATCGCTTAGGTGTATTAGTGGTGGGATGTTACTAAAACGGGAAGGGGGTATGGGAAATTTGAAAATGGGAAAATCGAAAATGGGGAAAAAATATAAAATAGCCAATTGGATTGTAAAGAATAATTGTTATTAATATGGAATAATTTTTCTTAGCGGCAATTACCCAAGCTTTTATTAAAGCGTTTTGCCCCAAAATTAAAAGGAGAATTCGCGATGATAAGTAGAAACTTTGTTTCTAGCAAAAACTAAAATAAGATGCGTACTAAATGTGGACTCCTCTGTTGTTCGGAGTTAGCAGTGATGGACTTTATTCAGAAAATTCAAGAAGCCCTTTGAAAGATCATTAAACTGAATGAAACCGGCAAGTGCAGTGATGACGCACTAAAGTAGAACGAAATGAACGTGAACTATCTTTAATTAAGCTTAGAAACTCTTATTTTATTTAAGTATAATAAATGAACATGAAATAGCTCTTTGTTAATTTAATGTCAAAGTTCAGACCATAAAATGTAAATTCATTTAATGGATCGGATGCTATTCGGCTGATATGAAGTACAGTATAAGCAGTATTTCTCACGCTCAGTGACATAGTGTATAAAGGTCGGTGCACCCACAAGTGAGAGAAAGCTTTGACTCACCTGTCAATAACGACAACTTCCACAATGTGATCGATTCCGTTTCCTGTTAAAACAAAATACCACTGTTTAATTTAGTTCACTTATATCAGCTCATAACTCACAAAAAATGACATAAACACTCTTGCCTTCCATGTTCAGCCAATCTCGTTCCCAGAGGCTGCCATCCCTTTCAGCGCCAGGGATCACTAACCTCTGGGCTAATCCAAAACAGGGCCGACTCTAATTGGTTGGTGAAAACAAAGAACAAAGATACCGTTGTTTGCGCGAAGTGCAAAGTTTACAACTTCCACCAAAATTGCTATCACTTGTGTCATTCGTGTGTGAACAAAATTCAAACGTATAAATTGTTTTTCACAACTGCAAACCGGAAACAGGATTTGGTGGTTCCGGTTTTGGATTCTTCCAGAGCGTCCGTTGCCCGTTCCGCTGGATAAGGGTTACGCAGGCTCTGGGGGCGAGATTGATGTTCAGCGAGCTACGGCCCACGTGCAAGTGCGTCGGAGGTACGTCGTCGAAATCGTCTTGTGCCGACTTATTTGGTAGTACGCTGACCACTATTTTCCCATTTTTCAATTTCCCATTCCCCATTCCCCATTCCTCGTTTTAGTAACAACCGTAGTGGTGTACGTTTAGGCTGAGATTAACCAACATTTTAACAACATACCCCAGGCTGAGAGTCAGGTATGTCTTTATCTCGCTCCTTTGCAGCATAAATAAAGGGAAAAATTAAATTAGTAGTCGAACAACAATTTACCCAGATACTAGGGAACGGTCATATCATGTTTATTTTTTAACATCAAGAATGTGGCTTTCTCATTGCATAATACAATGAAGAACATTTCAGTTTGTAGTGGAACTCGACGTACAGTGTTCTTAATACTCCACTAGAAAACTGCAATTAATTCAGAGCAGTTCTTATTTACAACCTTTCCAAAATAGCTTCCATATCCTCGAAGTCAAGTAACCTTGAAGAATATCATAAGAACGTTTTCAGGCTCAAATCACTAACGAAATAACAACGTCAGTTCAGCCTCAGCTCCAAGATTAGACGTTCTCATAAAAAAACGAGTGTCCCCAGGGTAAACGCCAATAAGGAATGATAGCAGACTGAGTGATCAGCCTGATTGTAGGTATGCGTTACTGACCAAGAGTAAAGTCAAGATGGCTTGGATATTGGCCACGCCCTTTTTTACTTGACCGAGACGAAGTTGAGGGCATAAAAACGCAAAAAAGAACGAAGTCAATATCCAGTCAACAAGTGACCGAAAAAGCTTGGTCAACAAAAATTTGTTGTATGGCTATACCTTTCTCTTCTCGTTTACCGACAGACAAAACCGCTTCCATGCCTTCATATCACTTTGTGTTTTCATTTAATAATAATAATAATAATTTCTGTTACAAATTAAATTCACGAAACTCCTGTTTCAGGCTATGTTTTGCCGCCTTTTGCGAGTTGCCGACAGTGTCCGTAGATGTATACCTGCCAAGTTTTCCCGAGTCAAATGCGTGAGGCTTTCGACACGACTTTTTTTCAGTTTCCGAAAACGTTCCGATAACTTCCGAATATCCCGACATTTTCCGAACATTACCGAAGATCTTCCGATGACTTCCGAACACCTCCGAAGATATCTGAAGCTCACATAAATGTCAAGCTCGTATTGTCACGCTAATGGTTCTTGATAACGAGACTCGCTCTCAAGTTCGTTTCCAGTCCCTCCAGTTCTACTTGAAACACGCCATTTTTTATTGATGGTATGTTTCGACTCACATTTCTTCACAGTTTGGACTCAAACGCCTATGAACTCGACATATAAGTGCAAGTTAGCTTACTTCGCGACTTCGTGGCGAATTTGTTTTGGCTCTCGCGGTCGACTTGTGGCAGATCTATCCCGATCTGTGCTCAGGCGTGAAAAATTGTCCTCGATGCGTGAGATCGCATAATGCGTGAGACTTGGCAGGTCTATAGTTATGAACTAAAAAGTCCGCTCTTCTTGCGCGTGAACAAAACGGGCAGTCCCGAACAGGCAAGATGGGCGCATTTTGGCCTCTGGCGTAGCCAATCAGAGCACAGAATTCGCTTCATCTTGCCCGCTAGGCGAGACTGCCATTTAAGAAATAGAAAACGTTTTCCGTGTTTCTATAACTCGATAGAAACACGAAGAAAATGTTTTCTATTTCTTTTAGAAAATAGCCTAAGGAAAATAACGAAAAACGAAGAAAACTTTATATTTTATTTATCATCAAAACGTAGATGCTCTACAGCACGCAATTTACACGTCAGCACACACGACAGCACACACGTCAGCACACACGGGAATGCCGTGACTCTTGTCTGTGACTACGTCAACTTCTGTATTTCTATCGAGTTTTAGTATAAATCTACTAGCGTTCTATCACGAATGCCCTTCTCTGATTGAAAGGGGAAGGGGAATAGGGGATTCGGCACGAAGGAATTCAGGCACGCGATAACACGCGCCGTTCGCGTTTTGGCGCCCCTGAATTTCTTCGCAGCCTGAATACCCATTCCTCTTCCCCTTCGAACGCCTGCAACGCAGGCTATTTACCTTCCGATTATTAGTTCGGATGCTCACGAGTCGAACCTATTACCTTCCGATCATTAGTTCGGATGCTCCGACCGGCCACCGACAGGAGGTTCGTGGGAGCTAGGCCATTAAACAAGGTTTAGGTCAAACAGGTCCTGGATACTTATAAGTCTGAAATGCCAAAATGGTGGCATTCTTGCAATTGTTTTAAAGAAGATGATGAGTTTTAAGCCCGGCGATTGCCGAATGAAACGATGAATTTATCTGTAATTACGCGTGGGAAAAAGTCCGTCCAGTGCTCCTAACAGGAGTCGATTGTTATTTCCGATCATGTTGAATAGTGCGAATGTCTCGTATATACTGATAATTAACAGCTTATACCCACTATCGAAGGTATATATCCGGCGTTTACATTCAAGGTACCTTCCCTTTTAAATTTCTAATTCCGGTTTCCGCCCTGTCGCACCTGATCTAAACAGATTTGTTTCCTTCGGACGCCGGTCATCGCAAAAAAATCCATGTGCTTTTAAGGGGCTACGCCACGCTATTTTTAGACAATTTCATGGCACATCAGATGCTCATAATATAAAATTGAACATCTCAATAACCACTTAAAACTGTAGAACAACTTTAAAGAAATACAACAACTTTAAAGAAATATGTGCATGGATGGGCAAAAAAGGGCAGGATTGAAACGGACTGCATTTAAGTAATCTTGACTGAAGAAAGTCGGCCCGACGCTTTTCAAGTTTTATATCATTCGCCTGGATAATGGTCATTTATGCTCAATTATTTCATATATACTTTACATCATTTCACTCCTCACGGGAGATATGAAGTCACTAAATTGACCTCGCTCCCAATGTGTGGCTTCATAGCTCAATTGGTAGAGCATCGCACCGGTATCGCGGAGGTCACGGGTTCGAATCCCGTTGAAGCCCTGATTTTTTCAGGCTTCTCCTTTCCAATTGCTTAAATTGGAAAATTAACTGCGATGATCATTCTTCACTTTCATCTACAACCGCAGTTCACATATGAATTATTTCATATATACTTCACATGAAGGAATTGATATTAGACAACCGAAGGAAATGATATTAGACAAAGCGAACTTCATTGTTTCGAGTGGCAGAGTTGAGGATGTATGAGCCCCTCATGTAGTGTATACGATGCTAATGCAAGCGCGTAGAAGCGAGAGAATGAATGTGATGTAATACACACGGGAACTACGTAATTTGCATGTACTATAGATAGCGTGTGTTGTAATTTATTCGGGGAGTTAGCGTTCGGAGTTCGGAGTGTAACGGTCGTGAATAAAGTGTGTTTTAACCTAACCGCGGTACTACACCTCACAGGGGGGGTTCCTTGTTCCCTTGTTCCCTTTAAAAATTTGTTTGTGTTCCCTTGTTCCCTGAGATATTTTGTCTTTGTTCCCCTGTTCCCAAGTTTAAATTAGCCATGTTCTCTTGTTCCTCAAAACCCCTGGGAGGGTCTCATGTATGTTTCAGATGTATCAGCTATAACAGCGGTTTCTGCGCCAATTTTTATACCAGTTCAACCGGCGATCTTCATGATATAAAGGTCACGTAATTTGTATGTGATAACCTGGCAGTTGTTTCTGATAGCTGAGTCACTCTTGACGGCATAATGAAAAACTGCCGGGGAACGTCCAGCCTAGTTTTGTGAATGTCCAGACCCTCTTGACACGGAATTTCAAGAAATTATATTGGTCATTGGAGGCTTCAGTTCCCTTTAAGAGTTCCCGAAGTTCCTCTCAGTATTATTTACCGCTGAAACACCTTAATTATTGCACGAAAACACCTTTGGGTTTCATGACTGGTTCACGGGCCTTCTCTGCAAAAGATCTGTTGTAAGGTCTTCTTACACTGAGCATTTTGATGCTAGGTCGAAGCACACATGTATAATCGACTTGTAGAGGTTCGATCTCTGAAGCCCTTCCTTTACTTTTCAACAATTAGCTGTTCAATTTGCAAAGACTCGGCCTGGTTTTTCTCTTCGGGTTGTCACGCCTCTGGCAATCGGAAGTGAACTCTTTAGAAATCTGTCTTCCTGTTTTTGTAAGCTCGTGTGTTATAGTTATAATTAGTGTTTGTGTTTCTTCCATAACCAAAGCTATGCTCTCATCTGCGACCATTCTTTTCAGAAACTATACTGTACATGGCTTTGAAAGGGTCATTATGCTTAAAACATAACTTCTTAGTTGCAAATTTTCGCAAAATTAGTTAACAGGAAGTCACGCCAGGTGTTTGATGTTTCAGTTCAAATATTCCCCTTATGAGTGTGTGACGCAGACTAGAAGACAATATTTAAATCTCGCTGGCTATCACCCTGACTAAACACTCAGCCGAACGCCAGTACGATTCATCTGGAGAATCCCTCCTTCATTGAAGAATACAGCAGCAAAATGAAGATAGTTTTATTGATTTCCCTGTGTGTCGCGTTGACCAACGCAATGCGGGTAAGTTAATAACGTGCGCGAAAATAATCACGTCCTCACACACTGTACGAAAATCATTTCCGATGGAACAGAAAAAACAAAAAACAAAAAAAACAAAAACAAACTTTTGAAAATCAAAACGTTGTATGATGTTCAGGTAATTTACAAGGTGACCTTTCCTATGGTGGTTTATCACAATATTATTTATGTAATATGTATTTCTGAAGCGATGACTCCGTTGGTCAATTGAGCAGTCGTATATAGCGGTTGTAGGTATAAAAAAAGATTAACGGTTGTCGTTTGTCGGTTCGCGGCGTGGGTTTAAAAAGTGTCGGAAACATAACAGGGTTACCCACGGTAAAAGTGATTCTTAAACACAGATGCTCTTGGTCTTTAAGCTTTTCAGCGAAGATCGGGAACTGATCGCTTTTGTCAGGCACTAGTATTCGCGCTAGTAGCAAGACAATCGATCACTCCTTTTTTCTGCTTGGTCGCTTCGCCTCAATGAGCTTCAATGAGACCAGCGTTTACTCATCAATAACAAGTGACGGATTAGTAATACACTTTCATTTCTATTATTCGTTGTTCCTTCCGCGCTAAAATTAAAATATTCTCTGTTGTGTTAAAAACTGCTGACAGCCAAATAAGGACTTGCTTTTGCGTTCCTTGTTTTCAGCCTCGATTTTCCGCTTTGGTGACTGTATTTATTTTATATGTGATCATTTCGCTGTTTTGCTGCAGTCAAGCATCAATTTTTTTAAGGCAACTGTGCATGAAATGAGAAGAAAATGCACATATTTTAAAAATCAGAAAATAACTAATATGTCGTGCGTGGCCGTTTCCTCAAAAGTGGCTAGAAATTAGTTTTGAGCTTCACACTTACTGTACTCCCAATTATTTAGCATTTAATACAGAATTAGCATAAGCAGGCGTCTTTAACGGATTTTTCGCATTATTATACACATACATATTAAGGAGTGAGGTTGACTGCATTTCATTTTGCTTTTCTCAGAAATCGTTTAGGAAGTCGTTTTGAAAGTAAGAACAATAGCAGGTGCCTTTTAATTTATAGGACTGGCAGAACTGTTTCAGAGCAAGGACCTTTCAAAGAGCAGGGAAAATGTCTTACAATATCGGTTCTGCAAGGATGAGATTGGTACCATTTCAATTACGTCTTGCGGGGTCTCTTGAACGAAAGGAACACATTTAAAAGGAGTGCATTCTTTATTGCCTCAAGTCGACATACTTTAAATGGAAAGCTAAAACTTTTCGATTCTTTGTGCTTTGTTTGAGAAGAACCCTGGCGTTGTCAAACGGTGAATCGAACTCAATCATTTTTTCTTTCATCCTAACAACCATCCAGTAATTCGCTAGCGAGCTAGGTCATCCAAGCTGACCACATTTTATTTCTTCAGGAAAAACGTTGAAACGCCGGACAGCCGGTGTAAACATTTGTTTTCATTGACAAAAACGTAGAGGAGACAATTGCTGGTAAGCTCAATAAAATATGTTGGGGAAAGCTAGCCGGTTTAAGTGGTAAAATAGTGCAAACGCGAAACCCAGAGCATTCGAAAAGCTACCAACCGTTGCTAAATGCTGCAGAAAACATTGTTGCAAAATTTAGCTCGAATAATGCAAATTAAGGGAGTACAAAAGAGAAACACTATGATGTACTATGATGCAATGAAAGCCTTTTCTGTATTGTGCGCAGTTAAATACAGGAGTTTTTCTTGACAAAGAGCTTTTCGTTCATAACGAAAGTCTGTATTTTCAGCTGCTAAATACGGTCAAATGCGGAACAGAGTTATGAAAAAGAAACAAATTAACAACAATTAACAACACGAGGAAACTGATTCATCCCAAAGCAAAGCATAGCGACTGCGAAAACAGATTGAGTTTTAGATGAGGTGCTAGTTAATTGTATCTATCAATGAAGTCACAACACCACCAGCACAAGTAGTAGTAGACATTTCACGCACCTATTCAAAGTATATTAAGGTCAGAGTTGTTCTCGAACGTTACCAGGGGCACCCAACGGGAAATTTTTGCGACTTGCAAAATAACCTGGTTTCCACACCTCCGTTGCGAATTTTATGCAATGTTTTGGAAATCTACAAAGAATAGTATCTGTTCGGATTCTTTAGCTGAATATGTAAGTAAAAGAGAACCTTAGGGACTGGAAACCCACACGCCGAATTTTGTACCTGATTCTCTCTCTCCAAAAATGCTAGCTGACCTTTTTCCATACAAAATATGAACATATTTAGCTTTTCGAAAACCAAAGGGGATAAATTTCTTCATAACACGAAAGTTCCAGGTGACATTTCACTCAAGAAAACTCCAACTTTTCTAAGGCCTCTGTAGTATGTTAAATTCATACCTCGTGAGACGGACTAAAATGGGAACAGTTTTACGTTGTGTGGGCTTTTTGTGTGAACTGTCAGATTCCACATTCTTAGTCCTGGGTTGCCTGTGCCTCTGCGCCTGCAATCTCTGTTAGTGACTTTTCAGTGACTATACATTAAATCTTACTTACCTTGTTGCACTCGTCCGCCATGTTTTCCTGTGTGTCCGTTAGTACGGGATTTGTTGATTAAAGCCTCGAGTTTCAGAAGGCCATCGTCTGTTTGTATCACAACAGCCTCCCGAACAGATATCTTACCGCCGGAAACAACCCGTTGGGTGTCCGCAGCCTGGTTTTCCAAAACCAGAGATACACTAACACTCTTTTCTTTGCAAACGTTCAAACTTTGATGTCCCTTGGCTTTTTTTTTCATCACTAAAACTGACGCAGCTACCGTATCAGATTAGAGAGACAGAAGACAGACAGGAGACAGCAAAAACGGATGTGCAAACAAACTCAGGAAGGGGCTCATTCATTTCACGTTGATTCCTGTTGCATCGTTTATCCCCAGCATATCAAATTTTGCGACTAAAAGTTGAGTGTGGACAGAGAACAAAAACTGAATATGTAGGAAACGTGTAGCATTAACGTGAAATTTTTCACGCGTTTTATGCGGAACTGGCTTTACTCTTCGAATCTTATTGGGTTTGTCCAAACTTGCACCGTGTTATCAAGTGCGATAAAACCGACACGAGACGTCAAACAGTCAAATGCATTGCGTTGAACTCTAGATTGAACTTGCGTGTACATTGTTACGCAATCAGTTTCTGCACATGTATTGTTTAGTTTGTACCGTTTCTTTTGATTGCTATTTGAACCAATGTACACTAGACTTTGATCAGTACGGAGAAGTTGGACGAAACGAATTTAAAACAGAAATTAATTACACAGCTTGTGTATGTTTACGACAATGACCGGGTCTCAACAAAGGATTTGTGAGGGAAGTTTTTCTGTGAGGAAGGAAAGGGAGCCGACGGGGACTGGCTACCATCGGGGAAATCTGCGTTTGCCCGGTGAGTGCGATCGGGGTTCTATGAAATAACTCATCGACTCTATTTCATTTCAGTTAAGAAAGACGGAAGTTCCACTCGATTTGCGACGTGTCATGGCCAATGCGACGTCACTGGAGACATTTTTGCGTGCTATGTCAGTTGATGTGGAAGTAATTTCATCGCTCAGGAATATTATCAGAAACCCTAACAATCGCGAAAACGGTAAGTAACAAATTCCAGCATACCCGCAGTCGAGATTCATCTCTTTAGATGATTTGTATATATATCCAGAAAATTATAGCAACTTATTGTATTGCGGGTGGGGCGAGAAGCAGAATTAGTCAGGCTTTTTTTGCACGTACATTACAACTATCTGTTTTAAATGAGACAGGAGACCATTTTTGTCGTGTTTATGCAGGGTTTCTCCGGCCTATTCTAAATTAGTATATATCATCCAACTAGTGGACTAACGAAAATCCTGCATTTTCATTGGCTACTCGAGGACCATTACTAATAGTCCTCTGGTAGCGAAAAGCGGGACGCTTTCTTTCGTTTTATTCCCAAATAAATATTTCTTCAACTTGCATTTGCTAACTATGATTGTCTTTTCTGTCCGACTAGTAATCCCCAAGGGCCACGGGTCAATAGCTCATTCGGCTTCGCCTCATGGGCTATTGACCCGTAGCCCTTGCGGGCTACGGGTCTAATTGTTAAATAGTCTCTATTAACGATAACCTATATTAACGATAATTTATGTTCAAATACAGACGAACCTGTCTTTGCGACCACCTCTCGTAAGCAACCATGACCGTGAGCATTTTTAGAGTTTGGCCGACTACCTTGACACACAATATATCTACCATTTTGGGTTTGGCAATCACAGTAGATCCAGCTGCGACTCTTTGATTACAATAATTGTGGAATGGTCTAACTATTTTTGTGGCTTCTAAGACAGTTATCGTTATGAGTTTAGACGAGCACTGGCGAAAAAGTGTCCGCAGTTACCCAAATTTAGACTACCTCTCGGAAGAGACCACCGCCCGTCATCGAGCACCTGGACTTGCCATTGTTATGTTATCATTATTAATGTCGTCATCATCATCATCATCATCATTGTTATTATTATTATTATTATTACTATTATTATTATTATAAATATTATCATCAGTTGTAATAAAATGACCGTGAAAATTGTGGATGCCGCCATTAATAATCCTTGCCATCAATATTTTCCTATTTTGCAGATGCTACTATCACGTTGGGGAAGTTTGCGACTGACTTGCATTCTTCTGATCTTCTTCCTGTATTTCTTGACAATGCACCATGCAAGCCACGCCCCGAAGCAATTGAAGTTCCCCAGCCCAAGGAGCCCAATGCTTTGAATTTTCCATTGTTCGTGATTTTGCATCGTTGTCGGGGCGCGTGTAGTGACAGACCTTTTGACACAAAGTGCGACGCTCAAGGTACTGCTATGCTTCCGAGTGGTCAAATACGCTGCTTGGTTTAAATATGAAGTGTAATTTCTTTGAATCGTTTTCACTTTTACCTTGTTAGTCAAACTGATCCATGCTTGCGTCTATAAAAATGTGTTTACTTGTGATTGAGACAACATGGGGAGCAGGGATGGGGCGCAGTGGTGAAAGACGTCGCCTCGCATGAGTTTTGGCCTGGGTTCGATTCTGTTTTATATTCTGCTCCGAGAGGTTTTATATTCTGCTCCGAGAGGTTTTCCTCCGCGTATTCCGATTTTCTCTTCTCCTCGAAAGCCACCATTTCTAAATTCCAATTCGATCTGGAAGGCCCAGACACTTCTGAACGAGTTCTTGTGGGATTCTGGGTGTCCCATGAGTAAACAAATTCTATCACGTGACGGCCTTTGCATAAATTCTGGTTCTGATTTTGCCGCTGATTCGCGGTTAAATTGGGCGAGGTTTTTCGGCCACTCCCTAGCCAGCTTTACAGAGGATCTCCTTAAGGCACCAGTAAAGAACGGAGCTACGCAGCTGTGCCCTTAGTGAGGCTCATTCCTTCCACAAACAGTTTTGAGTTTTAACTTTGGAAATCTCTCCCTCTTGACTAGTCGCCGAAAAGTGAGCCGCCACTTAGTAAATTGCGCTCGAAACGCAAGGCAACAGTAAAATGAAAACAATTGAAGGGAATGCGCGGAGTTCAACATCTTTCGGTCAATGAAAAATTGTTCTTAAAGACAAACAGTTATCCGTGGATAACTCGGAGTATCAAGAAGTAGCTGAATAACCTCAAGACCGGAGGTCGGTACTGCTTTGCCTTTCCCTTTGCAAAATAAAGCTCGCTTCAACCTTAGCAACCGCAAAGACATTTGAGATGCTCAAATGAAGATCGGTGTATATTTTCTATAAGTATATCCGTTTCTATATGTATGCTGCTGCTTGTCTATAGCAGTCCTCGGTATCTTGAAGTTCTGGTTTGTTGCATGGGATGCCTGTGGCACACTGGACTGAGATACCAGTTGCATAAGGTACTCTGAAATCCAAGGGTAAATAAAGCTATGATGATGATGATGTTTACATCAAATAGGGCATCCCACGCAAACGCCAACAGGCGTCTTGTTCGAGCTTGTTACGTCTTGTAAAGCTAAAGTTATTTTTTTTCCCTCACCCTTGCAGAAACGGAAGATCTGAGCCTTTTGGCAGGCAAAGTGACCTGGTCCTCCGGATCAGTCGAGCTGAGTGAGCTGGAGCCCAAACCCACTCTCGTTCGGGTGACAAACCACACTAAATGCGGGTGCCCGTGCGCAGTGAAGCCAGAGGACTGTAACAATAGGACCCACTTCTACTCCGAAGAAAACTGCCGGTGTGAGTGCAAACGAGACCGTCTTTCTTGTGGCGCCAACTTTCAATGGAACCCAGAAAAATGCCAGTGTGTCTGCAGCCCTTCGGACAGTCGAAACATCTGCAACAAACGTTTTCAATTTGACGAGGAACTTTGCAAATGTGTATGCAGTAGTAAACCTTGCAAGGTGAGAACTAAAGTGCGGGATCCAATGACTTGCCGCTGTAGATGCCCGCGAATTCAATGTCCCTTGCGGATGGTTCAAGAAACGCAAACATGTTCGTGTGTCTGGAGGTCAGCGAGAGACTTAAAAGGGACTTGAGGAAAATGAAGGCGGCTGTATTCTGATAAGTCTTTGCGGGTGCGTTGTGCATCTAGCCTCTTTGGACGGCAGTTTTGAGGATCACATTTCCGCTAGTTTAAGTTCGAACACCAAAAGGAAATTAGACAATAAGTTACAGTGTACTGAAAAACTAAGCCTATGCTTCTAGTGGATCGACAAAACTCACTAAAATTGAAAATGAAGAGGTGCTATTTTCAGTGATAATGTTCTTTTTCTTGTGCCTCAGTTTTGAGATATTTTGCGTGTCTGATTTGGCAATCAACTGGCTATTATTTCGTAAGCTTTTATTTTATAGGCTAGTACATTAGATAGAGTAAAGTCTTGGAGCAATGTTGCCGATTTAGAAGGGATGGAGGTACAAAGACTGTTAAAAAAAACAGTCAGCCAATCAATCAAGCAAGCAAGCAAGCAATCAATCAATCAATCAATCAATCAATCAATCAATCAAGCAAACAAGCAACTGCCCCAACCAACCAATCAACCCGCAACCAGTCAACCAGCCAAAAAAAACACAAACAAACAGTAAAAAACAAAACAAGGGAACAGGATCTCTAAGCTTGACAACCTTTTAACATTTTAAGAAGTACACATATTCGCATCGACGTAAGTTATTAACCGCGACGCCAGAGTCGTGTACTTTAACTCCCCGGGGGAGAGGGTTCCGCCTTATAGGGATATATTGGGATGTGCGGCCCCAAAGGGTATGTTTTTTTTAGCTGGTTTAAGAAATAGTGCATGGTTTGTGCACTCAAGTCTTGAATTGGGTATACACGACTTTTAGAAGAAGCTACTTCATCATTAGCAGATGAGACCATCAACCCTTCTCAGCCTTCTCAGATTATTGCGCCAACCGTGTAAGAGCTGAAATAGGGTATCAAATTCTTGGTCAGGTCTGAAATAGGGCAGGGAAAATCGCAGATTTTGGTCTAAAATAGGGTAAGGTTTTCAGGAAGCGGGGCTGCACACCCCCACCCAATTTTTCTGGGAGTACACCCCCCCGGAACTTTAACGATGAACGTGCTTATCACCCCTTGCTTTTTAGGAATAGAAAAGGTTGCCAGCACTGGCAAGTTTTCAGAGTCTTTACTGAAGCCATCAAAACATATTTTTAGAACGTAGATAGGGCAATAGATTGCGCCTGCCGTACAAACACATGGGGCAACTTGCTTAGGTGAAGTGTTAGAGACGAAAGACTCAGAAGATAGTTAATTATCCAAGGCATTAACTGTTTAGATACACAAGTTTTATTGTATCCGCCTGAAGAGAAGTAGATTTGTTCGTTAGAGCTTGTACAACAACCAACAAAAATGCAAAAATAAACCAGAATTGAATATACCATATTTGTGTTCTCACTTTTGGACTGCAAAAAAGCATGGAGTGGAGGAAAGCGGAAAATCTTTTGAAATGATTTTCGCAGACTGAACCGGTATAACTCATCTTATTAAAAACTGAATCATTGGATGATGCAATTCAAGACTTTTCATTGGCTTAGCTATCATGGTATATGAGCTAATATACCATAACCTCCAAATATGGTAAGTGTACGCGTCAGCTTAAGTGTACGCGTAAGTGTACGCGTCAGGTTAAAATTAAAAGGGAGCTAAAAAATTTTCCCTGAAGAAACAATGGCGGCCGGCGAAAATCGCTTCGCGCACGACTAATCTTGGGGGCGTTTTTAATAAAACAATCATTCCACTCGCGCTTGTTGGATATGAGATGATTATAGCCAACTCGGCGCTACGCGCCTCGTTGACTATCTATCATCTCATATCCAACGCGCGCTCCTGGAATAATTGTTAAATATTATCAGACCCGGCCTTAAGTCTGAGAGCGCGTTTAAGGCTTGCGAACGAGGTTGAGCTTTCCCTGTTTTCCTGCTGTCCTGACTCTTAGAGACTTTGATACCTGTGAAGTAGTATTATTGTGAGTTTCTGATTGTGCAAAGCGTCTTTCTTTTAAATCATGATCCCAGATAGCTGGTTACTTACGACTGAGGAATTACCTTCAGTGATAATAGGGAGTTTACGAAACGACGACGACGACGACGGTCGACGACGACGGCTACGAGGATGTCATTTAAAAATACGAGTTCGCGTTATTCATATCACTACGCAACTATTTCATGTCGTTTCGCGTTTAAAATGTGTAGTAACTGTCGAGGAATTAAACTGGTATAAGCGGGTTAGAAGCGTAGGTAGAAAACTGAAAATTCACGGTCATACGCTGACGTCCTCCACAGAACCTGAAATTTGGTCATTTTACGTCGTTATTTAGGAGATGACGGCAAAGAAATGAACCAAAATGTAAAACGCACGTGCAGAGCCATTGTTTTTGCTCAGCAAACCTATTGTTTTGTAGCGTCCTTGTTGCAGTCAGTACACAGCTATTACAACATTACATTACATTACATTACTGCTGCCGTGGGCCGAGCCCACATAGCGCCAACACAAACGATCGCCACTCCTTGCTGTCCTGCGCTACCGCTGTTGCCTCTTCGAAGGAAAGTTCAGGGTCTTGCAGGTCTCTCGACACTGTATCTTTCCAGCGCATGCGTTGTCTACCTTGGCGAAGGCGCCCTCGTGGTTCCCAGTGGGGCAAGCGGCGGGGCAAGCGAGTTTGGTGCATACGGGTGACATGTCCGAGCCATGTAAGACGTTTGTGTCGTAAGATGTTAATGAGCGTTACTTGGCTGCCTCTCTCGAAGATCACTTCATTTGGTACATGGTCTTGTCAGGAGACGCCAAGACTTCTTCTTAGGCATCTGGTGCGAAACCGTGACGCTGCTAGTCGTTTCTCTTCCTGGACGGTGGTGTTCCAGCTTTCTGAGCCATACAATAGGGTCGATAGTACTACTGCTTGGTAAATAGCAATTTTCGTGGGCATCTTGATGGATTTGTGGCGCATGACAGGTAGGAGTCTGTTCAAAGCACTCGCTGCTTTTCCAATACGGTTGTCTAGTTCAGGTGTGAGGTTGCCGTTATGTGATATTGTGGTTCCCAGATAGACAAATTGGTCATCATTTTCAAGAGAGTTTTGATTGCTCAAGGTGGTAGTGATATCATTTCTTTCCTTTGCCACGTCCATGACCTTGGTCTTCTTCGAGTTGACAGTGAGATCAAGCTTTCTTCCTTTCTCTTCTACTTCAGATGTTGCGTGTTGCAGTCTCTGTTCTGACTCGTCGATCAGGGCTATGTCGTCCGCAAAATCGAGATCGGATAGTCGCTGTTGTTGGCAGCGAGAACCTCTTCGTTTTTCAAGTACAATCCCTAGGTCGTTTTTGTCGAGAGAGTTCTTGAGAATTCAAGACTTTTTTTCTAGTACAAGTTGGCGAAGGGCAAAACACTGATCGGAGCAGGAGCGTCCCTTTCGAAATCCAGCTTGATTCTCTCTAAGACGTTCGTCAACATCATCTCTAATACGCAGCAGGACCAGGGTGCAGAAAACTTTTCCAGCTATACTCAGTAGAGTGATGCCACGATTATTGGCAGAGATTGCGATATCGCCATTCTTTGGTATTTTGACAATAACCCCCCCCCTTCCAGTCTTCCGGTATTCTTTCACTAGTCCACACTGCGATACATATTCGTAACAGCCATTCAATCAATTTATCGCCACCTGCTTTCAGCATTTCGCCTGTGATCTTTCATTTTTGGTAGGGGGACTCAAGTCAATTTCCAGTTCATCGAATTCGGCAGTTATGTCCTGCTTTCAGCATTTCGCCTGTGATCTTTCATTTTTGGTAGGGGGACTCAAGTCAATTTCCAGTTCATCGAATTCGGCAGTTATGTCCTCCAGACGACTGACAGATGGCTCTACATTTAGGAGCTCTCTGAAGTACTCTGCCCATCTTTCCAGTTTCTTTTCCTTGCAGTTAATTACTTTACCATCTTTGTCTTTAACCACTGATGTATTTCGGGTATTTTTTCCAGTCAAAGTTTGAACTTTCTGGTAGACTTCTCTCTGACTCTTTCTACTTGTTGCTTCCTCAAGCGCGGATGCTTGCATATCAATCCAGTTCTTCCAGTCCTGCTCTGCGCTGTTTTTAACATTCTTGTCTAATTCTCTGTACTTGTCTAATTCTCTGTATTACAACAGCCCACGCGATTGGCTCAGAAAACAATAGAACCATTCAAACAAAGAACAGAAACAATGAACCCTAACCCTAAAAAAATAGAGCTACGTCCTAACCAGAACCAATGAAATTAGAGGTTGTAAACAGCTGCGTGGTATCCCTCGTTGCGGTCGGCGGCGTCATTTCGTGGGCTCCCTACTAATATTATTCACCTCAAAATACTTTTCCGCTACAATAATTCTCTGCACTTGTCCCAAATCAGAAGCCCAAAATTAGGAGCGCCAACAGGTTATGGTCCGGGACTCCAGCAAATCAGTAGACCAGGTTATTTTTAATTGTTGAAATTTCCGCGCAAAGTGATTGCCATGGTTGCAAGCACTCTCCCCTGTGCTAAAAATACATGGCAAAAATAAAGACATGTCAATCCTCGCCAGACTAAGCCATCTGATTGGATGAATGTGTCTGCCTGTACTTTTTAGCGGGCTCCCGTCGAAACGTATCTTTTTGCTTTAAAAGCATTTTCCTACAAATCCGCTGATTTACAGGCTCTCAAAAGTTGGAAAAAAAACAGCTGTAATTTGATATACGACCGAGCAAGGAAGGGGAATGGGTTCAATACCGGGTTGACTTCACAAAGTACTTTG
Source organism: Astreopora myriophthalma (assembly GCA_014634185.1). Classification (NCBI taxonomy): domain Eukaryota; kingdom Metazoa; phylum Cnidaria; class Anthozoa; order Scleractinia; family Acroporidae; genus Astreopora; species Astreopora myriophthalma. The sequence continues at coordinate 232,760 of BLFK01001071.1, read as the reverse complement.
CATTGGGATTGTTCATAGAAAGCAGCGATGCAAAGTGGTTTGTGACGTCAACTCGGTGTTGAGCCGTGCTCGGTCGCGGATCAAACCATGTCCAGTTTATCCACCTTTGATAACCAGTAAAAAAGTGATTCTTCAGGACAAAAGGTTGTAGAGCAACAAAATATGTTTGTGACAAGTGCAGAGAATTATTGTAGAGGAAAAGTATTTCGAGGTGATAGGCACTGTAAAGCCCTGGTCAAACGGTACATGACAGTCGATGATAGTTGATGATAGTCAAAACTATCATCAACTATCATCAACTATCAAAGGGGTGGTCAAACGGTTCATGATAGTCGATGATAGTTCTTCCGAGGAAGTCTGGGGAAGAATTGTTGCATATTTCGTCTCCATGGCTACACACAATGTAGATGTAATCAATTGAGATGATGAATTAAGATGACCTTCACTTCCCTCACTGTCATTGGCTTTTTTTCTCCTTTATTGTTGTAATTTTCCTTGTTTTCAATCTGTGGAGAGCAAACTCTCGTCACCGCCGCCATTTTGTTAGCTTGCTAAAAGTTAACTGAAAAGGTGGTGCCGAAAACTGAGCCCGTCAATTTTGGGGGAATACAGCTGACCGAAAAACTATCATCGACTATCATGCGCGTGGTCAAACGCGAAAAACTATCATCAACTATCATCAAGAATTTGAACACGCTCAAAGTGAATGATAGTTGATGATAGTCGATGATAGCGCATGATAGTTGGTGGTCAAACGAGCGCGCGCGCTTCAACTATCATCGACTACCATCAACTATCATCGACTATCATGCACCGTTTGACCAGGGCTTAAGTTCCTTGAAAACGATAGAGATAGCAAAGCAGTAAGCCTGGTATCGACCGTGATATCAACTATTATCAAGTCGATAGCTTTACTGCAGCTTAACATTCCTGGTCATTTCGGAGAGCCAGAACAATTCGTTAAATTGTTCGATATGGGATTGCTGTTATTGTTGTAGGCGATATTGATACGAGAGGCATCAGTAAATTTGACCAGGTGCATTTGGACAAAGTAATGAAAAGTCCTTTGAATGAAGATGAACAGTCCTTAATAAATTACTTCATTTTAATTTCCACGTTTATTTAAGCTACATCGAAACAGGACCATTGGCAACGTAGTCTGTTCATATAATTCTGCATGCTCATCTTCCCAAACACTTCCGGAACATATCAATACATTCCATGAATTTCGAGTGCGGCGAAAAGAAACATCTTTCGAAATCTCCAAAGCAGACTCTCTAGAAAAAAGTGAACGAAACAAAACAACAAAAGAAAGGACATAGAAAAATCTATTAGAATTGTGAAAGAAAGCACTTCCTTATTATACAAAACGCAGTAACACTCTATAACGAGGGTACTTTAATTCTAATTTAGGAAGTGGGGTGGGAAGAAAGGGGCATTGGGGCCCTGGGGAGAGGATTGGAGACTAAAGCTCAGGCTAAAATAATCCTAAATGGCAACATAGCAAACAACTTTGCAGAACTGATCAAATTCAGTTCACGCGAACACGCGGGGTGCTGGAAACGATCACGAGAGGCATATTTGAGGGGACGGGGGCGGGGGAGCCCCTCCCTCTGCGCGGTCCCTGACTACATGCACTGGAAATGTCATGAAACAACAGTTGCTTCATGCTCGATTATGCATTAAGCAGTGCGAATATCGAGTTATCACACATTTGCAAAGATTGAAGAGCACTTGAAAAACTTAGTCGCTAGGCTGCGCCTCTGGCAACCCTTACGCTTTTCGCATGATCTTGCAACTCCCTGTGTACATCGCCAGACGTCGATTAAATGCATGCGGGACCTTGAATTAATTAGATCAATCAAAACGCGCGCTTTACTTTAGTGATGGGCTGGGAAAAAATGCTTGTACTCACTGTTTCTGGACCAGGTTTAAAGTGACCTGAAAACTCTTTGAAACAAAAATGTTTGTTCCCTCTCCCCTCGAGACAGTTTGCAAGTTTTTTCAAACTTTCCTGGAGGATAAAAAAAAGTTGAAAACAGTTTCTTTGAATCATGCTAGCCACAGGGATAAAGAAATCATTTTAAATAAATAAACGAATAAATGAATAAATGAATGAATAAATAAATAAATAAATGAATAAATAAATAAATGAATAAATAAATAAATGAATAAATAAATGAATAGATAAATAAAGGATGAAAGACTTGTGCAATTCCACAATTGTTTTCGGCTGCATTAAATCCTATACCAACTGCAGAACAATTAAAGAGGAGCCACCCGCAGAGTGAACACAGTTACTGACAAGTAGCAAGGAAAACAACGTAAAACACCACAAAAACAACGGACATGGCAGTCATGGCGGTCCGTGTGGTTTTCGTATTGAAAATTGAAAAATACAAACAGTTTCCGTGCATCTTCCATTCACTCCAGTCTAAGATAAATGAAAAAAGACTATCAAAATTGAAATGGTCATTTTTATTGCTGAATTCAAGAAAAATCACAGCTGAGGACCTGTTTTTAATTTTCGCATTTGGGTACATCGTAACCTTTGATTGTTCAAAAGCCTCTAACCTCAATTAGTGTGGATTTCATTACACATTTTACGCCTCTCGTTGACCACCATCCTAGTTTACTTAGTAACCGAGCCTAACATGTTGGCAGTGTACCCTTCTCTCCCCCGCAGGGTGTTTCTGTCCACATTTCAATTTTTTATTTCCATCAAAGACGAAAATTGAAATGGAGATTTTGATTTCCGATTTTTCACACACGAGTGATGTTATTAACATTCGTTCAATGAAAAGAAGATTTAGGGTACGAGGAATTCAATTTTATAACAATAGATTCTTAGATTAATGCTGCAATTTTTACTGGGACGGAGGAGCCCAAGTTATGGTTCCGACAGGGCTTTGATCGTATATGATTGGCCTCAAATTTGCAAATGGGGTCCAACGCACATGCGTAACTCTGAAAATTAAACCGGGCAAGACGGGGCACGCACATAAAAGTAGAGTAAACCTGGGCGTGAATCCGACGAAACCCAAAGGCAGTGAAATTGGCTATTTTTGGCCATATTACTAAGCGATCAATCTTACTATTTAGCCCGAAATGAGCGAAAAGATGACCAAAATTAAAATGTGTAAAACTCCATGAAAACGAGTTCTAGCAGCCCTATAACGGACTTTTCTTAAACGTTTAAGGCCTCTAGTTTAATACCACTCATAACCCTTACTGATAATCTCCTATCGCGGGTTAATGCTTCGCGAGGTGCGGAGAGTGTCAAGGATTGCACAGAGACGCCAAGTGAGGTTTCGCCGCATATCGGTATCAGTTTCTAAATTATGGCAAATACGCATGCGCTAATTTTTCAAACCGTATACTGATACCGGACTTCCGTCTACTCCAATGCTTACCATATGGAAGAGAAAATTACTACAATAGCAAATATATATCGTTGGAAATCCAAGGTTAAGTTAACCGGAACTGAGCTGTGAGTACGAAAGGGATCTGTCACATATGGTCTAGGGGCCGACATTTCTCTCCCTTGCTGCCGCGTCGGGGGCCGACAGGCTGCCGTGGACGGGTATCTGAAAGCAGCGAGGAAGTTGGGGTTGGTATAAGCGATCCGCGGGCCGAAATCTCAGGGAGGCTCGTCATGGTACACCGCTCAGGCAACACGTCCAGAGGTACCGCTACTGGTGCAGATTTCTGTTTCTTTTCCTTTTTTTGGATTGACGTCTGCATACGTGAATTCGCTGGTGGTCTAATACATGTACGTACCACTTGGGAGACCAAGTGACCACATTTAAATCACAAAATGACCCTTTGAGTGATCCCAAAAAGTGATGAGGCTTGAGCATTTGCCTCGCTTGAACTTAATTGGCTGTTTGGTAGGGGGAAGGCAGGTATCAAATCAGTATCAGTGATACGGACAAAATCTAGTGAATTTTCGGTCGGGGAAACTTGACAAAAGTCGACGTAGGTGCAAGTCTATTGAGTTACTGGTTATTCTAAATGGTTTTTTGACTGTAAGGATTCATAGTTTTTAGGACAGGAGTTGTTATATCTCATGAATATTCATGTTCACGCATTCTCACTCGAGGGTTGCTTTTCGCCATACGTGCTTTCTCGGAATTGGTCATGAAAATTAAACAGTTGTGTTTACCAGTAGTTGTCATTGCCTTACATCGCTACTCGAGACCCCAATACACTACAGGAGGGAAATCAGGGCATTCCCTCAGTTTGTTCTTTGTTTTACACCTCGTGAATGCACTGTACAGTTCTCGCCATTCCTAAAACTGATTTCACTACAACGATCTAAAGGGAACAAGGCTCGAGTGTACGCTTCCACAGCGTCCTGTTTAGTTTCGAAATGAGAAAATCGAAATAGGAGGGTAGTTTTCTTGTTTATTTATTTTTTGTTTCAGTAGAAAATCGTGAAAATTAAAAACGGATCATCAACTGTGATTTTTCTTGAATTCGGCAATCGAAAATATCCATTTAAATTTTGATTTTTTTTAAATTTTTCATTTCATTTAGACTGGAGTGAGTGGAAGGTGTACGGAATCTGTTTGTAATTTTCAATTTTCAATATTGGATGAAAATCAAATGTACGAAAACCACACAGACCCTAATGCACCTCTTCGTGACAATTTTTGAGAAAACTAAGCCGTAATTAAAAGTGGTTGGCTAAAAGCTAAAAAAAAAAGTCGATAGACACAGAACTTGTCTGTTTCAATAGCTTTTTTCCCCCGATCTCTTTTTTATCGGTTCTGTTTCAGACGCAAAATCCAAAGAGACAGCCCCGTTACGTTTTGTTTGTAACTCAGAGCAGGCTAACGACTACTGAGAACTCCACGGCTTCAAGTGTAACGGCCCGTTACGTTTACACATGCAGGCAGTTTTTGCCTCGCAACTCGATGCAATATTTGTTGCGATTTTCAGTAGTGCAATTTCTCGCCGCGATACACAGCGATCTGAGATGCACTGTCAGTTTGATTAAAAAAAAAAGAAAAGAAAAATGGCAGCAAAATTACATCAAGTTTCGAAAAAGTTCGAAACCTCTGCGATATCACGGCGGCAAATTGCACTAAAATGACGCTGAAAACGCATCTAGTTTTGATGAACCTTGAAATTTCAACTTTAGCGCATCAAAAATTGCATCGAGTTGCGCGACAACAATCGCACGTGTAAACGGGCCTTAAGGCAACTCAGTCACTTCTTATACATGCATGGTCGTCAACTTACCGTGTAATCGCACATTTTCTCCTTCGTCATGCATTCTTCAGCAGCAGGTTTATCTTGAAGTCTGTGCTTTTCCGTCTCTTTTAAAGTCGCAGACGTAGCACTGGAAAGAGCAAGAATAATGAAGAGCAAAACGGTTACGATCACTTTCATATTGAATTTGTTGTGTTATGTGTTGTGAATCTGCGGTATGCTGCGAATTGATTTCAATGGAAAAGACCAAAGACAACCGAATAAAAGGTTTCACATAATCTCTTATTAATTATGTGTTCATCTGAGTTTTGAATAAACTTCATCGCAAAATTACAACAGTTTGCATGCATATTAACATGAAAACAAAGCAAACAACTGGAAATACCTTATGTATATATAATAGGGCTGTGACAAATTTTCGTCAGAGTTGGCTGTACTATTTTAACCACCAAAGGAAAGAAAAGTTTTAGTCATATAACAATTTTTTGAAGAAAACAGACAGACGCATGCAATCAGGAAGCATTTAATATTTACCGTAAAGGTTAAGTAGTAAAGGTATGCTGTTTTAAAGATGAAAGGTCTAGGAAAACTTAGTTCATTGCTGAGCATTATTTTATTCGCTGGCATGCTCCAGTTATTTTCAGACAAAAAAAATCAAGTTCGCTGTTAACAATACCGTGAATTGCCTGTCATCTACGCAGCTTAAGTGTTTTATTATAGTCAGATTCTCCTCCACTGTGAGAACGCAACAGCTGCAGAAGTTTACCCAGCTGTCTGTATAGAGGGCGCTGTCGAAGCAGAAGAGATCAGAATCGAACGTGCGTGCTTCAGGTACAGTACAAGCGCGGCTGCCGCGCGATTATTGCCGGGGTTATACAATCGACTAGCACCCCTTCAAGGGAGATTCGACTGCGAGATATGTTGGGTAAAATGATAAAGGAAATCACTCTCTGTTATTGCTAATTTCGTTAGCACCCCTATCAAAAGCTCCGCTCATCCTGACTACAGGTATACAATATATGCCTTTTGCCCTTTGGCCCTATCTCCACTCCCACCCCATAACTTATGATCGTGATTTTTTTCGGCAGTTAAATTGATATGACCTTTTTTATTTCGGTTGGGAAACTGGACACTAGTATATTTGTGGGGGCTGCCTTTTGCCCTTCACCCCACCTACCCGTACCCCTAAGCACTTTTTTCAGGGTGATGTTATCGTCACCAGGGAAGATGATAAGTCCTTTGATCTCGTCTGGGAAACTGGATACTACCACTGCTGTACAACTGAAGGGACAATGCGCTGAACTTGCAGTTGGATAGTTAACAGTAACAGTATTCCAAATTGCTAAATAGTTACATATAAATTATTATGATAATCAGGTGGACTGCGTCTCGAGCGAACCTCTCAGCTTGCGCTCGCCCCATTCTTGCGTGGCCCAAGAGATTAACTAGCCCTTCGCTGGCTGAAACGCTTGCTACCCAGGCTATGAATCTCTCATTTCTATTACAGTGCTATATGAGCAAATCGCAGCCTTCCAGAATTTTTTGAGGAAGTGTTTTCTGCTTTGCCACACCGATGAAGCGCACCAAGACAAGACAGACAATTCAGTGATTGGAGTTAAATAATTGCTTTTATTAGTCGACCATCTCTGGAGACATAAGTTAGTAATTTCCACGGCATGATCAGACTATAACGCTATGAGTAATTTACGTAAAAAGCAATTTTATAGCCCTTTGGTGCCTGCTTGGATTTGCACACACTTCTTAATACCGTCAACACAGTGACCAAAACGCCTGCCATCCATGGGACGTGCCTTCCTGCATTCATATTCATCCATAGCTGTAATGACACAACGGAACTAGAAGAGAAGAGTACAACAATGGCCTCGATAAGTCTGGACTTGTGGTGGTATGGTGGGAAGCCAGGGGAAACGAATACAACGGTGACGTCTGTGGATTCCACGTTCCAGCAAACTAAATTATAGGGATACACTCTGCTTATTGCTACTGAAACCGGGTTTAACTTCCTTCCGTTTGTGACCCTTACCATCCAGAATTCTAAATTAAAAAGCTCATAAGGTCCCTCCATCATGCTGTGTCCTGACAGCATCCTTCGTTTCATCTTTCACTTTTCTTCTAGTTAATTTTCTCTTGTTATTTTGAACGCGATAAGTCAACCAATATCAAATTGAACTCAGTGTAAAGTTGTACATTTCCTTCATAATTCATTGAACTATAAGCCGTATCATTTATTTTCTTAACCTTGCAAATAGTTTTCAGATATTAACTCGATTAGCCTTACCTGCAGCTATTTGGATAGTCTGAACTCAGTTGCCCAATCGTAATTTTAGCTTTTCTTTAATCAGTACATTTACCTAACAAACAACGAGATTGGTTTTTCGTTGTTATATCATCCGATTGTAAACAGGCCAAAGAAGTTGTATAACTTGAATTTCAGTTTGGTTTAATTTGCGATATTATTTTCTTTAAAAAAAATATTTCAAGAACATTTTAATTCTACTCTCTGACAGCTGAAATGAAACGGGAAATTATCTCTGCACCACATCAGTCAGTGGGTGCTGGTTACTGAATTGATTGACCCCCTCCTCACCCACCCATCCTCCCGGACGCTTTCCAGCAATCCTCTCTCCTGCAGGCTCCAGTCAGAATATGTATAAACTCACCATTTTGTCTCTGTCTTCCTTCGGGATATTCTCGTGGAATTCGTCCTCACACTTTTTCGTGAGCCTCCCTAACTCCTCAAAGATGCAGTCAACTAGAATTTGCACAGCCATCTGAAGAGGAAAAATGATGTTCTTAAATCGGAAAACTATAAGCACAGATAAATAGTCGGCGTCGGAGTGGGAGTGAGTGATAGCTAGAACCGGAGAGCGTTTCCTAGCAGGAGGTCGAACATTTTCGAAGAAGCCTGCGCATATCAGAAAGTCGGACTCGTACTCCAATCTAACAGTCATTTTTTTCAAAACAGGGCAGCAATCGTAGGAGGGGCCTACTCTTACCACTAGGGCATGGCTGCTTGTAGGGCTCAATAAAAGAGACATCGACAGTTGTTTAACAGTTCCAGTCCGAGTCCTTCGGATGTATATATTTTTAATGCCAGTTTGTCCTTGAAATCAATAGTCTGCACCAACTAAGTCACAAAACAGGTAAATTGACCACCGCTTGGTTTTCCAAGCATCCCGTTTCGTCGTGAAAATTGAGGTATTTGAACCTCACTCCGGCTGTAGCTGAGCACTAACCCATTTTTAGAAAAGAAAGATAGAAAGATAGATTAAAAGAAAACTTTATTTTATTACCGTGATATTACCACCGAAGGGGTACAAGACTAGAAGGTCAGGAAGCGAAAAGACCTAATGGAAAGCATCAAATATGTGGTAGGCGGCGTGCAGGTCTTCATGCGTAATTAAACCGAAATAGTAGAAGAACATTTTTTTCAGCCTCAGAAAGCCCGGAAGAAAAATTTATATTTTCAACCCAGGCTGAATAGAAGTTCTGACTTAAGAAAAGACTGTTAAAATTAAAATAGTTAAAAAGACCAAGCTACGTACTTTCACACTTGTTGGTCTTTTTGTGGCAGGTTCGTCGTCCAATTCCCAGTCTGCATGTTCCTCATTGTCACGATGTTCTGTTTCCACGGGCTTCTCTGCCTCAGACGCCACAACTACGACAACGAGAAGGAAACAACCAAAGATGAAATTCATGTTTTTTTTAGAGATATTCAATTTAAGAAAGCGTCGCTCTGGTAAATCCTCGCGGGTGAAGAAAGGTTGTATTGGATAAACGCCAATAACAGATTCGTTGTACAACAGCCTCGCGCTAATGGGAATAATGGAAATTTCGTTTGTTCAGCTGTTCGTGAAGCAGCTCGTACTAATTAAAAATGATCACGACTTGAGCATGGTCAGCCGAAAATCAGATTTCAAGTTATCCCTGAAATCATTATTTCTTTTTGCTCTAGTACTTGACTGGAAAGCACATATTTTCAAATGCCAACATAACTCTGGGTGTTCTCCGACTGAAAAGAATCGGGAAGTGCGCGCCAGAGAGCCGACCGACTCAGTTTGGGTTTTAAAAGCGACGAATGCCGCTATTACGGTTCCAGTAGCAGATTTATAATTTTCATTCGGCTGCGTTTTAAGCTATCTTTTTGCACCACTAACGGCGACTAAATTTTCTCCAGAATGAACCACCTCCTGCAATAATTTTTTTTAAGTTTGTTAAGGAATGGTAAAACTGTTACTTGTTTATTTAGAATTTATATTTATTAATGTTTATGTTAACTACAAGTTTGATGACGTCAAATACTCGTGTAATTACACATTCAAAATGGCGTGAATTGTGATAATCCAAAGCAACAAAAAATGATATTTTCTTGGCCGTGATAGACCTGGCTGACCTATGCACCAACCCGCCCCAGCCTTGTCTTGTTAACGTTGTTATCGTGTTTTCTTTGTTCTTTATTGGTTGAATTCGCTAATTTTAGCTTGGAGGAAAAAAAACAAAACAACAACAACAAAAAACAAACAAACAAACAACAACTTCTGTTCAAACTGACATTACTCTGTACTAGCTGTAAAAATAGATCAGACCCGCAACTCGCAGTTTCCTGCTGTTAACGAATGGTGTGTGGCCGGGGTTTTCATTGTAACGTCCAACAAAATTGAGCCCACCCCCAGGGGGCAGCCTTGTTCCCTTTAAAAATTTACATGTGTTCCCATGTTACCGAAATGAATTCCCGAACTTTTTGCCAGCTTTTTGATCCCTAAAATGGTTTGTGTTCCCTTGATCCCTGAGATTTTTTGTCTTTGTTCCTCTGTTCCCCAGTTTAAATTAGTCATGTTCCCTTGTTCCCCAAAACCCCTGGGAAATTTATAAACAAACAATGTGGAAAGGGGTCTATGGTTTCTCATCCTTTTCCGAAAAGTCTAACCATTTGCAGATATCACCGTAAGGGCAGCATTTTCTGCTGAGTTATTTAAAGACCCGGATTGTCGAATTCTTCGAAGTGTGGATATCGCTATTCACTGGATAAATCACTATCCTATATTGGATCGGCTGGATAGTGATTTATCCGGTCGACAACGTCATGCCACCTTTTAAACAACCGGGTCCAGAACTAGAGCCCCACCAACGGATTCAAGTAGTCGACGAATTGGTTGCAGTGGAGACAAAAGAGACAGATTGCTCGGAAATTGGTTGTAATTGTAATACTGATGTTATAAAGTACAATAAATAAGGAAGTGTATCATCTAAAAACAGCCGCAGCTTCCATAATGCAGGTGTTGAACGCCTTCATGCATCGAGAAAATTCATGTTCTTTTGGACGCCTGGTACATTCTTGGAAGCTCTCAACAGCGCACTTGACCTGAGAAGAGAAGAGAAGAGAAGAGAAGAGAAAGATGACAAAGCCCGATTCTGGACTAAACTGTATGTAACCTCTGAGTCCTTGAGTATGTAGAAGTAGTGATTCTCTCATAAATAGATTGTGCGGGCTCGAGGAAAGAATGAGGTGTAAATTGATCCGTTAAATAAGGCATCAAAATCTCAACAACAATGCAACAAAACCAAAAACAAGAACAAGAAAAAGAACAAATACAAAACAACAACAACAAAAATAACCGAGAGGAGAGAGTAATCAACTGACTAGGAATAAACGACTGAGACAGGCCGGAACAACTAACTGACGAAGCGCAGCGGAAGAAGTAGAGGAAGTTAACTTTAAAGAAGGCGAGAACTATGAAGCAAATGGAGCGTGACACAGGCTTATACAATTTGTAAACAATTTACGCTTATCTGTGACAAAGCGACAAACAGAAACCGAGCCAAGCACTTGGATAAAGACGGAGAATCGAAAGGACCCAGGTCCTGTACGTATACGCCTTATTCCAAAATGGCCGCCATTTTAATATTCTTTTGTTTTTAATTCAAATTATTCCTTTTTGCCTCGTTCAAGGTAAAATATTCTTTTGAATTTTGGACTTAAAGACGAGGCAACAATTTTAATTTGAATAAGAACAAAAGAGTATTAACATGGCAGCCATTTTGGAATAAGGCGTATATGTACACAACTCACTAGTTCTTCTTTCCTTTCGCGGGGACCAGGTAGCAGTTCTTTGAAGCGCCTTATACAACGCCTTTCCATTATTCCTTGATTTTCCTGTATGTAGCAGTGTAAGATACCAGTGATAGCCCTCTGAAAGACAATCAAATAAATCACTTCACATGTAGACTACATGAAATCAGTCAGGAAGGGTGATTGTCGGGGAAGGGACTGGTGTAGTCCCATCCACCATCGTTAGAGAGTTTGTTTAAAAACAAACTG
>BLFK01001071.1:202889-213731 GCA_014634185.1 Astreopora myriophthalma | reverse complement strand
AGATTTTGACGAGAGAGCATCCGAGCGAGGCCATCACTCCTTAGGCAAAGATGCAGTAGAGTATGTACGAGAATTGAATCTGGAGTTGAAGTTATCCTACCCTCACCCAGTGTGCTGTGTTGTGGAAGGTGAAGAGATTCCAAACAAGCAGATCAAGAAAGTCCTTAAGCAAGAACAAGTCAACATGTTAAGGAAAGAGGTCGAGGACCAGAAGTGGGAAGGCAAACTGTTTGTCAACAGATGGAAAGATGATGATCTCAATAAAGCCTGTTTCAGCTGGATGCATGAATGGAAGACAGCACCAACGCACACCATTGCCGGACTGCAAGAGTTATATCAACAGTTGCTATCAACAAAGCTGTACCTGGCAAAGAAAGTCAAAACGCTGAACACCCATGACTACAACTGTCGAATGTGTGGAAAAGAACCAGAGAGTGTCGCACATATCCTCGCTCGGATGTGGTGCTCTAGCGCAATCAAAGTACGTCGAGAGACATAATAATGTGCTCAGAATCTTGTTCTTCGATATTCTTGCTAACTATAAGTTAGTACCCAGGGAAGACTACGCATGGTACAAGCCAATCAAGCCAAAACCAATCTATGAGGATGATCAAGTGAGAGCCTTGTGGGATGTCCCTCTGTTTGCTGAAAAGACAGAAGTACGAGCAAATCGTATTGATGTGCGAATCATTGACAAGAAAGAAGAGAAAGTTATTCTAATAGAGATGAGCTGCCCGTGGATCGATAATCGTGTAGTTAAAGCAGAAGAGAAAACAAGGAAGTACGGACCATTGCGATTGGAGTTAAAGAATCAGTATCCAGGCTACAAAATCACACAGCATAACATTATCATGGACGTATTGGGTGGGTACTCGGTAGAAGTAAGGGAGTCCGTACAAAGTCTCGTCGGAGAGGGAAGTAAAGTAGTACTAAGAAAGATGCAGAAAGCCATGCTAACAAATACCCTAAACATTGCAAGAAGTATGAAGATATTAGGTCATGAACAATGAACAATGAGCACGGAACTGAACTAATATATAATTACACTTAAGATATTTTTGAAACAATTTTTAATCTATTCTTATTTTGTTTATAGTTATATAGTTTCATTTTATTGTACTTAGTCATTTAGGGGCACTTTTGACATTTTATAGAGTCTACCAAAAATTAAAAAAAAACTAATACTAGATTTTAGACATTACTCATTTTAGAATATAAATCAGAATTAATATTTTAAGGAAAAAAAAAAGCAAGGATTATCTAGTTTCGATTATTTGAATCTAGATAGATTTAATTAAGATTTAAATAGGTTTTCAAGAGCTACTTAGGTTTTTTGTTTTTGTTTTTTTTGTTTTTTAAATTTTTGTTTTTATTTATTTAGTTATTTTTAAAGAGATTTCCAGCGATCGGTCACGTGATTTCACGCCCAGTCACTGTAGCTACCTTAGGCATTCATGCGTACCTACTGCCATAATAATAATAATAAAAGGGAAATCGATAATGACCAGTTTCTGCCTTTTGTCACTTGAACAATTACAGGTAAAGACGCCTTACTGTCTGTTAATTCACAGTAGACGGTCATTAACTTGCAATTTGCGACACCATCTGGCGGTGTTGAAACCTTTTCGTTGGTCGGTCACTTTGATGAGATGGGGTCCCGAAAATGTGGATTCCCTTTTCAATTGTTAACGAACGAACAAACGAACGTCCTATTTTAATTAAGACAATGTTTTTTACTTACCTCTATATTAGTCTCTTGTGTGTTATGGGTTTCGTCGTCGAGTTCATTCAATTCGTCCCCAAGGTTATCGTTCTCGTTAGGGATGTATTTCTCTGCCAAAACTGACGGCTTTGTGTTAAACAAACAAAACAGGATCAAAGCGCCGATTAGGAAAGCAGCTACAACCAGTTTCCGTTTGTGCTGTTTCAGTTCTTGGCAGATAAGCCAGATAAGTTTTCTTTGGCTTGCGGAAGGCATCGTTGTAGCGATTTAGTACATGTGATGAACTCGCGAGAAATAGTGTTGTTTATTCAGCAGGTTATGAGGTGGTTGCCATTCCTTTTCAGCTTAACTTATTCAAATGAATCCCAAACTAGATGAAATTGTTAAACAAATATTTTGCCTTTTACATGGTACTAATTCCACTGGAAATTTTGCCGTATACAAGGTCCTTCGAACGTGTTTGTTTTTATCAGCATATCTCGCCCCTGGAATCGCTCTCTGAAACGGTTTGAATTCATTGTTTAGAACGCCGCGAGTTTGTCGGATTCGCGGGCACTGTTTAAATGCCCAATCCTAATAAACTGATCAGTTGTCAAAAATCACACAGTGCGTACGGAGGCTCCTAGTCACGGACTCCTGGATACCCGATTTCGGTGGCGGGGGAGTAGTGGGGGAGTAGGAACGGGAGTCGTGAAAGTCTGAGTAGGTAAGCTAATGATCTTTCATGTCACTATCGCACGGAAAGATGTCCTCATATACAAAAATAAACTAACGATCAGCAACAACAACAACAGCAACAACGTCGCTTCAAAATCTCCCCAAAAGAACTGTCCAGTCCTCACGAAAGACACCATCTTCTTGTTAGGTCTTATATTCAATTCTCTGATTCAGTCGGTAACCTAGTTTCTACTGGCCTAATTTTCTATTTTATCATCTCTGTTTTATTTGAATTAAAACAAATCATAATCTCCTTACTTTCCTCCTCAAGAAAACAAAACTATCTGACTGTTAATTAAGGAGAAAATTAACAGATCACATTTCGTGCGATCGATCACACAAACATTTCATTGCCGCGTTGTTTATTTAGGAGTGTTTCACTGAAAGTCTAATTAAAGTCGGCGGAACCCAAAGGTTTCTTATAAGTGGAAAAATATTATTCTATGAGATAAAATTGTAACCCGACTATCTTGTTCACCAACGCATGCCACATTACAGAAACTTTGTTTGGTATTTCTGCGTTGTTAGAAATCACGAAACCAGTAGATCAGTAACTGTTCAAAGTAAGGCTCTGACTCATAACGGATATTTAAGGCATTGGCCAGGATTTCAGTTGCCATGGAACTATGAGTTTCAGTTTGCAGTCACAAGCGCACATAGCAAGGTGAATTGAAAATAATTCTTGAGACCAGATAATTTACTTAGGTAACATCGTTTCTGTTGCCCATAATTTATGAATATACTTACCTATGTGCATAATTTGCTCGGATTTTCTAGAACAAGAAATCCAAAGCGAAGTTGAAGTCGCTCAAGCCATCGTGAAATTCACTTACGTTATTTCTAAAATCCATCTTTAGTTTCTTTTAGCTAGTACTAGAGTGTCGCTTTCACCACCACATTTACTCAGTTTCATTGGCCCTGGCAAAAAAACAATTTCTATATAACATGTCATCTCAGGCTTTCTAAACACGAGTGAGAATTTGATTCATTCAGTGTTTTACGAAGATAACTTACTTTTTAACAATGTCCCATTTTAATATATGTGGCTGGCTTGAACTCCTGACATTTTGAGAAATGTTACATGTTATGAAAATATCGTTTGTAATAATTTATTAATCGGGTGTAACCACATATAAATGGTGGATAACGCTATCTACCGAATAAATAGCAATCAAGCGGATAAGTACTAACAAAACCAATTGAGTTACCCAGTGGATAGCGCTATTCGCTCTAGGGTCTGTTGTATAATGTCTTCATAATGTCTGTCTCGTCTTCATAAGCCAGTAAAGGAGGTTAGTAAAGTCATCGATAAAACATTGCTTCAAAGTCAAAACATTTTTAAGACTGAGGGTTTCTCGGCAATTTCTTGCTCCCCTGGTGGAATTTGCGGTTCTCTTGCATGATGCGGTAGTCATCGTTTCCCTGACTATTTGAGAAAAATCAGGCAAGCCAATCAACTCACGTAGCGCTAGAAATTTAGAAAGAAACAGTTTCGGTTGTTTTAGCATGGTTGAGCAGTTTGCTAAAACGTGATACTCAGCTAAAGCAGTAATATTTTAGTTCCATGCTTTATGTAAACTTATTTCTTTTGAATTCAAACTTCAGTGAGAATCAAGCGGCTGCTTTTCGGCCGCTTTGATTTATTCTGTTGATTCAGCCGCTAAAAAAGTGCTTCTAGCATAACTACGTTGTAATTAGTATAGTCAGCTGGATGAGAATATTCGACTGTATCCATCGATCGGACGGGAACGTTTCGAAGTTCTCCGTGGCAATTGCGTTAGCCATGGGCAGAAAGAACGCGGTTCTCCCTATTTTAATTTTCTTTCTTTTTAGTTCTCAATTCGTTTCTTCGCAAGATTGGTTGCAGACGTCCAAAGACGAACTCCTCAGACTAAGAAATGAAGTAAATTCTTTCGCAAACAAGCAGTCTGATTTACTCTTCCTGGTCGATACCTCGGGCAGTTTATGGCATCATGACTACAACGAAGAAAAGAAGTTCGTTACCAATTTACTCAACGAGATTAGTGTGGCCATGGACGCCACGCGAGTTGAGGTCATTCCATTTGGATCAACAGCAAGCCGTTACATAGATTACGTTTCCACGCCATCCTGGTCCAACACCAAGTGCACCTTCAACGAAAGATTCAATCCGATGCCTCAATCGATCAACGGCTGGATGACCAACATGAAGGATGCCTTCCAACTCGCGTATGATATTTGCGCGGGACGCTTAAGCGGTCAAAAGAGATTACCAAATACTGTGATCAAAACAGTCGTTATCCTACTAACAGACGGACGGTGGAATGTTCCGTGGAATGACCCGAACCCCATTCCCATCGCTCAGCAACTGCACTCAGCCAACGTGGAGGTCTTTGCAATTGGTGTAGGCAACATTGACTTCAATAGACTCAAGCAAGTCGTGAAAGATCCCGCGAAGCAGGCGTTTTATTTGAGAGATTTTCGCGAGTTTTCTGAGCTCGCCACTTACCTGAGAGGAGGTACGTGAACTGAGATGGCATAAATCAAATTCACTGTAATAATGAACAGGTACTGCCAGTTCGTATAAAATGAAATAGTTTTAGGTTGTATTTTCGGAACAGTGAAGACTCGAAGACGCTCAGGTCAAATAAAATCGAATTTTTCATGTGAATAGAGTCCTCAGTATAGGTCCAAAAGATCTTTTATTACATTTTTACGCAACTTGTACAACGGCGAAAACAGGCCAGAAAAGAAGTCCAATGTAGTATGCGATTCGAACCCGTGACCACCCAAGCCGACTTGCTCAATTTAGAACTCAGTGTCATGTGCGATTTTTTCCGCATTCATTGTTGCAAACACATCACGTAGATATCGCTCACAACACCATTACACAGGCTTAAACTTGTACCATCATCTGATCAGTAGCAACCATTATCTACTAATTTTCCTGACAGTCGGTCTAAGGGAAACGCCAACGCAAACATCGAGTCATATTATCATTGCAGGGGCGCTTTCCTTTTGTCAGAACTGGCCAGCCAGAACGATTAGTTTGCAAAGAAAATGTTTGTCCCCCCCCATTCTTTTAGAGGAGGATTTAACATTTTCGAAGTGTGCTTTTAAAGTTAGCCTTTCCAAATGCCCGGTCTGGTTGGTCAGGTCTGTCCAATGGAAAGCGCCCTTACGATGAACATGCAAATATCTAATGTAACAAGCTTATATTTTTACATTTTCAAACAGATCCTTTCGAAATGGTATGGCAAACAAGGACAGTGGGAAACGATAAATGCAATAACAACTGCGACAGCAGCGCAGACTGTGCCTGTGGCCTGGTCTACGGTGACTACAAGTGCGCATGCCCTGCGGGACGCGCGGGTTCAGGATTGGTTGGTCAATGCAATTGTGAGTTTACAGCGGTTTTCACTTGAGTGTTGCGTAAAACCAAAACCAAAGTAACTGCAGACTCATCCAATCACGTTCTGAAGGAAATGCTTCCTTCAACCAACCACAAATCGAAATAATTCACGATTAAGTTTTACCAGCCAATCAGAACGCAAAGTAAGTCAACGCATCCGGCGCGAAGCGCGGGAAAAGCAGAGTGAGGTTGCGTTCCATTGGCCTTATTCCGGGATGAGAATACGAAGGCTTGCTTCTAAAAATCATCCCTAGGATAATTTTAACGTTATCGGAACACGGAAGAGATTTTCAACGTAGTTTCCCGAGAAAATGTTAGAAAGACATCCTGCTAAATTTACTTCCTAAGGAAAATCTAAAGATTATTCCGTTTATTCTTATTTAGCAACTAGACTACGAGTTCGAGTTTTTTATGAGTCATTAAGTAGTAAACGAGGCGCGTAGCACCACGTTTGACTATTTGACTCATAGAAAACGAGAGCGAGTAGTCTAGTGGTTTTCGTAGAATATGCACTCACATACAACCTTGGAATTCATTCCAAGTTTTATTGATTTTGAGATTTGAAGAAGCCACCGTTGTTTTGTTTTTACCCAAAATGCCGTCCTTTTTTGTTACTCACTATGTATCACTCAATAGCTAGCGAGTAGCGAGCTAATCAGATTACAGGATTCGTGTTCGTACGTGAGTGGATTTCTGCTAATCCAGAATAGGGTCAATCGAACGCGCTAAGTCACAACTGGTTTTAGTTTTGCATCTGTTTAGTCAGGAGATCGAGCGGATTTGGTTGCCAGGACATCTGTGACGCCCAAACGGTCGTCCTGAGTATTGGATAGGAGCAGGCGCGGGTGCAGTTAAATAGTTTGCGCAGATTTTTTGATCCAATCGTACAACAAACCAAAACGAAAACCGAAGCAATGGCTTGATTATTTTCGACACTCAATTGAAAACTGCTCCATATTCCGATTTTAGTTTACTTTGGCAGTCTTTGATCTTCATGTTATTCTAAGGGTGATAACAGTGGTGAGAGTTGATCATGAAGAGTTTCAAAAGCGTCAAATTTGTTCGTGTGGCTGATAGGCTTTTTAGAGTGTTTTCGCTCATGTGACCAGCAGCGAGATTTGCATACTGAAACAAGAGGAAGAATTTGCATAAAAATAGAATTCAATTCCCAAAAGATTATTTCACTCCCCCAACATAGCCACCGTGACGTCATGTAAAGCGTAATTTGAGAAAACTAGTATAATATTTCCCCATTGTTAAAAAGTAGCACTGCTAGCATAATTCGCATATTTTGATAATTATCGGATCATTTTTTAGCTTTGACAGGCACGTTGATTCCCAAATCCCAATTATAGGCTGACCTTGCAGTGACTAGGGTGCACGGAAACCGGAAGTCCCATGGCAAACCATGTCGGTCCCAACACTTCTCATAGGGAAGGCTACAAAATGGCGTCAGCTATGCCAGCCGATTCGAGCGAAAACTTACGGCTCTCTCGAAGAAGTCAGGGCCAGAACCACCCACAATTGCCAGAGATCGTTCCCTACAATCAACAATAAATAGACACGAAAAAGGATATGTATACAGCTAACAAGAATAAACGGCTTCTGATTAAAGAAAATGTATTTTTGGACTTAAAAAAAGTAGCATAATGTGGCCCAAAAAAGAGCAGTGCTACTAGCATAATATGCTACTTTTACTAGCACAATATATAAAAGCCTAGTGCCTGAATGGCAACTTAAGCCACCAAACCACACTAACGTCTATAAGCCCTACAGCCGTTTTCAGTGTTACGTACACAGCAACCATCTTTCGACGTCATCTTTCGACATGCTTAGTGACCAGAAGTTATTAAGCCTGGTTACCAAGCATGCCGAAAGGTGGTCGCTGTGCACGTAGCATTGAAAACGGCTGTAAATACATCGCATAGTGATAATTTTCGCAGTATTATATCAGACAACAATGAGCTGTCAATCAATGTCGTTTGATTTGGTAAATGTGCCTGACCGTGTTTTTTAGCACGCGAAATTTCGTTCATAAAGTAGTTCCATCTAATCATGTGTGATAACAAGATCACGTGATCTCGACTCGTCAGTTTACATCACTGATGAAGTTGGAGAGATTCGAACGAAATATTCGAGTGTTTAAAGTTAATGGCTCTGAGTTCTGGAATTTTTTTAACGTTTTAAAATACACCTGTGGTGAAGATGCCCTCTCCAATTTGTGGGTTCCTGGCCGAAAAACGTGAATCTTTTGCTCGAAGTATATTATTAGAATACATACTTACATCTTACTCTCGTTTTTCTTCTATGCAGATTGTCCACCTTCAACATACAAGGATTTCAAGGGATACGCCAAGGCTTGTACACCTTGTCCTGCTAACTCCGGCCACAAACACAGTGGCAGTATAACGAAAACGGATTGTAAATGTTTTACTGGATACGAAGGGAGACCAGAGTT
This sequence comes from Astreopora myriophthalma, assembly GCA_014634185.1. Lineage (NCBI taxonomy): Eukaryota > Metazoa > Cnidaria > Anthozoa > Scleractinia > Acroporidae > Astreopora > Astreopora myriophthalma. The sequence continues at coordinate 205,442 of BLFK01001071.1, read as the reverse complement.
CGGGAACGATTGCACAGGTAAATATAATGAACAGATTTTAGATAGAATTATAGTGTTGCGCACGGAGTTGTGCACTTATGCCCAGGATTGCACGCAATTACAAATTTTACAAATTTCTACAAATTTTACGATTTTTCGTAGATTTGCCACGAAAATTGCGGCCGCAACGATTTTTCGCACTTTATGATTTTTCGTTACTTCTTTGTTTTTCTCACTTACCAGAGGGGGCTTCCGAAAAGTGCGAAAAATCATTTCGTTTTCCCACTTTACTATTTCTCCTTACTTCGTTTTCTTCACTACTTAGCAGAGGCGGCTTTAGAACGGCCGATGTAAAACTCATTGCGCTTGTATCGTACTGCTTATAATAGGCCATTTCCGAATTCGCTTCAGCCTCTTCTTCAAAGTGAGTCTAAGTGCGAAGTCTTTCTTATGAAAATGAGTTTTTATTCACATGCGAAGTAAAACTTATTACCATCACACAACTTTCGCACTTAGACTCGCTTTGAAAAAGAGGTTAACGTGAATTCGGAAATGGCCTATTATACTCGTATATTCCTCTTTCTTTAATGTTAAAAATGCGTGCATTAATTACCACTTCGATTACGTCTCGCATCCACGGCCGATTTAAATCTCATGGCGCCTTTGTATCCGATCCAAGCCTATATTCTTCGTCTGTAAACATTCTTTACCTAAGGCTGCTTTCCAAAGGCCCTTTTTAAAACACATCGCGATTGCATATCGCATTGAATTCTGCAGTCGTGTTCACATTTCAGCGGGTCATTTAACGCACAATGCATGCTTCAATATTACGACTTTGCTTCATCTCGCATCGTCGCCCGATTTAAAACACATCGCGCTCTTATAGGCTATCTAAACCTATATTAATCTTTATGGAATCGTGTTGGAATATAGCGCACTTCAATTCCGCCTTTCTAAAATCTGCGGTGTGATGTAAACTGGCCATTTACATCACAGCGCTCTTAAACCACATTTCACCCATGCCTTCGACTATAGGACTTTATTTACAACTGTGCAAAGCCAAAATCCAAAGCCGCAGCGCGAGATGGAACACTACGTAATACACGTGAAATACTGATGTGGACAGACGACAAGGTTTTTTTCAGTTTACCTTACGAGTAGGATGTGTTGGGCATATATTAGTTGTCAATGTTCAATTTAACAAACAGAAATTTTCGTTTGGACCCTCTTATGCCTCATGCCATTGCACTCAGCGATTTTTTGTAATTTTCGTCGAAATCGATATTTTTGACATTTTCGTTGACCACTTGCGATTATTTGTAATTTTTGTAATTTTCGTAATTGCGTGCAATCCTGGGCATATGTGCACTGAGAGCACGGACAGATTTTATTCTCCACACTGAGAAGGGTATTAGAAGCCATTAGAATTGTTATCTTTTCAAGTGATAGATGAGAATGAACCCGTCTTGCAAGGCGTTGAGACTGAAGGCGCAGTTGATGACCGCATGACCCGCGTCAGTAAATGAGGCTGATGCATTGATTAGCGACCTGTAAATTTGATTACGAGTGCAAGGTTGATTAAAAATTTCAGTCGAGTAGTGTCCAATGAACTCTTACTGTTGTTACAAGTTCATATGGAGGCTCTACTGAAAAACGAGACGAAAAGGCTAAAACGTGGAGCCTTACTTGGACTACATCGAAGTTTGGATATTATAAGCATAAAATCTCGGCAACTTTCAACTCAAATTTCTCTCAAGGTACTGATTTCTTTTAGAAGCATTATCTAAAACGAAAAAGAGTGTTTCAACCCTATCCAAGCACCTCCAATTGGGGTTAAAAAAGCTCGGCCACTTGGCCTTCGGCCTCGTTTTTCAATTCGCTTCTCGTTGTTTGGGTGTCTGATTAAATACTCTTTTTCGTGTTTGATATCAGTTTACTTCAACATCACAGCCCTCGATGGTTTCAAGTCTCCTTTCCGATCACGGGTCTTAGTGGTATGTCACCCTTTACCGTGAAAAAATGTATCAATAACTGACGAAGATATTTTCTAATTTACTGGTATATCGATTTGATTTTACAGTCCGAAGTTGTCAGAGACTTTCAGCCCCATCTGGTGGACGGTTAAAAGCAGCTTGTGAAAACAAGTATCAGTCCCAGTGCGAGTTTGAATGTTTCGAAGGACGCGAACTGAAAGGCTCTGCCATCAGAACTTGCACCGTCAAGGCGGCTACCAATACCATGGAGTGGAGTGGTACTGATGTTACATGTGAAGGTAAGTTCTCTTGGCTAACTCAGCAGGACAGAGCTCATAGCCTTTCTGGGCGTCCAAATACTATACATTGGATTGTATCCTTTGAACGAGCAGAATAGTGTGCAGAACTTTGCATACTCTTTCATCTCGCCCTGCTAATTATTTTCCAGTTATTATGATTGGGAATCACTGAGTTCGTTTTTGAGATATCTGCGACTAAATCCAAACTAAAGAGTGTTTGGCAGGGTTCAAGTTCCGTTTGCCGTGGTAATGTATTACGTTACCAAAGTCAGGCCTGGCCAGAAAAGGGGGGAGGGGGGGGG
>BLFK01001071.1:182317-199301 GCA_014634185.1 Astreopora myriophthalma | reverse complement strand
CGGTGAGTTTGTTTGTGTTTAAGACGACCCACTAATCTTTTACGAATTTCTCCGACTTTTTCTTAAAAAAAAAAAACACAACACAACCACAACAACAACAATAACAAAAAAACTATTCGACGACTGCAAACTATCCGACTACTCAACACTTCCAAATCATCCGTCTACCACGAAACTATCCGACTACTGATTCTTGAATAATAATGAATACATATAACATTTTTTACTATAGGCTCTAATTGCCCTTTGTTTGGTCTTCCCGAGTGGGACGGCACTGATGAGCGTTTTCAACTATCTAACAGTTTCTATTGTGCGCCACAAGAGTTTGTTCTCCACACTGCTCCGAGAGGTTTTATCTCCGGGTTCTCCGTTTTTTTCCCCTATCCGCAAAACCAACATTTCATTACATCTGATTTGATTTGACTTTGATTTGACTTTTTAACCTCCCAAATTAGCAGAGCACTTGAGCTCGGCTTTAGAAGCTCTAGACTTAATTATAAAGTTGTTGTTGTTATTATTATTATTACTAATATTATTATTATTATTATTAGACTTTTTCAATGTCCTCGATTCCTCAACTGGACCAAGTCACAATAACATTATTGCTCTACCACGTTTTTTTTTTGACGAACTTTCGTTCGTCTCGCTCCCACTGAAATGTTGACTTTCTTTGGGTTTCCTGGTTGTTCAGATTTCAAGCCTCCGGACTTGACGTGCCCACGCAACACAATTCTCATAGACAACGACAAGGGGAAAAACGTTTCAACGGTGCACTGGAATTTTTCATTTACGGACAACTCTCTGCAACAGAAAGAGCCTGGTATAACTAACGATTCGTTCACCGTTGTACTGACCATAAATGGGAAGAATGTGAATACCAATCTTCCGAAGCTTATAGGCATCGGCTCAAACATAGTCAAGTACACTGTCACCGACCCAGCAGGAAAGTCGACCTCCTGTACTTTCTCCGTTGAAGTGAGGGGTAAGTTCAAGTTCAGTAAAGCGCACCTTATAAGCTTCCAAAGTTTTTCGCTGATGAGATAAATCTCTTCAACTATAGCAAACATATTTTGCCGTTTATACCTTGAAATTTCGCTTCAAAAGAGGCAAAATTTGCAGTCATTTGACCCTCGGCGGATGGCAGAAATTCTTTGACAACAGGAAAGTATAGCAGTTTACGAATTCATCTCAGGAATAGAGCCGTGTCTTTCAGTAGCTCGGCCGCGGCAAAAAAACAAAAAAAACAAAACAAAAAAAAACAAACAAAAAAACAAAAACAACAACAACAACAAACAAACAAAAAAACGGCACAGGACGTGTTGCCTTTTGCGAACGAAAATATTTTCAGATTATGTGGATTTACAGAAAAGAATACAGTAGAATGCAGTATGGGATCATTAAAATTTCTCGCAAAGATATATGTTAGTACCAACCAATGTAACTACAGAGAGATCGTGCCAGTCGATCGCGGTACCAACTCTGAGAGAAAAAAAAAAGAAGGAAAACCCTCATAATTTCAGTGCAAGCTTCCAAATTGATCATAGCCTGGTTGTAAGCTTTGCCGCTCAAACCACTGTTTTACCAGATGTACTAAGCTCTTTTCAGTAGTGTTAATGAAATAGCTATTTCCGGGAGCCCATAACACCTTTCCGAGGTCACGTCAGCTTCGTTTTGAAAGCGACCCCAAGCGCGACAGTTTTGTGATGATAACCAGTTTCATTTTGAATATGAATAAAAACTAATTTTCATAAGAAGGACGTTGCACTTTAACTCACTTTGAAAAGAGGCTGAAGCAAAATCGGAAATGGCATATTTTGTTAACAACAAGTCCACACTCTAATCTGAAGAACGAAGAATGGTAAGAAGAAAAGATCTGCTTTGATGTTCAGGATTGAAGTTTTAATGACTGGCTTTTGCGCTTTTTTTTTCAGATACCGAGCCACCGATTTGTGGTTTCTGCCCACCGGATATCAACATAAGAAATGCAACAAAGCTCCGTATACGGGTAAACTGGGACAGACCAAACTGTACAGATAACTCGGGCAGGCCACCCACTATTGAATCACTCAGGCAATCTGGAGACGAGTTCCCTGTTCCCGGTTCTTATGACATTGCGTATACCGTAAGCGATGGCACCAACGAGAACAAGAATTGTTCTTTCCGAATTAATCTGGAAAGTGAGTATGTAATTAATGATGATGATGACGTTGATGATGACGATGATGATGATCATGATGACGACGATGATATTGATAAGTATAGTTGCAGATTACACTCACTTGTAAAGACGTTTGTAGCGAAATTTCCTTCATTTTGGAAACTTCTTCTACCCTACTGTTTGGTAGCAATTACTCAAATCCCCAAATATGACTTCTAGTAATCTCTGGACAAATATATGACATGTTTTTGCGACAATTTTGATTAATTGCCAGGCCTCTGTACTATTTGCTCTGGGTTATCCAGCAAAGGACAACTACCAGAGACTGTGCCGTCCTATATTCATGCAGGGTAGCTGGTAGAAGGTTGGGGACGGACAGGACAGTGAAAGCTATGTCGAGGCGAAATGGCCACAAAGGAACGCTCTCCTTAATAGTATGTTTTTGCTTTTTCTCTATTTCAGGGTTGGCTTGTAAACTTTTCGCGCCTCCTAAGAATGGTGCCTTGGTTTGTTCCTTAATTGGAAATGATCCAAACTGTCAAATCCAGTGTAAGCAAGGCTTTGATTTCGCCTTTAATCCGCCATTCAGCTACTACTGCTCCCTAGGAGAATGGGAATTTTTTTCCCCCTTCCCGGGTTCTTTCGTCAAGAGATTGCCGTGGCCGGATTGTGCAAGTAAGAGGACGAACTGTTCTTGAACCAGTAATACACGTAGCTTGTGGTTAGGGCAAGAAAACGCTTGTGACCAACCGTGGTTGGTTTTGGTTTTGGTTTTGTTTCTGATTGGTCGAAAGGATCGAAAGGCACGAAAGTGTGCGACAACTTATTTTGATAAGTCGTCATCCAAGGACGCAGGTTTTTGGGGACTTATTCTTAGTATGCGGAATAACGAATTCTCTTACAAATCTATGTTGTATCCGTTTCCGGGGAACAGCAAATAACCAAATGGCCAACTTAATGTAATACTTCGGAAGGGCATGCTCCATTTTTCGATTCTGGAATATTCGGATTATGTTCCAAAAAACGCGCCTCAAATGTTGTAGTACAAAATCAAAACTAAACGAACTTTCTATCGATACTGAGTTGAAACCTCCATGTACGCAGAGTAGTACCCGTTTTTTCGCAAACACTTTGTTATTTGCAGGGTTACAATAATACCAAATGCTCGAAGCATGGTTAGCGCTAACCATTGGTTAAGTGCTATCAAAACGGCAAAGTGTGTGTGATTGTGTTGAGATTTGACATTTGGCGAAAGAACATATTTTGCGGTTAGATGGACTTTAACTTTCAACTCAGGTTCATCCTTTCGCACTGAAAGCCGCAGAAAACAGTAAATAGTTCAGTTCAATCCAGTCACATTGTCTTTGGCAAGGTAATTACATAATGGCGATAACAGCTTAGTTAAATGTTTTTCTCAGGGTTAGATTGTGTCCCAAGTATGTTGTTATTTACTCGTCATTTCGAACGCTATCCTACAAGGCTTCGTCGTACGTTGGATCAACCCTGATCCCAGGATGTTCAGTCTCTCTCCACCCTTTCCGTCGAGGAAAATACCCTAGTTGAAGCTGGTCACATGACTACGTGGTCATGTGACCAGCTGCAACCAGGGTCTTTTTCTCTCGCTACGAGAGTGGAAAAGAGAGAGCCTGGGTTACAGGTTGGCGTTGGAGGTGACTCGCAGAGTATCGCTGAATGTTAAACCGTTGGTGATGGTGATTGGTGCGTTCAAGAGAAAGGGCATCCCCCATACATGCCCTTTTCCATAGGTAATATGTCTCTAGCTATTTTTAGATCGATTCCCACGCTATACAGATCCCAAGAGGATTAGGCAACAGCCAATCATATGGCTGGAACGTGTTCTCTGACCGTGGGCTATCCACGCGGAACACATTCCCGCCATATGATTTGCTGTTGCCTTATCCCCTTGGGATCTGTAGAGCGTGGAAGTCGATATAAAAACAGCTAGAGACATATTACGTATGGAAAAGAGCATATATGGGGGATGCCCTCTCTTTCCCCTTTATGTTCTCTCGGTGCGTTTCGATCCTCCAGAAAACAGCTAAACGCCGTGGCAATCCATGATTTACATTTGGCACAATGTTGAGACAAATGCTTGACGTAGCTGTTATCTCGAATCACAAGTTCGAACAACTTTTATGATACATGATCAGTTTGGATCGCCAATGATGTAAAGACATCTTTAAGAGTACAGTAAATGGTTTCAACATTTCACCAACTTCGTCGGACGTTCAACAAGAGTTTGAGCAATTCTGGAAAACAATTGAGTTTAAATTGAGCTTTAACCAGTTTAAATTTGATTCCGAACACACTTTCAGCAAGTTTTAAACATGTTTTACTCCTGAACAACCTTTTCAAACGCTCCCAAGATTAAGTCAACGAAGTGTTGAAAGTATGTTGAAACAAACATTGAAATTGTTTAAAAGGGTAGTACCTTAAAATTTGACAATTTAAGTTCTGATTATTCATCCTCCACAGAAACGCAGAATCCTAGTCTTATGAAATTGTGGAATTTGCCCTATTTCTTCTTCGAGGGTGACTGCAATGATCCGAACGTTCAAGCAAATATCACGCAGAATTTCCTTGACTTGATGACAAGTAGGTTCATACCAAAACCGTTTTGTGTAAACGTGCCAGAACAGTGCAACAAGGACAAGGTGAAAGTGTATTGTGGGAACGTTACTGCCGTGGAGAGAAGACGAAGAAGAGCTGTCACCATGTCGGTATGCTAAATATGAAAATAAGAATATGCCTGGGTATTCCTCAACCGTCTTCGCAAAGGGCATCTTGAAAAATGCCCATTTGCCAAACAGAAGCATATCACTTAAATGTGGAAGCAAGCTACAATTTCACGTCATCCCAAACATTAAGAAACGGTTCTACAACGATTGCAAACGCATTGGGTCCGTGTGTCATTCGTCCATTTCATTTTCAATTTAGAGCGAAGATGAAATTTTGCTTTTCGTTTTTCTTTATTTATCGGCAGTTCGTCTCTGTTTTTTTAAACAAAATTACAATATTCTAGAAAAACACTGATATTTTAAATAGTAAATTTAAAGTACTGCTTTATTTAACATTATTTTGCCATTTCTTAGGTTTCATATGAATGAAAAATCGAATATCGTTACAGGAAATCAATCGGCTTTTAGAAACAAACATTGAAAAATCGATTCTATTTTTAATTTTGTTCTTAATGGAAAATCGAAAATTCATTGAGTAAAATCAAAAATTGATTTCAATTTTCAATTTTGTATTTCGACTACAAAATTGAAAATTGATCGCGCCGAACGAGAACAAAAGCTGCTGTGTCGTGTAAACACACCTTAAAACAAAACCGATCGACCTCCTTCTTTCCGGTTTTGACCAGATTTTATTCCATTTCTTTAGCTTCCCGATCAGAGACCCGATGGTATATCACAATACTGACATTTTTTTTTAAGATTTCATCAATCAATGAACTTGATAGGAAATTTATTTTATTATATAAAATTGAGTGGTATACCGAGTGGTAGCAAATCGATAAAAACGCTATCCCTCTAGTGGCGATATCATTTTTATCCACACATGTGTAATATAATTTTTGACCAATCAGCTCGCAGTATTTTAAAGAATACATGCAAAGCATCTTTTGTTTTTTATGTAATAAAAGGAAAATTACATGGTCGGTTGGAGATACGAAATTTCTCTTGTCATGTTGAAAAATATTTCACTCGTTCGCTGCGCTCACTCGTGAAATATTTTTCAACATGACAAGAGAAATTTCGTATCTCCAAGCGGCCATGTGGTTCCAAGTGGATTGCATGTTTATTTTAGGTGACCATACGATATGATCATATCATACAACAAAACGAAGGTCTTGTTGATGGAACTAACGACCAGCAGGGACAGGATAATTTCAATAAAGCGAAACAAGACGCCGAAAAGTTTAGGACTGAGGTCTACGATGGCCTGAATAAAGTTAACTGGGGACAATTCCAGGCTCAATCTGGGCTCGAATTGAAGGACGGAAATGTTGACAATTTCAACCTCGGACAGGTTGAGGCGTACTGCTCAGAACTTGGTGCTGTGGTTAAGAAGTGTGACCCATTTGATCTCAACTTTGGCTGCACTAATCCGCCTTGTAGGTGTAGCAAGGACCAAGGATCAGTGACCAAATGTAGTAAGTACATTAGACCAGTTTTCAATTACTATTTCAAAAACGAGTGCGAGTGCTTCATCAGGGTTTTCAAACACGAGAAAACTGATGAAAGCACTCGGCCTGCGGCCTCGTGCCTTTATTGGTTTCGAGTGTTTGGAAACCCTGATGAAACACGATGCACGAGTTTTTTGAAATACCTTCTCAATCGCGCCTCAGGAATAAAAGAAAATGGAAATATTCACGAATTTTTCACACGTCGGCAAGTTTCTTGTTACGAAAAATTGTGTTATTATGGTGATTTGCCTTTTCAGAAAGGGTGTCACCAATGTTATCACAATGCTGCGGATGATTATAAAATCAAGGTTTAATTTTGAAATTTTCACTCTCTACTGCAATGGCTTTATCATGTTTTCGGCAAGCAAAATCTGCCGATCAAGAGGCCAAGTTTGTGGAAAGCACCGTGCCAAAGTCCACTCGTTACAAACATAAATGGGCCTATGGAATATTCGAACAATGACAGAAACAGAGATTGATAAAAATATACCCAATGTTGAAGTCAGTGGTTTAATCAAAGATTACGATTTCCAATTGGTTCAGTCGTTGGATATATCTTTGATCGAGATGAATGCCTTGTCTTTGAATTACTGGCTTTCTAAGTTTGTGCAAGAGGTGCCTACTTTAAAACTGTAAAATAAATATCAACGTAAACAAGTGAACGAACGTGATGATGCTTTCTTTAGAAAAAATCTTGTTACTTTTTATTAGAGAGGGTGTTAATAAAGGTTGGTTGTTCATGTTGGTGTCTTTGTTTTTTAAGTATTCAAATGCGTGTTATTAATATTCAAATTAAGAAATGAATTCACTAGAGTTTGATGCTTTATCAAACTCAAGGGTTTGATATTAAAGACAACAGATGACGTAGTTCGGAGATACTAGCACTATGTGCTACTCTACAAAGCGAAATAAAATAAAGTTATGAATGAATGAATGAAAGATGAACATCGCTATTGCACCAAATTTTCAACCGATCAGTTGAAATATTGCGTTTTCCTTGGGAACGTTGAGATTCAATTAAACTCGTGCTATTTTTATTGCAGCCCGTTGCCCAATTGGAACGTTTTACGACAGAGACAAAGACAGTTGCGAGCTATGCCCCGAAGGAACGTACAGTCCAGTGGAAGGTGCCTTGCAATGCAAATCTTGCCCGGAAGGCACATGGACAATAGGGAAAAATCAAGAAAATTTCACAGCTTGTACAGGTGCGTGTTCTAGGCTCAATTTCGTACCTAACGGTTTCATTCGATGTGGACTGTCACTCTTGGGTTTCACTTATTTCGAGATATCTTTTGGCGTTCTATACTGACTGGTCTACAGTGAGACCAAAATAGCGTGTCATAGCCCTCTCAAGCTGCCTAGTTCAATGCAACGAAATGATCGTTCTCGGCTGATAAGAACGATTTTCGTTAATTCTGCTACTGTGCCAAATGAACCAATCTGTATAACGGCTTTTTCAGACTACTGTTGTTCAACTCGTACTTTCATTCCGTCTAATAGACCATGATTTCCAGGTTTAGTTCAGTCTCTTTCTGAAAGCGAGTCCAAGTGCGGATTTTTCTTTTAACAAGAGGCTAGAGGTAGCCTATATTTATTCTCTCTCTTAACCGATTTCCTATTCAAAGGTCACGCATATTAAGCGTCATTAATTTTATGTTAGAAGGCTCATAAGAAATAGTAGGATGCCGTGGTAAGGCGCACGCAGTAGTTCGCGCGACAGGAGTGCGTGCTTCTTGACTTTCAACCGGTGAAAACAGCAACTACACAGTTTTCTTACATCAACTCAGTTCTGTTCTGCTGTTGTTCTTATGTGTTTCCCAGTCCTCAGTACGCCTGTTTCTTCCCTTGTTAGATTACCCGACGCGTAAGACTGGAAAATGTGCCGTGAAAATGTACCAGGCATTCCACAGCGATAGCGATAACATCGAGAAAACTCCCATCGTGTACACAAGTAAAACTGTTACAATGCGCATTGATTTGACTCAAAACTGGGAAACGGATTCTTGACAAGTTTTTGCGACGGTATTTTGATTTTCGTGGGCAGTACAATGAAAAAAGAATAGGTGGCTGAAGGTGGCTGATTAGTCACATAATACAACCGGATATTACGTACTCTAAGAGACTGAGTCATTTCCGGTTACGTAAAGAAGATAATAGACGTTTTTCCATCATTCGTGCGAAGATGGTCCGATAGCTTGGTTGTCATCGCTATCCCTTCTGACGCAGGAGAGCGCAGGTTTGAATCCCAGTGCGTACACTTCTACAAAGGTTCCCTTGCAGAGGCTGCTATGAGTATCATCAGTAATAATCGATGCAATTAAGTGGCATTATTACGCATGTGCAGGGAAATCGAAACCAGAATGGGGAAAAAAAAACAAAGCCGAAACCTCAAACCTCAAATAGTTTCCATTCAGTTAAATGAAATTAAAATTAATCCGGTTGCCATCATTAAAAACTCGCACTCAGTGCTAGACTTACCTTGAGAAAGAGGCTGAAGTGAATTTCAAGTTAGCTGGGCAGAAACAGCGTTTGTAAGGCTGACCGCTGACCTGATGAACTGGTTTACTCATTGCAGAGGTGTGCGGCCCAGGGTACTATTCTTTCACTAGTATAGCGAAGTGTTTCACTTGCCCCACTGGGACCTATTCGGCGCAGACGCGAAACAAGGTCTGTGTCAGCTGTCCCGCTGGGACCACAACCGTTGCCGAGGCAGCTAAGGGAGTTTTTGATTGTGGAAGTGAGTAAATTCCATTTTTTTTTTAAGTTTTAAAGGCAATTAAATATCTGTCCTTTCGCCCACTGCCAAGCGTCTATTATCTATCTCATGGGCTCAGTAATAAGTTGCATTGTTACGTTGAATCACATCACATTGTCGATCCCATAGACCATTTGACACACTTTGTATAAGAACCTAGATAAACCACCTATAGGTCACCAAGGGTTCTTGTAGCTCAGTGGTTAGAGCATCCCATTGGTGTTACGGAGGCCGTAGGTTCGATTACTGCCTGTTACTCTGATTTCGTTTTCAGTTGTCCCTTGGCCCTTTGCCAAGCAACTATCACGTCATCATCCTCACGGGTGCATCACACACCACCACCATCATTAATAACTGCCAACTGCCGACCAGTTGGAAGAGCACTGGACCTTGGTGCAGGGGTTCTAGGTTCAAATCCTGTCCAGACCAACACTCAGGGTCTTAAATTCACTGAGGAGAATATGCTACCTTTACTTGCTGCCTTTGATTAGACAACTGCAAATGGTTAGACTTTCTAGTCTTCTCGCGGGATAAGGACGATAAACCGTAGGCAATCTGGGCATCCATACCTCGTATGAAGGGAGATCGAGCCGTACTCAGTTGCATATTTATCCAGAACTGAATTTCAATTTGACGAATGGTCTTGATTGATCACAAAATGTGCCCATTACATCTTGGTCAGTCGAAACACGCCTCCCTCGAATCGCTCTAGTTCTTAGGCCTTTTGCTACTAACATGCTAAGTGATAATGTTCTCTTGCGTTCTAGTGCAATGTGCGCCAGGGACATATTCCGACAATGGAGTGGAACCATGCTCCCCGTGTCCGGTGGGTACCTATCAGCCGGGGACAGGTCAAACTGCTTGCCTTCCTTGTCCGGGAGAAGAATCTACACACGGTACCGGAGCGAGCTCTGATGCCTTCTGTGCAGGTGAGAGTTGTTCTGTTGGCTGTGACTTAGCCAAAGACGAACTTTGCAAGAGTAAAATGTTTACAGTATAATTAAAACCTAAAAAACACCGATGATAAGGCAGACTTTTGAACAGAAAACGCCGGGTTTCCGAGGCGAATAAATTCGTTTTGAAAACGGCCCGTGTTTGCAGTGTGGACGTGTGAAAAGGGAGATTTTTGAAAGCGATGGCTTGAATAGAGAGCCTGAGTTATTCGAATGCTCCAGTGCAAACTCAAGCATCTATCAAAAGAGAGAGGATAGTCTTGCGATTGGGTTGAACTTGCTTTCTCGGAGCATTGTTCACTCACTGACTCACCGACTGACTGAATGACTGGCTGACTGAATGACTCACTCACTCAAGCATGATTATCCACTTGTCAGAAATTCTTGACGTTCATTCTCAACTTTAATTTTCAGAGGTGGACACTTGCGTCTCTAACCCATGTTTAAATGGGGGCACCTGTGTGAACACCAAAGAATCTTACCGCTGTGATTGTCCCCATGGATACAACGGAGTCAATTGTCAAAACGAGATCAACGAGTGTCTCTCCTCACCTTGTTACCAGACCTCCACTTGCGTCGACAAGGTATATTTTCAGTCCTAATGTTGTTGCCATTTGAACACAGGAAATTTTCTGCAGCATTCCACACTTTTCATCGGTGAAGCCAAAGATCGGAACAAACAGAGGCAATGAATGTCTAGAATCTCTTAAGGAGCTAGGCTATTTCACGTAATTGTAGAAAATTGCGCATAGAGTAAGGCTTAACAAAAACCACTGCAGAACGAGACGAAAGAAGTACAACAAAGCTAAAGAAGAGAGACTGAGGAGCAAAGACTCGAAAAACAAGACTAGATTTATGCTGAACTGGCATAAATACGACGACAACTACAGATTTTAACTGGACTTAACCTAAGGTTAACGCTAACCCCGCTTCGAAGAACTAGGCCCAAATGTGTTTCAAGTTCTGGAAGTGATATAGGATTTAACGGACCTGAAAAAGATTGTGGAATTGCATATATTTCAGGCACTGTTGTGTCGCATGCATTAAGTCGTCTTTCCATTGGGAACAAACTGTTACTTTTAGTTTAAATTCGTTCATTAGCGCTGTCTCACTCGGGACGGCCGACATTTCGCAATTAGGGTGTATCGTTCCAGACGTTACAAAACACTGACGCTTATTATTATTATTCACAAGTAGTCGGATAGCCTTGTAGGAGTCGCACCGTAGATTTCGTTCGAAAATTTAGTCGGTCGTCCTAACAGGCATCCTATTGATGAACAGTCAATGTCTTTAGATATTTCCTTAAGTATCAATTATTAATAGTTTGCCCCTTTGGAATTATTACAATTTGGGCATTTGTCATGTCTTTTTTTTGGCGAGCTGAATTGGCTAAAGATGAACACCACAAATTGCCACGAGCAAGCCCCTTGAACATTGATATACAGTGAGAAACATGAGCTCACTCATCTTTTCTAGAAGATGGGGGGTGGGAGGAAGACGACGCCAATAATTTTTAGGTTCTTGACAGTGTTATTTTGCGTGAAAGTGGGGTAAAAAATGAGGAGTATTGTTTAGGCGCATAGCTTACTATGTTTATCCGATAAAATCATATTTAAAGTTATGGTGAGATTCCAGTTGCATTAAATAACGCCAACCTTAAATACATAAGCGACAGAATTAAAGAATGGTTGAATGAGTGAGCGATTAAATTAATGAATGAATTAATGAACGAATTAATGAATTTGGATAAACGAACGAACAGATGAATGGAAGGAAGGATGGATGGATCAATGAATGCATGCATGAATGAATGAATGAATGTGTGAACGAGTCAATGAGTGAGTGCGTGAGTTAAGTGACGAAATGAATGAATGAATGAATGAAGGGACGGACGAACGAACGAACGAACGAGCGAATGAATGAATGAATGAGTGAGTGAACAAATAGCAACATTTTCAACATTTGTCGTTTCCAGGTAAACGCTTTCAAATGTTTGTGCAACTCTACATATACTGGCAACACATGTGAGCTGCCCTACAGCTTGTGCACACAACGGACGCCTTGCGTGAATGGCTTATGTATCGACAAAGCAGGCACGTACGACTGTCAGTGTCCCATTGGATACAGTGAAACGTTCTGCGAGATGAACAATAACGAATGTGCTTCAAATCCTTGTGAAAACAATGGTGTGTGCATCGGAGGATTGGATAGTCACTCTTGTGTGTGCCAAGCAGGCTTCACGGGCGCCAATTGCCAGATCAACATAAATGATTGTCTAACCGACCCGTGCCAGAACAGTGGAACTTGCGTGGATGGGTTGAGCTCGTACACTTGTCAATGTCCGACTGGTTTCACGGGCGTCAACTGCGAGCACGTTATTGATCACTGCGTGGGGCAGCCCTGTCATAACGGTGGTTCATGCCTCAACACGCCGACAGGTTACAAGTGTACTTGCAAGCCTTCATTTTACGGCTGTCGCTGCACAAAAGGTGGTCTGTCAAACTCCCTTCTCATTACTTATCCTAAAGAGTTATTTTTATCAACGAAGAGAAAAGGGCTTTCTCCAGGTTCTAAACGAGGGATGTGGGTTTGTTATTCTGCAACATGTCATGAGTTAGCTAGTTTACTTATTTATTTATTTTAATTTTTTTTAGGAGGGGGGAGGGGGGTTAGGGGGTCTTTCGAGTAGGAAGTTCTACCAAGAAATAGTAATAATGACAATGACAATGACAGGAACAATTGTCACTTACACTGCTCTACAGATAGCCAGTGTAATTCAAATGAAAACGGTATGGTGAATGGTTCATTCGGAGTAATTCGATCACCAGAGGATTGGAATTTGAAATTGTTAGTTTCTGACATTCTCGGTCAGCACCAAGAATAACGAACTCTAGCGAATCACGGACTTCCGACTCGTCTGCGCAATCTCAGAAATTTCAAACGATTAGTGAATGTCAACGGTTACTATAATAGACCGCTACTGCGACTGCGCATACTTCGGAACCGGCAAGAGGTCGTTATTCTTGGTGCTGACCGAAAGAATGGCGGCCTCTGGGGACGAGACTGAGTTTCTGAGGGAAGGCAAAAACAGTAGGCAAGGACTTCAATGAAAACTACTTTTACAATCTCTCCTTTTGAGCTGAGATTGAGACGTTAATTATTTTTGTTTCTGCTTTCTTACCCCTTCTTGTACGACTGTAGTTATCTTCTTCCGTCTTCTTTTTTCTCTGTTGTTGCTGTGCTTATCGTCGTACGTACTGTTAAGATGAACTTCGCGTCATTGTAAAGCAAACAAAACAAAATAAATTAAGATATTCACATGTACATTTTTTATTAATTTTCAGTGCTCTCGTCCGACTACGATTTGTCTTTTCAAGTCAGAAGCGCCAAGTCATACGCTGAAGTAAATAAGCCAATCCCGGACCTCAGCGCGTTAACAATTGCTTTTTGGATGCGCACCACGGATACAAATCCCGGAACAGTAATTTCTTACGCCACTAAAGATGGCGGCAAGGTTCAAGACAATGCTCTTACCTTGCAAGACTACGCTGCCTTCAACCTGTTTGTAAACAATCTGACAGTCTTCACGGGTTTGGATGTGAATGACGGTCAGTGGCATCACGTGGCAGTCACTTGGGAAAGTGCAGGTGGAACGTGGTACGCCTACCAAGACGGCGTGCAAATTGGTTCTTATGGCTCGACACCTTTTCAGCAAAGTGAAGTTATCAAAGGTGGCGGCGTACTAATACTTGGCCAAGAGCAAGATGAACTGGGTGGGGGCTTTAATACTGAAGAGAACTTCATAGGCGACGTCAGCCAGATGAACATCTTCAACTACGTGCTGTCCGGAAACGACATTTACAATCTAGCATTCAGCTGCGATTACGTGAAAGGAAACGTCGCTGCTTGGGGTGATTTCAGAGAGCAGCTGCTCGGAGAGTATCACGTGACTGATCGGTCTTACGCCTGCGATTGTAAGTTGTGGTATCTTGGCTTCAGTGATCAATAAATGAATCTATCAGTAGGTCGGCCAGTCAGCCAGTCAGCCAGTCAGTCAGTCAGTCAGTCATCAATGTGTCCCTTTGTCCTCAGAAGTACCAGTCATATCAACATCTTGATATCTGTTTTCTTTGTCAGTCTCGGCAACACAAAGAAAATTCGCTGTGATCTACAATTCCCATATACCAGGAAGCGATGACAAAGCACTGTCTAATAGTAATCCAGAAGCTTGTGCATCATCCTGTCTTTCCGAAGCTTCTTTCATCTGCAGATCATTTGAATTCGACAATTCAAGCAACACATGTCGCTTGAGCACAAAGTCATCAGTTGATAGTGCCCTTGCAAGTTCATCCAACACCCGACTATTTGAACTCAGTAAGTAAATATGAGATGTGATATGTGGTGTAATGACTCTACGTTGTGGAGAATCTGTTGGTGAAGGGCGCATAGACCCGACTCCTCACCAATTTCCTCGAGTAACACTTAGATGAGTGTTACCCTGATAAAGCGGACGAGATGAGTGTTACCCTCACAAAATTGACGGATGACCACCTCTGAACTCCAAGAACCGGTTTCACCGGCGCTTAACAAAACTGCGCTTTAAGTCATTTTCATTTTGGCCGATCCTAGTACATAAAGGCTGTTCATTGTCGAACACAGTGTCGAGAAGGCAAGAACAGATGAGAAAAGCATTTATCTACTTGAAGAAACTCACTTCTAGAAAGTTCTGGAGGTAAAATGATTGTAGTAAAGTGCGGTCTAAGTTACACTTCGTTTAAATAACCAGCCTTAAGAGTTTGCTTAAAACTGTAAAAACTATCAAGGAAAGGGGCCTAAGAGCTTAAAGCTTGCTGGTCATTGCTAGGGAATATAAATGTTAATTTGAAAGGCTTTCAAAATGCAATAAAATGCATGTCTCCTCCCGCTTCAAGGATATGAAAGTTTTGATACAAACTGGTTACGTCAGACGTGGATCCACTATAGGACAAACCCTCCTTTCCCTTGTTCTTGTTATTAATATTAATGTTAACGTGAGTTTTCGTGTTCGTGTTAGTCTTAGTGATGGTGATACTGATACTGATACTGATAGTAATCATGCTAATGTTAGCGTCCATGTCATTGTTATCGTGGCTAATCATAAAACTGTTCTGACAAATTTTACATTGCAACTCTTATAGATTGCCTTTCAAGCCTGGGAGTCTCAACAAGCCGAATTATTCCGGATGCAGACATGACAGCATCGAGCCGGTACAACTCTCAACATGACGCACTAGGAGGTCGCCTGCATTATCAAGCTCAGCTCAATTCTCAGGGCCAGGCAACTCAAATTGGTGGATGGGCTGCTTTACATCTTGATGCAAACCAGTGGCTGCAGGTCAAGTTTGGCCAGGTTTACCAGATTTCAGGCGTGGCCGTGCAGGGCCGTGCAGATGCTGGTCAGTGGGTGAAAACATACAAGCTTGAATATAGGACCGATGGTTCAAGTTGGACTTACTATCCGGATGTAAGAGAAAATTAACACGCGCTTTAAATTAAGTAAAGTAAAGAACCTATATCTAGACACGGTGGCATTTCAAGCTTGAAGCTTGTGGTGCCTTGTAATTCAAGAAATGTAACAGCGTTATAACTTGATAAAGTGACGACTGTTACCTTGTTGATGACACTGAATGACGTTCCCACTACCTGAGCACAAGTTATCTTCAGAGTCGAGTGTTAAGCAGTGGTCACTGACACCACGTTTCTACTGACCAATCAGGTCAATGATCAGAATCCTTATACGATCCACTGATAATGCACAGTTCACTTGACTCTTTATATAAGATCAGATGAATTCCGCTCAGGTTGTCGAAACGTCAGTCAATGGTCCTCCTGGGGACTAAACTCCTGCACTCGCCCGGACCATCCCGTGGCCCGTTTCTCGAAAGCTCGGAAACTTTTCGGGCGTATTTCGGTGCCATAATTCCCTCCATATCTAGCGAAGGAGGACATTTTAAGTCGGGAAACTTTGGAATTCATTTGATCTTTCCTATCTTGAAATCATGTTAACAGACCAGATTTTCAGAATGAGCAGATCACAGTTTTACAAATTGCTTTTCTGGACCTTCGAGAAACGGGCCCCAGGGTTCAAATGATTTACAATAACAGCGTTAACAAAGTCAACTCACAAGATAAGGCAATCAATTGACTATTTACACAGCGTGGTGGAGTGAGCTGAATTCGGCACCACCGAAGACAAATCCAGTTGGTGCTCAGGTCCTAGGGGCGGGATTGGAACCCGATCATCCGCATGCAAATCTGACGTCGTAATCGTTGGACCACGCCTCGCCGCCTCCTATTACATGTATATGCTTACCAATCGTTCGCAAGCGCTTAAGCGGCTGGTATTTGGAATTTTTATAATGTTCAAGGGGTTCTTATGTTATTTCCTACTGATGTAGACTCTTCCCGGCAATTCGGACCAGCATACGGTTGTTCGTAGCGAAGTAAGAATATTTCAAGCCATGTACTTGAGGTTCAGACCACAGACCTGGCATGGACATATCTCAATGAGGGTGGAGGCCTATGGCTGCCCATTACGTAAGTGTAAAAGCTTGTGATTCTCCTCATGACGAGCTTCTTTTCAACTTTAGATTGAGCTGAACTTTCATTCGATTTAAACAAGTGCTGAATTTCTTCCCAAGTGAAAAAAATAGCGCACCCTTAACTGCAGAAGATTAGCTAGCAAAACAGGCGTTAGTGTTTGTATTTTTCACGAGAACGGGGGCAATTGCGAGGGAAGCGCGAAGCTTGAGTCACGCGAGATGAGATTTTTTTTTCGCACTCCTGCAGTCGCGAGTGACTCTCGCTTCGGGCTCGCCTCGCGATTGCTTGAAAAATTCAAAGACCAAGGTCTCTTCAACAAGTCAGAA
>BLFK01001071.1:174817-177317 GCA_014634185.1 Astreopora myriophthalma | reverse complement strand
AGAAGGAAGTGATGTCTTGGCTTATTAAAATGTTCGGGGGAATTCATCATCTTTTCAAGCAATCTTTAAGCCAGAGTAGTCGTCATGCCCCTGTTAGTTGCTTCGAGAAGGAAGAATGACCATGACAGGCGGTAAGAGTTTTATCTTGTCCCGGAGCTTTGAGCAGCTATCTGCCGCTATATCAGCATAAATAACACGTTTAACTTAATAAATCCGATGTCTTAAGACCGGCCTGGAGTATCGCAACTCAACAAGCGAAATAAAATAAACGTCGAGCTAAACAACACGATAAAAGCCACAACATTCAAATGTTTATTTCGTTTCGCGTAACGCTCTCGAATGAATGGAATTTGAAGACCTGTCAAACAGAGATCAGCAGGAACTTCAGAGGAAAAAGGATGAATATGAGGGCTATACAGGGAATTCACTCTCTTATTTGATGATCTCTTGATTTTATTGTATTAAGATAATGGTTGACACCCAGCTCATTGGTTGTAAAGTCATGCAGTGGATTAGACTTTTAGGAAAGGGTAATTAGGGGTGAAGGTGATGGCGAAATTAAGGTTTGCAAGTGTTTGCGTCCCTCATTATCCAATGTTTGGGAACTGTCAAAATAGGGATGCTTGTAAATAAAATAAATATAGTCATAAGTGCAGCCGGCGGATTAGCTTGGGCGGCTCAGAAACCCCATTGTTTCAGAGGAGTTGCCTTCCATAACCTACCTACAGAGCATTTGGTACGGAGCTTTTTGATA
This sequence comes from Astreopora myriophthalma, assembly GCA_014634185.1. Classification (NCBI taxonomy): domain Eukaryota; kingdom Metazoa; phylum Cnidaria; class Anthozoa; order Scleractinia; family Acroporidae; genus Astreopora; species Astreopora myriophthalma. The sequence goes on along the minus strand of BLFK01001071.1, from coordinate 176,563 downwards.
ATTGACAGGGAAATCCTCAATTTTTCAAATTCAAACCGTAAACAAACTTTTGCTCCATTTCAATAAACATTAGTGCGACCCTTTTAACAGGTGAAATATTTCCTTCTTACAGACATCAACGAATGTTTGGAATCAAATGGAGGCTGTTCACATGCTTGCCACAACTCTGCTGGGTCATTCACTTGCTCTTGTCCAGACGGTATGGAGTTAGAATCTGGCAAACGGAGCTGCAAAGGTTGGTTCGCTTTTCGTTGTTGTTTGGGCTGAAGGCATATAGTGCCCTAGTGTGACATTTTAGGCTCATTATTAAGGTCATCATCCTTTCTTTTAATGTAATCGTTGTCTTCCATACGGTCCGTATTGGGAAGCTGGGTCACTTCCGCATACGCAGACAAATGCTTAAAACAAAGCTATTATCCCTGGACACTTTACCTAAGCGTTGTAACATTACGGTGCAGTATCCAAAATAAGACAGCTGTCGCGGCAAATTCAAGAACCCCCACAGATATTAAAAGACTACAGTTAAAAAGATACGGGACAGGGTTGACTCGAGAGCACAATACGTATAAGGATTCAGGTAGTGGGCTCCCTGTGATTACTGTATCTGGCTTTATTCCTCGCTTTCAGATATCAATGAGTGTGCTTCTTCCAATGGAGGCTGCGAACACAAATGCATCAATTCCTACCAGTCCTTCTCCTGTGAATGTCGTCGAGGATACAGGCTTAGGGCAGACAAGAAGACTTGTGAAGGTAACTTGTTTTTACTCTGATTTTGCACTCCTCGTGTCATTTGCTTTTCATAAGTGCATTTGACCATTCATTTGAATGTAAAAAAAAAAAAAAGAAAACTTTTTTCCTCCTCTTTTTACTTTTTGTAATTATGCTTTTTCATATCTTTTCTCTATGCTGGCGGCTTTTTCTTTGAACCTAAAACGATTCGCCTGTGATAGATTTTCTGGAGACTGTAAATAAATGATAAAGAAAGCCTTGTTATGGGTATCTCTCTATAAATAAAACGTAGTTGGTCTTGTTGAATTGTAATAAAGGCCTGGCCAAGTGATAAACGTTGGACGATGTTCTATGATGTTGGAACATGTCTGATACGGCATGAAACATTCGATCCAGCATCGTCCAACATTTCTTTTGTTCTCGTATTGGATGTGTGAAATTTGGTTCGTTTGGCCAGTCTCAACCTACATGTTGCACACGCCCACGGGCATTGTGACTGCAAATCTTGTCGTTACTGTAGACACCGTTTGTTTGGACGCCAGCGATGATGCCAGTCACGTTTTACAAAATTGCACCGAGCGAGGAGGCAGCGTAGAATGTCGATCAACCTTTTAGAAAAATAAACACCAAAACAAAGAGCAAGACGATAGAGCGATGAGGAAAACTGATCGCTTGATACATCTATTGGAAGAGGATACTTGTGTGTGGCATGTGTTTTTTTTTCCCGATTATCACCTGAAAGACGAGAGAGCGAGCATATTCTCCGATCGCGACTAGTTCTCGCACAAAACCAGGGGAGCATGCGATACCTATGTTTCTAGAAGCAAGACAACTCCCCATATCATTCTTGTATTTTGAGCAAATAGGTCAATTAATGTACGATGTAAACAACAACCTTGTACCAGAAAGTATTCTTAATATGTTCCGGAAGATAGCTCACATCCATAAGGATCTAACTAGATCGTCAATTGATCAAAAATTTTACTTGCAAAAGACGCCAGTCAATGCCGTCAATGA
>BLFK01001071.1:161304-171304 GCA_014634185.1 Astreopora myriophthalma | reverse complement strand
TAACAGGTGAAATATATCCTTCTTACAGACATCAACGAATGTTTGGAATCAAATGGAGGCTGTTCACATGCTTGCCACAACTCTGCTGGGTCATTCACTTGCTCTTGTCCAGACGGTATGGAGTTAGAATCTGGCAAACGGAGCTGCAAAGGTTGGTTCGCTTTTCGTTGTTGTTTGGGCTGAAGGCATATAGTGCCCTAGTGTGACATTTTAGGCTCATTATTAAGGTCATCATCCTTTCTTTTAATGTAATCGTTGTCTTCCATACGGTCCGTATTGGGAAGCTGGGTCACTTCCGCATACGCAGACAAATGCTTAAAACAAAACTATTATCCCTGGACACTTTACCTAAGCGTTGTAACATTACGGTGCAGTATCCAAAATAAGACAGCTGTCGAGGCAAATTCAAGAACCCCCACCGATATTAAAAGACTACAGTTAAAAAGATACGGGACAGGGTTGACTCGAGAGCACAATACGTATAAGGATTCAGGTAGTGGGCTCCCTGTGATTACTGTATCGCGCTTTATTCCTCGCTTTCAGATATCAATGAGTGTGCTTCTTCCAATGGAGGCTGCGAACACAAATGCATCAATTCCTACCAGTCCTTCTCCTGTGAATGTCGTCGAGGATACAGGCTTAGGGCAGACAAGAAGACTTGTGAAGGTAAGTTGTTTTTACTCTTATTTTGCACTCCTCGTGTCATTTGCTTTTCATAAGTGCATTTGATCATTCATTTGAATGTAAAAAAAAAAAGAAAACTTTTTTCCTCCTCTTTTTACTTTTTGTAATTATGCTTTTTCATATCTTTTCTCTATGCTGGCGGCTTTTTCTTTGAACCTAAAACGATTCGCCTGTGATAGATTTTCTGGAGACTGTAAATAAATGATAAAGAAAGCCTTGTTATGGGTACCTCTCTATAAATAAAACGTAGTTGGTCTTGTTGAATTGTAATAAAGGCCTGGCCAAGTGATAAATGTTGGACGATGTTCTATGATGTTGGAACATGTCTGATACGGCATGAAACATTCAACCCAGCATCGTCCAACATTTCTTTTGTTCTCGTATTGGATGTGTGAAATTTAGTTCTTTTGGCCAGTCTCAACCAACATGTTGCACACGCCCACGGGCATTGTGACTGCAAATCTTGTCGTTACTTTAGACACCGTTTGTTTGGACGTCAGCGATGATGCCAGTCACGTTTTACAAAATTGCAGCGAGCGAGGAGGCAGCGTAGAATGTCGATCAACCTTTTAGAAAAATAAACACCAAAACAAAGAGCAAGACGATAGAGCGATGAGGAAAACTGATCGCTTGATACATCTATTGGAAGAGGATACTTGTTTGTGGCATGTGTTTTTTTTTCCCGAGTATCACCTGAAAGACGAGGGAGCGAGCATATTCTCCGATCGCGACTAGTTCTCGCACAAAACCGGGGGAGCATACGATACCTATGTTTCTAGAAGCAAGACAACTCCCCATATCATTCTTGTATTTTGAGCAAATAGGTCAATTAATGTACGATGTAAACAACAACCTTGTACCAGAAAGTATTCTTAATATGTTCCGGAAGATAGCTCACATCCATAAGGATCTAACTAGATCGTCAATTGATCAAAAATTTTACTTGCAAAAGACGCCAGTCAATGCCGTCAATGAAAGTCCATCCAGGACTACCCTAACCCTGGCGATCTTTTTCACGGGGTCTGTTGGATCAATTTTCTATCCTTGCATATTTGCAGCACTGCCGTGTCCAAGCTTGAGCGCTCCAGCTAACGGGAACGTAGCATTGAGTTCCGGACTTTTGATGGGAAGCACTGCTACATACACTTGTAACAATGGATACAGAGCCTCGTTTGCGACGACTAGGTTTTGTCAAGCAGACGGACAATGGTCGGGAGGAGTGCCCAGCTGCTTGCGTAAGTTTTTTGGGGGGATAGTAAAGGCGCTTTCTTTTGGGATTATTCGGTTTATTCACATTCCTGTTTAGGATTAACGGAATAATTGGCGAAAGGTTTTCTAAAAGAACGCATATTCCGAAAACGAATGGTTGTCGCCGAGGTCAGAGGAGAACTAACGCAGTGAATAGGCTGGACGTGACTAAGATTGGCATCTCGGCGGCCGCGGAGGATTTTCGCGCCAAAATCTCTGTGTATTCCGAGTAAATCGTTTTCTGTTTAATCCGTTTATTCCGCTATCGCGAGCAGAATAAACAGAATGCTATTCCGTTCATTCCGAAAAAGGAGTAAGTCCTACAAGAACAGGTAAAATCGAATATTCAGTATATTCTTATTCCGGAATAGTGAGACCTCCCAATGGTTGTTTTGGTGTCACTTTGTCGTTTGTTTTAGAGACAGCCCGTCACCAGTTTTTTTACGGGCAGTGTCGCTGTCGTATTTCGTCACCGTCAGTTCCTGTCGGCTGTAGGTGGTTTAGAAGTAGATTGTCGCCACATTTTGAGGCCACGTCGCCTGTCAGAAAAACCCCTTGGAAAGCCTCAATAGTCTTAAAGAATGCAGCCTTAGTTAAGCCTCGTCCACTAGCGTATTTTATGTGGCAATTTTTGTGACAATTGTTATGTGCCCGTGTGAATGAGACAATTTGCCCAAATTTTGTGTGACATAAACAGTCACTGAAAAGCTGGCGGGCCAGCTTTTATGTGATGAGTAAAAATTGCCAAATGCGAAAAAAACGTGGTCGTGTGGATGACTAGAGACATAAAATGCGCAAATATTCAAACAGTACAATGGCTTCCAAGAATCCTCGACTTATTTTCGCGTGTCTCTGCTGTCCAAAGTCATTATTGGCGCACAGGCAAACAAACAAGTCTTCGACAAATGCTCGTACTGTCCCATACAGACGGTCAAATATATATATTTGCTACATTCTGAAATTAATTAAAGGGGCAGTGTCACGCTATTTGAGCCGTACTCTAAACAGCTAAAAAACGCCTGTGCATCATCGGAAACCAAAATAAATCGTTAACTGAGGGAGCGTATCACTGCACTGAGACCATTTTGTCTAATCTATATCTAGGGATTCCGAAGATGGAAATGTTTTTGAAACTTGAAAAAAACTTGGCGAATTATACGGATAGTTTTTTCTGTTAAAATTAATTTCATTTTTTTTTCTTGCTTTGTCAGGAATGTTGTTACTTGTCAGCTTAAGTACCAAGTTTCAATTTTCAGCCAGTTAAGACCTAAATACAGGAAAACTAGCGTGACATTGCCCCTTTAAATCAAGTTAAAGTCAAGTTAACATCGCCCTGTAGGGCTTAGTGAGATTAGGCTACGTCCAGGTTTTTGAGCCAAAACTGGTGCCAACGCAAGAAAACTTCAAAAAAGAGAAAGGAAAATGACACTTTAAAAAATACAAAAGAAAACAAACAACAACAACAACAACAAAACAAACAAACATAGAAAAAAGATCTCTGCGCTTTCTCAGAGCAGGAAGAAAATGCCTTAAGGCTGTATCTGATTGAAAATGGTATGTAAGTGGGGAACGTTTTGACAGATGTTGAAGAAGGCAGCGAGCCTTGATCGTTCCGTAAAGTAGAAACTGATTCGCTTCTCGAGGGAAACCGATTCTACTGCGGTGTCAATTCCAAGTGCTTATGATAAGCACAAGATATAGTATATCTTGAAAGTCTTGCCTTAAAAGCTTTACGACTGTAGTGCTGGAGAATTTCCTGGTATTCAAGTTGGTGCGAAGTCCACCGTGACCCCTTTTATACGTTTCAAACAAGCTGTCCTCGTATACATTGGATTTTCCGTGGCCTTGCACTAGATTTCTATCACCTAACTTTCGATCCGATTGACGAAAAACACAGCAAACAGTCGCTCATGTTTTCAATTGTTTTGACCTCAAAACCTCGCTAAATTTACTCTACTCAATGCTTGCAAATGCTTCCATACATCGAGACAAGTTTTTTTAAATAAACCAATCAGAATTTCAGTTCGAACATTGCCTACTGTTTGGCAGCCAATCACAGCACTTTCCCAAGATTCTGGGAAACTGGAAGCCGTATTACGCAGACGTTCCTTTTCCGCGTACCGATGTGGCGGCCATCTTGAATTTTTTTGTTCTGCGAAAGATATTATGGGATGCCCAGGGGCAAATGTTGTGGGTATAAATTTGGTTTTCCTTTGAAAATTTTCCAGCCACTTTGATTTACATCCTTTGCTTCACACTGTAATTAATCTGAGACAAAGGAAATACAAAAGTTGCTCTGGTTTGAAATTTTTTTAACCTAAACCACATTTCACAATTTGTACGAATTTGCGCCCAGGGCATGCCATAATATTTTTCTTGAACGTACAATTTCACTTTGCTCTATAGCTCCTGTCGTTTCCTTCCGTCTCAAAGACACAAAGACAGGAAAGCGTTTTTACAACAACAACAGATTAATTTAATTTTCCTCGCTCCTTTTTGCGTACGAGCAGGCACACAATTCTCTTCTTTTACTGTCTATCCCATAATACACGGAATACTGACTACTTCCGTTTCCGGTACACTACAGTTCCTAAGGAGTTAGACTTTAACTTTCATGTTCATTGCATTTTATTTCAAACGAATCATTTCCTTTTCTAAGGTGTTTTCTGCGAGGAAATAGGTCAAGTAGAACACGCCACAAGAGTCCTGACTGGCGCGAATGGTGGCAAAAACGTTCTTGGAACCACAGCGACTTTCACGTGTGACGCCAATTATCAAATGACTGCAGAGGGTGACGCTACGAGGACGTGTCAGCAAGATGGAACATGGAGTGGCATACAACCAAGATGTGTTGGTAGGTGAAAACAGATTTCACCGCATTGCACACTGAAGCAAATGAAGAGCTCTAAATATTCTCCAATTTTATAACTGAATGGACACTACCCGCCTTTTGCTCGCCGGTAGTTGAGTAAAACCTCATACAAAGGCCCCCGCTGCTTGCGATGAGTTATAACGTGACTGGCGAAGGCGGCTACCCTGTTTGGGGCCCAAGCCCCTTGCCGTATATTTCATTCGATAGTCACAATCAGGTCAGGGAAAAACGCTGGATGGAAACCCTCAACCTGATTAATTTCTATTTCAGCTCAAGTTACAACGCATTATTGAGCATCAGTATTCGGTAATTGGGACACACCTCAGGATTGAACATGGTTTCTACAGAAAGCATTCGATTGACCTTTTTTTCAAAGGACTCAAAAAATGCATCAGCAGGCTAGGCTTGACTTTTAAGTCTACGAAATGCTTTTTATCAAAGACACTAAGCCCTCCTTGAACACTCAATCTGACTCAATTGGCACCAAACCTTTTACTTAATCGCTTTAGGAATTCTACCGATGCATCCTAATACGACGTGAATAATTGATTTAACCATAACTGTTTTCCCATACTATATATTGTGCATTATAACTTTTCATTTTTGACTTGATAAATGAATGACATGACGTAGGGTTGAAAGGTTGTTGTTCCCAATTTTTTAAAGCTTTTAAAGTTGTATATTTTCTTGTGAATTCGAAGAGCCTTTTAGCGTTAAAATTTTCGACGAAATATATGTAAGATATCGTAAAAGCTACTCCAGCTTCTAAGTGTCAACGATAGAGACGATCAGCAACACCGTTAAGATTAAGTCAATTAGTGTCTTCAAGTTATTCCTCATTTGTTTTCCAGCCGCATTCTGTAGTCCAGTTCCAGTTCCAGCAAATGGAGCAGTCCAAGGTTACCGTTACGAGCTGGGTGCGACTTTGCGTATCACCTGCAACGATGGTTACAATCTGGTGCCATCCAGCTCATCGTTTAGAACTTGCGTCTCAAATGGAGCAGGTGGAGGCCAATGGTCATCAGCAGATCCTGTATGCCAATGTGAGTATTAATGGTTTGCAACTGACGCCACCGCAACCATGTTGGTGTCCAAGAACGATATAATTTTAGTCTTCAACTTTTACCGTATGCGAAAACTATGCCCCATTTTCTATTGCCTGGGACACATGTGGTCGAAAACAAAAGAATGAAAATAAGTTTCAGCATTTATCAGCTAGAACTAGAATTCCACGATAACCAAAGGAATAGAAATATTAACAAACAGAGGGTGCATTTTTGGGGGAACTATTCCGAAATAAGAATAGACGGAATGGTCAGTTTACGCGTTTTTTGGGGACTTATTCCGTTTTCGGAATGAAGGAATAGTATTCGGTTGAACGGAATGGAATAGTTTTCCGTTCATTCTGCTACCGGGGGCAGAATGAACGGAATAAACAGAATACGTTTTAGTTGGAATACACAGAATACGGGTTTTTTTGGGATTAACCGTGCGTGGCCGCCAAATGTCACTCTTAGTCGTGTCCAGACTATTCTGAGTGTTCGTTCTCAAGTCACCTCTGCAAGAACTATTCCGTTTTCGGAGTACGGGTTGTTTTAAAATTTTCATTCCTGTTATTCCGTTAATCCTAAAGCGGAATAGGAATAGACGAAATAGTCCCCCAAAATGCACTCTTAATTTCTATCTGTGAATATAAATTTTAGTGGTGGACTGTGGAGACCCGGGAAATCCATATGGTGGATATCGCCACTTAGCAACCAACACTAAATACAAGGCAACAGTAACGTACACTTGCAAACCAAACCATCACTTGGAGGGAGAGAACAGCCAAGTGTGTCAAGCCAGTGGGCAATGGAGTGGATTTAAACCTGTGTGCTTAGGTGCGTATGTGTGAAAAGCCCAACTTGGCAGCGATTTCAATGTGATCGAATTCAAACATCCAGGGTAAAAATGTTTACATCTTCCTGTTAAATTAATTCCCTTGTAATTAGGCCCCTTCATCCAAAATGTTCAGAGATGATTATTTCCCTGAAAAAGCGTATCGTCTTTTGCTACACAGTTAACAATGCTACACAGTTAACAATGCGGATAACTTGCAAACCCGGAGATTGTGTCCTCTCACCCATAGCTCATCAAAAGCATCAAAAGGTCTGGTCTCGACAATTGACGTTTCGGTCAAGCAAAATGGTCCGTACCGAACTTAACTCTATTTAGTTTGGTTGAATTATACACGATAGAAGCCAAAATCACAGTTCACGGATAATTTTTATCAAAAGTTACGGCTCACGGCCCCTGTCGAAATCCTATTTCACGAGAAAAAAATAAGTCCTTTGACACATTTCGATTCACGGGAAATAAAATAAACAATATTCACGGCGCAGGAAGATACCCTTTACCATCCTCATTCCTCATTAAAAACCTAACGATTTCAGTGCGCGTTAGCACCTCGTCGGAGCGACTCTAAACGGAATAAAATGATTCCAGACGCATCTTGGATATCCCTTTTGGGAGACTGATATAGTAATTAACGTAGATTTAGATTTAGATCAGCCTTCTAATTTCCTAACGGTGTTCAATTTTCCTAAATCAAAATCTTCGTTTTACTACTTCTCTTTACAGAACGCTCGTGCGGTAACCCTGGTATACCGACCAACGGAAAGAAGAACGCATCAACGTATCAATATGGTGACTCGATCATGTTCGAGTGCAATGTTGGCTACACCTTGCAAGGTTCTGATGTTCGCACGTGTCAGGATAACGGTCTGTGGACTGGTACCCAGCCTACCTGCCACAGTAAGTTATGTGTATGTCGCTAAGTTTGCAATTGTCACCATTATCGAGTTTATGTTTGTTTCTACATGCCCTGATGCTGCCTCTTTAGCATCTAAATTCCAAAGGTTTAAAGCGACGCCTGCCAAATCATTTGCCTTTGTAAGAGACTCATCAATCAAGGATATCAGTATTTGTGTTGTGCCTTTTGCGTGCTTTTGCTTCAGTGCTTCCTTTTGTGTTTTGTTTTGTTAAATACAATTTTATTTACAAGACAAACACACTACTTACAGCACTTATATTATGCTTACTTTACATATATACTTACACTAGGGGACGGCTATTCATAGAGTTATTTCAGTAGAGTTATGACTTAGAGTTAGAGTTAACGACTGTCAAAATCCTGAATTCATGATTTTGGAAGGGTTGGCTTAAAGTTTAGTGATTAGGTATAAACCATGATTTAAGAGTCAAGTCGGTTCATCTAGTTTTGGCTTTCCAGAATGTTGAATTTAGGATGTTGGCAGTCGTAAACTCTAACTCTAAGTCATAACTCTACTGAAATAACTCTATTGCTAGTCGACCTCCTTGCATTATACTTACAGTACTCATACTTACGCTACTTACAACACCCTAACATTTAATTAAATTACGGTCGGTCTACTTGTAATGCTCTTTTTAATGTGTATATTATATAATATTGTATGTATTACTTATGTACATACTAACTCCATACAGAACTTATATTACTTATACTTGCACTACTTACAAAGCCGAAAGGACAGAATACAATATTATAAGGACTGAAAAAAATTCCACTTGTTCTTACATTGTTTCTCCTTGTTTGCTTCAGTGCTTTCATAATCCTTACTAGATGAAATCACGTAGCACTGAAGTTCGTGCCGTTTTCTATTAAGTTGTGAGTGATTCAAAACACTAGTACGTGAATGGCACTCCGGTGACGAAATTTTCCAGAATCGTTCCTCTATATTTAGCTGTAAGGGACACCCAACACGCGAAACCGCCACAACATCTCCATTGACCATTCGTTCGTCAATCGCGATTAATTTACTTCTTTTATTTCCCTTATTTATTGAACGAACGGAGGCCATGGGGTTCAGCCAAGAATTACATAATTAGCTTTTATTCCTCGCAATTTAGCATAATTCGTCGTTTCATAGTTGAATTAATCGCGTCTCTAAGTGTAGCCGATAGACCATTTCCGAGTTTGCGTCAGCCTGTTTTTCAAAGCGAGTCCAACTGCGAATGTTTTGTGATGGTAATTAGTTTTGCTTTGTATATGAATAAAAATTCATTTCCATAAGGAAGATTTTGCACTTAGACTCGCTTTGAAAAAGAGGCTGAAGTCGATTCGGAGGTGGCCTATTGTAGAAACGTGGGAGACTGGAATGAGTAATCTAAGCAATGTCTGCTCTGGGATCTTACCGGTAAACAATTCATGGCGGAAAGCGAATCACTTCGAAAATCACTGTGAGGAGTTCCTCAAAAAAGCAAAGCGAGTCTTTTCCTGATGTTAATTTTATCTTTCGATCCCAGGTTTCTACAATTATCTGTTGCCAACTAGTAGATGAAGCAACTTAAAATTCAAGAGCAAAGCTAACGTCTGGGCTCTCTTTTTATATATTTTTTCAATCGTCTATTGGTTGTTCAGCGAGAAAAAAAAGTTTCATTTAATTTTCTTTTGTAAGTCATTTCCCAGTTCACTTAAAAGGTACGGAAAGCTAATAAACGTTAAACCCAACAGCCGTTTAGCCAAACCACATTGTTCTGCTGTTTTTTAGTTGTCAGCTGTGGCGATCCGGGAACACCACAAAATGGTGTCAGATACGGAGACAGCTTCACTTACCAGAGTACAGTCTTGCTGGAATGTGATCCTGGGTACAAACTTATTGGCGACTTGACTAGGACGTGTCAGGCAGGTGGCACATGGACGGGCAGTCAGCCCACTTGCCAGCGTAAGTAATGTCATATTTTAAGCCTAGTTTTCATATGTCGGGAAAATCCCAGTCGACTATCGGGGTTTTCTCTCTTTGCCAGCCGTCCAGGAGTGTCGATGGGAGACTGCCGAGAACTGATGCCAATGTTTGACCAGGTAAAACCATGGTGGATATCGCCGACGTCCCCGGTAGTACAAATTTGAATTTTCGGGAATGAGCGCCAACCATCGCAGACATTCTGGACTAAACAATACAGTACAATACCATATGATGCAATACGATGCGATACGATGCAATACACTGCAATACACGCAATGCAATACATGCAATGCAATACATACAATGCAATGAAATACAATGCAATAAGATACAATGCAATACAATGCAACGCAAACTTTAATGACACTCCCTAAAGAGGGTTTTTCAGTGACATATTTTTTACAACCCTTATTAATCAATAAAAACTAGT
>BLFK01001071.1:151304-156304 GCA_014634185.1 Astreopora myriophthalma | reverse complement strand
ATATGAATGAATAGTTCTGTTCTGATTGGCTGAAGCAGATGTCAAACGTAAATCTGATACCCGTCAATGGCCTCATGATGGTTGACTTCCGGAAATCCTGATTGGCTAATAGCATGACAGGTTGAGCTGACCTAATCGGAGCAGACCTAATCGGTAATTCATTTAAATTAGGGGACGGTTAGCAGCTTTTTAAACAAATGTATCAGGCGTTCTTTTTCCCCTTCTTCTTCCCCGCCCGCCAAAAAGAACGCCTGATCGCAGGTTATGTCGATATTACAATCGGTAACTTAGGCCCGGTTCAGACGCCGCTCCACTCATGTGCCGAACCTAACTGAGGAATTAAGTACGACAAAAGAGCGGCGTCTGAATCAGTTTAGTACGGCAGTTTTAATGAGGTGCGGCAAAAACGTTAAGTTCGACAGGGTCTGTCGCATTATTCGACATTAGAGCGGCAGGTGATTCATACGGCGTTTTCTCCTCATGTGCCGAACCAAATGCATACATTATGATAATTTATAAATCTTCCCATAAGTCCCTCCTTTCTCTCGAATGAAATAAAGATTAGGCTCGACAAACAGTGCGCCGTCTGAATCAGATGTCGCGCCAATGTCGCTCCAAAGTCGGACTTCACTCAATTAGGTTCGGCACATGAGTGGAGCGGCGTCTGAACCGGGCCTTACTGCGCTGTTCAATTACAGGCAGACTGAAGTTCAAATTTCAATCAACGGTTTCGTTTTGTCTGTCAATAACCGTAGCAGACCGGATCAAACGGTTACATCGCGCTTTGTGACTGATGGATTTTGATCCACTTTGTCGGTTCAGTGTTTTAAGTAAGTCCGTCAATTGCAATCGTCGCCTTAAATACGAATGAAGGCAGTAAAACGCGAAAACGTTAAGTGGTGGACCATTTTACTTTTGAGGGGGGCTGGGTTGGTAGGTGATTTGGTATAGGCATGAATTTTATTTTCAAAACATTCCATGCAAAAGGAATTATTTTCTCAGTGCATGTGCATGCATAACATTTTTTCTCTGTCACATTTTTTTTTCCAGCTCACTGAAACCGTGTCTAAACGGTTATTTTTTCCAGCTGTGGTCATGTGCAGGACATTTTTTTTCAAAACTCACCCAGCCCCCCTATCAAGAGTTAAATGGTCCGCCCTTCCTAAGAATTTTAAGCCCAGAGTACACACTCTATTGAAAGACGTAGTAATAAGTTATCGATTGTAATCTGCGATTCAAAGTAATCTTCTCAAAGTACATGATGATGTGCGACTACAAGAATCTTTTGTTTGTTTCTTTTGTTTTTGTCTTTTTCAGATTTGGTGAAACTATCCTAACTAATGGCTGGGGAGGACACAGTATTCCAACTGGCTCTTTCAAATCTAACACTTACCTATGGATCCATTTCACCACCAATGGAGGGAACGGAGATGGCCGATTTCATAAAGGATGGACTGGGACCTACCAGAGGTATTGGCCATACGTTAACACGAAGAAAAAGAGAAAGTAGAGGAAAAATCAACCAGACCTAATGCAGCGTTCTATTCTAGGTTAGAAATGTAACGAGGGGCAATGACGCTAAGAAAAAGAAATTAAAGTGAAATACAACCTTACGGATGTTTGTTGCTTTATTTATTTATTTATTTATTTATCAATTATTTTTTTTTAATAACGACTTGCTTTTCAAGAGCACGTCATTGTATTCTTGGCTTTCACGTGACGCAATAAAAAAACGAAATCAAAAGGTCGACAGGCGTTTGAGTTTTCATCATTAAAAGACATTTAAAAATATACGTGGTTGCAAGTTTTCAGCTGGATAGGATGCTTTGTTTTAAAAATAGAGCAGTCTAAATTTAGAGTCCGTGACGCAAATATGACTGCTGAAAAATGTCACGAAGGACATCGATTCACATAGGGGTTTTGAGCTCTGAACAAGCAATATGTGAAGAGAAATGTTTATGTGAATGTTTAGAAGGAAAGGTTTTAACATTGCCAAAATCCAGGATGGCGTCTCCATACTAAACGGATGTTACTGCAACGAGGAAAGGGGAATGGGAGGACTGGAAATCTTTGTTACTCTTCTATAACACCTCGATTTCTTGATTATATTTTATGAATGGTGAGCGATTTTATTCTTTGGTTGCGTGACGTGAAAACCAAGAATAGAGCGACGCTTAATAGGTCTGGCACTGTGGTTTCCATAGCTCAAAATGACGTTGGACGTCTCATGACAATTATATGATTTAATGTCTCCTATCTTTAGCGATCAGCCTATCGTTGTCAAGAGAACGCCTTTAGTTGGAGACAAAACTGGTAGAATAGAACTCCAGTTCGACAAGAAGCCGCGCTTCCGAGCTCCGCGCTAATCTAAGGCATTTAAGTCTAAAACCGAGTTGAAAACGGTTAACTTTGAGTTGTTGATATTAATAATATTGATAATAATACTTAACACTTGTAACGCGCATTTTAACATGAGGTGATGATCAAATGCGCAAATCCAGATCGAACTGGAATTTTTGGAAATGTTGATTTTTGAGGAGAGGGGAAAACCGGAGTACCCGGAGAAAAATCTCTCGGAGCAGAGAAGAGAACCAACAACAAACTCAACCCACATGTGGCGTCGAGTCCGGGAATCGAACCCGAGCCACATTGGTGGGAGGCGAGTGCTCTTACCACTGCGCCCTCCCTGCTCCCCCTCCCCTTCCCCCTTCCCCCTTCCCCCTCCCCTTCCCCCTCACCCTTCCCCTCCCCCCCCCAGACTTGATGCTTTTGACTTGACTTTTTGACTTGGTGCTTTTGCTTCAATCTGTGTGTTTAGAACTCGGAAACAACTTTCACCATTCATAGTGTCTCTGGATATTTTGTTTGGCTCTTAAAATGTGGCTCCGGAAGGAAATTGTCCCATCAGTTCATGTTGAAGAATCAAGCGGGATGGCTTGTTTTCACGTTGGGAAGAAGATAAAAAGTGTTATTTACCGATTTATTATGGGAAAAATACCTCAGCTACAGTTTACAGTTTTTGTCATATACATTAATCAACCAAGAACGGATTAGCTTAAAAGATTCGAGTCACTCACTATGCGAACATAATTCAGATTTTTCAGCTACGACAAGCCCATTTATTGTATTCTATTAGTGTCAGTTAAATGTTGCAAGACGGCTTTCAGTCGGTTGACTCTCGAGCGGCTTAGTTTTCGATCCTTTCTGCTACCCAGTAACATACGGCCAGTATCTCTGGTATTTTCCGGTCCACCCTTTATGAAAACGCCCGTCTGTGTTAACCCCGTTGGTTTGAAACTGGATCCATAGGTACGTGTCAGAAGTGAACGAGAACGAGGGAAGAACATGCCCTGACCATCCATTACTTATCAGAGTTTCGCCAAATCTACAAAAC
This sequence comes from Astreopora myriophthalma, assembly GCA_014634185.1. Classification (NCBI taxonomy): domain Eukaryota; kingdom Metazoa; phylum Cnidaria; class Anthozoa; order Scleractinia; family Acroporidae; genus Astreopora; species Astreopora myriophthalma. Next base: position 152,910 of record BLFK01001071.1, on the reverse strand, counting down.
AAATAAACAAAACAAAATGAAGGAAAAACAGAAGTAGGGAATGAGAATTCAGCCAGTCTAGCTCGAGTGCTACTTGTTTTCCATCGTCAGAGCTCAGATTATATTACGTAAATTCTAGGAAACACGTAGACTCGGAAAAAATCCGAGTCCCAGATGGGATTTGAACCCACGACCCTCCGTGATCTAGTCGGATGCTCTACCACTGAGCTACTGGAGACTCTGTGGTGAGTAAGGGTCAAATTGTGGGTATTGACTGGAACCGCATCGCGCGGCTACACAGCCACGTGCTGGCTCGTATGAACTCACCAGCAGCATCGCGCTGTCACATTAAGGCATCATATATATGAACTCACTAACGGCATCACGCCGTCACATTAAGAGATGCGTCCAACCAACCTCCTAAGTGAGTATAACACAGAAATAACAGAGCTCAGATTAACGCCGGTAATATTCATCATCTTGATAAAAGTGACGTACGCGTAAACAGATCCCTACACGATGAGATGAAAAAAGAAATGACTCTTGGAACTAAGAGCTTGGAGCTGACTAGTATTTCGTTTCGATGTAACAAACTGAACCTTACAAACCGTCTACAACATTATAATCACCATGAGCGCTGAGTTTCGAGACTCATTTCCTAGTTCTCAACTGAGTTGAACAACGACAACGACAACGACACGGACAACGACAATGATAACGATAACCATAACGATAGCCATAGCCACAGCCACAGCCACAGCCATAGCCGTAACCATAACCACAACGATAATAACTCTAAATAAGTCTTGAACTTGTATAGCCGTGGCCTATTTCTGTTTCGTAAACGGTCGATGCCATTTTTAACGGTTGATGTAATTCTTAGTAACCAAGCCTTTCGTCATAAATTAGACCTAAAGTAGTCGAAATTGGAATTAAATCAGCTGAAATTACGTCCATTTTGAAAAGTTAAGCCCCAAACATGATTAGGCTGGTTAGGGTTAGCATTAGGGAGAGGTTAGCGCTAGTTTTAGATATCATTAACTGTTATTATTTATATTTTATGGGATTCATATTCAGTTCTCCCACGCTTGGATAATTGATTAATAACCTGATCGACAGTCAGCAAATGTCAAGTGTCCAACTTAGAAAAGAAAATTTGTCCCACAACTTTTCAACTTACAGTAAAACCGCGAATTGTGCTCACCTTCCCGTGCTTACAATAAGTATATCATAACCACTCTCGGTTTCGAAATCCGTCAGTATGAACTCAGCGGACTCTGTGGTGCGATAAACCAGCCACATGCAGTCGAGGTTGTTCGCATATCCATTCGGGTATCCGGGAGAGGAGAGCGTACCAGTTCCGTCTTCGTAGACGCCTCCACAGGATGTGTCTAAGAACATGAACAAGCATAAAGTATCGGAAGAAGTTAATGTGGAAATTTATTTGGTCACATAATGGAAGGATTTATGTAAAAAAGAATGAAACCGCTACCGAACAGCACTCATTTGACAACGTCGACGACTTCTGCAAGTTTAAAGAACGCTTTAAAGCACCATGATATCAAAGTGCCGAGACGAGTGTCTCCTACCAGGTATTTTAGTTTGGTAGAGAAATTGTCACGATGTC
>BLFK01001071.1:138088-151294 GCA_014634185.1 Astreopora myriophthalma | reverse complement strand
AGCGCTAGTTTTAGATATCATTAACTGTTATTATTTATATTTTATGGGATTCATATTCAGTTCTCCCACGCTTGGATAATTGATTAATAACCTGATCGACAGTCAGCAAATGTCAAGTGTCCAACTTAGAAAAGAAAATTTGTCCCACAACTTTTCAACTTACAGTAAAACCGCGAATTGTGCTCACCTTCCCGTGCTTACAATAAGTATATCATAACCACTCTCGGTTTCGAAATCCGTCAGTATGAACTCAGCGGACTCTGTGGTGCGATAAACCAGCCACATGCAGTCGAGGTTGTTCGCATATCCATTCGGGTATCCGGGAGAGGAGAGCGTACCAGTTCCGTCTTCGTAGACGCCTCCACAGGATGTGTCTAAGAACATGAACAAGCATAAAATAAACATATTAAGCTTAGCAAATGACGGGACCATAAGTAGAAGTTCGCAATTAATAGACGAGAGAAATGTCCTGAAAGTTCTCGAAATATGCACAATTCTTTAGATTCAGCAATTAACTATTCAAATAAGTGAAAACTGCATGGTGTTTGATTTCGTGAATTAGTGCCGAATTGCTTCGCATGTCTTAATGGCATAAATACTTAAGATCAGCGCGAGGTTAGACCTGTTCACCGGATCGAAATAAGAGAAAACGAAAACGAAAATAAATCAATGAAAGAATGACGGCTCGATGAAGGGGAAGATATCCTAATCACGGCTTTCCTGAAACTTCTACAACCGCCAAAATCGAGATATTTGTGAGGACTGTCAGCTGCGTTTTTCAGGGGCATTTTCTGCTCCAAATACGTTATTACTGGTCACAATACTTGGTGTGATGAGCAAAAGAGCAGCAATAGGGTGTTTCCGAATAACTGAGACAGTTAAAGTAAAGAAACAGCGGCCATGTTGGAGCAGTAAGACGTTCTTTTGGGAATTGAACTCTGTTTTCATATGCAAGTTCCTTCTTTTGTTTCAGTAAACCAATATGGCTGCTGCTGGTCACGTGAACGAAAACGCTCTATTGCTTCTGATCTAACATTAGCAAGATTTAACTTTGAAAAAGGCAAGTTAAAAGAAGGGTTCATTCTTTTGGGACTATTCCGGAATAACAAAAATGGGAACATTCGCTCGCGGTGTTCTTCTGAGACCAACTCTTTATCTCAATCCACTAAGGAATAAAGAGAATAGCCTTTGCAGAACGCGCCCTGTAAAAAAGTGCACACCGGCTACAGCTTGATCGAGTGCACATCCGTAATATCTGATTTCGCCTAGTAAACTGTAAGAAAGACATTAAAGCAGATTCAAATAAATGTTTGACTTCGATCTCTCACCAACTTGAGTATAGTTGAAGCTGAATCCTTTGAAGTTTGTTGCCCCATCACTGATGAATCTCACGCGCACCACATTTCCGGATGAAGTGAATGGCGGCGGTTTGTAGGTTGTTCCGTCAAACACTATTGTGGGCGTTTGGTAATGATTCGTGTCGTAGATCAGCAACAGATCTTTGCCAGACTCAGTTTTGAACTCAGTAAAGTCAAGTCTAATTTTCTTGTTGACAGGAACTTGTATCTGCCACGTGCAATAATCGTCGTCATTGTAATTAGCAGGATAGTTTGATGATTTCACTGTACCACTCGGGCCACTTAGGAACGTGCCACAGCTTGTGACTGCAAAATCAACGTAATCCATGTTCTCACAACAATCTTCGCGAGCTCAAAATAACAACCAGAAGTTGATGTTTTTTCTCTTTCGGTGCTCTGGCCCGATAACGTCATACTACAGCAGTTAAAACAAAGCTTTCAGGCTTTTTGTTTTCGAGAGCGTGCAAGCTTTCATCAAGACTAGACCAAACTTCTGCTATTCACGACGTCCAGCACGTGAGGGAGGGAGACAGAGAGAGTTGAAGTATGACAAAAAGAAGTGTGAAGGAGGCCATGAATGCTAGTCACGGAAGACCTGACGGTATGCGGGGCCTGGTCGCGTGCTTCACATTTGTAGGGATCCATAATGGGCTAGAAGTCTCATGTGTAGCCTGCTTGATTGACGAGTTCTACCTGAATAAAAATACTCTCTTGAAGGCACTCTTTTTTAGGGGAGGGTGGGGGAGGGGGGGGGAGGGCATGCAACCATCCCCACCTCCTTCGCCCTTGCTCCGATGGATCCTTAACGATCAATGCTTAGTTTTAATGCTTTTGTTCTGACCTAATAATCTTCATAGTCGTACAAGAAATAGGCACAGTACACTTTCTGAAATTCTGTTTGTTGCTTACCCTGACAAGTTGGTTGAGTTCCCGTCCATGTGCCATCAGCCTGACACGTCCTTATGAAGTCACCAACGAGTTTGTACCCAGGGTCGCACTCCAGCACGACATTGCTCTCGTAAGTAAAGGTGTCTCCGTATGTGACTCCATTGGCAGGCGTGCCTGGATCGCCACAGCTAACAACTGAAATTATATCAGCGTGACATTAGATTCATTGATAATTCGATGAACGTCCGCCATTTTGAATGCCATCAGATGTCAGAAAAGCACAAGATCACATTGACTGAACCAGATTGCGGTGACCATCGGTTTCAATGAAAGTAATCGCCGTCAATTAGCGTCAACATCGGAAGGAATATCTTATAAGGAGCCCTGTCGCGTGGAGCCCATTATGGGGAAGAGACTGTGTGTTACCCTCTTTATCATTATTCTGATCAGCGGTTTGTCATTCCCGTGCGCTCAGAAAGATGGTTTCTGTGGATGTTATTAACCTCATTGATTATTTTATGTTGTTCATTTACTTCAGCGAACCACTGTAGCAGTCTCTTTGAAAGCGCCTGTTACAAAGCTAAAAGGCTGCGTTTGATAGGGAATGGAATGATCTGTGTTAGCGTGATTGTATATGCACATTTGAACATGTTACTTCGAAGCTGTAGCTGTAATCACTGGAGGCGTGCCAGCTGAAGACATGGAAATTAAAAGAAGACAATATCAGTCTGCATTTTATTCTCAGTGACATAAGGATTTTAATTTTCAAAAACGAAATTAACCCAAAATGGAAAACTGTCATGGGTAGTTCAGTTCAAGACGATTGCTGCATCACAGTCACAGACCTCACTCTTCTTCAACTTCAGCACTAACACTTTCAACTGAACAAGGACTATTAATAACGTTCACGCGTCAATCTTGTTTGCAGTTTCGTAAGCCCCATACACCCCCTCCCCTCCCCACCAATTCAAATGGTAACCCAGACAAAAAGTAATAGGCTGGACTTTGCTTTGAATGAGGACAATGAAGTTCATTTTGGCCACTTGGCCGAAGCTTACTCTGACATGTGGGCTGGGTACCAGTCCACAAACCATTATCCTGGCATTTACGAACAGCAGATCCTTGTAATGTATAGCCTACGTCGCATACAAATGCAATAGAGTTACCATATTGGTAGGAGGACGAGTTTTTATTGCCATTTGCAGGAACGCCTGGGTTGCCACAGGAACGCTCTGTGTAGAACAAATAAGACCGAGATAACGACATTGTTAAAATACTTTGCAAGAACCGTGACATGAAATTACGAGGGGATTTATATGGGACTATTCCGGAATAGGGATACTTGGACTGAATGGAATCTTGTGTCGCTCTACCCGAGTTCTTTCGGGAACTATTCCACAGACAAATTCCTCAAAAAGAAAAAGCTAATTTCTGACAAATCATACGCTTAATTGATCCTAAACAGGAATAATGGTCCTAAAAGAGCGCGCCCTAAAAACAGAATCACATATTTCAGTGAAGACAACGGTATAACGATCACGACAACGATCACGATACCGATCACGATCACGATAGCGATCACGATACCGATACTGATACCGATACCGATACCGATAATGATAACGATAGCGATAATGATAATGATAACGATAACGATGATAACGATAAGAAACTTTACGTATCAGGTTGTTAGTACACAGTGATACGTTCAAGCTGTATCACTCTGCTGTTAGATCGACAGGTCTCAGCTTCACATACGTGGATTGCGCACCCAGTAAGGCATCGCAAATGTATGTAAAGATCAACTCATACATTTCCCTATAGAGCAGCCTTTAACTTAACAGAAGCCCGTACGTAAGAGTGTGCATATGTTATGGTCCGAGCACCAGCACAGGAGTAGAAGAGATTAGTCTTAGTCTTTGAGAATTCCCGGCCACGAAAAGTGGTTGCAGACACCCTCAGTTGTGCGAAAAAATCGTAGCTTAATAATGACATGTCAATCGCTGTCAAAGCAAGAGAAAATAAAGGGGCAAGAGAGGGCATCCCCCACACGTGCCTTATCCATAGGTAATATGTCTCAAGACATTTTTAAATCGACTCTCACACTGTACAGATCCCAAGGGGATCAGGCAACAGCCAATCATATGGCGGGACTGTGTTCCGCTTGGGTAGCCCACGCTCAGATAACACATTCCCGCCATATGATTGGCTGTTGCCTAATCCCCTTCGGGTCTGTACAGCGTGGGAGTCGATCTAAAATAACTTGAGATATATTACCTATGGAAAAGGGCATGCATATGGAGGATGCCTTCTCTTCCCACTTCATTTTCTGTTGGCTAAAGCCATGTTACTGGATTAACATGCGTGCCTATGTTTTTTAGCATGTGAAAATGTTGTTCCAAAAAGAGCTCCGTCTATTTTGGTGTACAAACCCAGTGGTGATGATGGACCCTTCCCACTGATGGGCTTCCGCAATTAACTAAAAATATGAAAGACTTACCCAAACAAACAGGCTTGGATCCACTCCATTGTCCATCACCTTGACAGACCTGGCTTTCTTCTCCCTCCAAGTGATGATTTGGTTTGCAAGTGTACGTTACGGTGGCTTGGAACTTGGTGCCAGCTGTAATGTTGCGGTAGCCGCCGTAAGGATTCCCGGGGTCACCACAGTCCACCACTGAATGTGCAGGAGAAAAGTCAGAAAAATCAAACGAATAAATCACTTTAAGTGGATGGTGTATTGTAGATAATGCCACGGGCTGGTAAGCTTAAAAGCGTGATATTTAAATCCTCGGGCGTTTTAGCATTTCAGTAAATTATCATGTTCCACTGAGCGAAAGCAACGGCAAGGCGCACAACTCTGCGATTCGGAGAATGACCACGACGAAAAAGCCTGTCGTCAAAATGCTTTGCCTTATACTGAAGCGCCATCGTAAATTGTTGGCGGTTTTAAAGCATCAAAGTTTAATTGCTGAACGGGTAGGATATTCTCAAAATCTCGGTTAACCTACGTGCATTCGTATCGTGAATAATATGGGCAGTCTGAGTACTTACATTCGCAGCTTGGATCTACTTCTGACCATTCTCCTCCACCTGCTTCATTTGAGACACAAGTTCTGAATGATGAGCTGGACGGCACCAGATCATAACCCTCGTTGCACGTGATACGCAAAGTCGCACCCAGTTCGTAACGGTAGCCCTGGACCGCCCCATTTGGAGGAACTGGAACTGGACTACAGTACGCAGCTGGGAAATGAATTTTGTCGGTAAGACAGTCTCCTTTTCAAAATTATTATTATCATCACCAAAACATCTGTCTTGGTTTTCCGGTGGTCTAAGATCTTCCTCATTTGCAAATAGAAGCAGACGGGGGTGGGGGTTGGGGGGGGGGGGGNNGGGGGGGGGGGGGATGGACAGCAAACATTACATCTAGTCATTTGAGAATGGAACGGATCAAGTCCGCGCTTTGTTTCCCCAGATTTTCTCCCCTCTTTTAAAATGACTCCTTTTCACATACTACAATCAATGTTTTTTGTAGAGTTTGCACATGTCTTTTTGTCGTTCTTTGGCGTGATTCCTAAAAACACGCTCTTTCTCAAGACATGTCTTCACTTGAACAAGTGTTGACAAGCCTGCGCAACTCCTGCTGTGGTGGAGACCTTAAGATCAACGGCGGCGACGTAATGAGCAAAACAATGGCTCTGCACGTGTTGGTACATTTCTTTCTCGTTCTCTGTCAATGTACAACGTCAAATGACCAAATCTCAAGTTCTATGGAAAACGTGAGAACACAACCGAGAATTCTGATTGCATTTCTTAGTTTGAACACCGTTCATCCGAATTCAGTTGCTGGATAGTTCGGATAGTTTGTAGAAGTTGAACAAAGTGGAATAGTGCGAATAACTTTGCAAAACGTATAAACTAGCAATTTTAAATTACGTTTTCATGGACTTCGCCGTCGTAGATCTTAAAGTCCCTAATATGCCACTGGCGCTGAACGCCGTAGACGTGCATGCTGTTGGCATCAATCTACCACCAGACCAGAATCAAAGACGTAGATCGATGTATAATCATAGGTGAAATCGGGTCTCGGGTTAAATTCAGTTTTATCTAGGTTAAAAACAAGTTTGACAAAGGCAAGAAAAGTAAACTGGTTCAGTTGAGTCCTGATTTAATTTACAGTCCACGCATGTCGGGACACAAAAATGGACAGTATCAGATCCTGCTCTTTTTTCAGAAAAAATGGGGGAAAAGTCCAAAGTTGACTCTCATATATTTATACAAAATGACATTGTTAATAATTTCGGCTTGTTGGAACCAGCAATAGTTAGGTCTCCGGCAGTCACTTTCGTCACTTTCGTTTCTTCTACTTTCTTGAGGGACATATCATCTGATCGTTAATTTCTCGTCAATACATCACTGTAATCATCTTCGATGTCGTCGCCCAAAAGAATGGGCATGAAAAGATCATAAACCTCTGAGGCTATTATAAACACCAACCACAGAAATAATGAAAACTGGAGTGCTCGCTGCTGAGTAAAATCAACTACGACAAAATATTGTTAAAAAGAATCTCAGTGTCGGTAGACGCTTAAGCTTCTAGGCCAAAAATTTTATCATATGGCTAAAGGCGAAATTTCTTCCTGTCTTAGTGGTACTCATTCAGACTATATAGCTCAGAAGCAAATAGACTGAACTTAAACAGGAAATTTAATAGCAGGTTATTTTTTCGTTATTCCTACCAACACATCTTGGTTGTATGCCACTCCATGTTCCATCTTGCTGACACGTCCTTGTAGCATCACTGTCTGCAGTCATTTGGTAATTGGCGTCACACGTGAAAGTCGCAGTGGTTCCGAGTACGCTGTTACTTCCATCCGTACCGGTTAGGACTCTTGTAGCGTGTTCTACTTGACCTATTTCTTCGCAGAAAACGCCTTAGAATAGTAAATAAAGATGAAGGTAGGTAATTTGAAATCCCAGTGATGAAGCGCAATGTGCACATCAAATTGAGAGGAGTGCTGGCAGGCAATTCGCCAACCACTTGTAGTTGAAGTAAGTATATATTCTCTCGATTTTATCTCAAGGCCGAAATCCTGCTAAATTAAAAATCACCCACTCTTTTGCTATCATTGCATAGAGCGCAATGATATAGATATAGATATATAGAAAAAGCGCTTTTCGATCGAGCTTCGTAAAATAAAACCCAAGATATTTATTTACTTTTTGTCTTTCAAAAACTGAAAACGAGCACTGCAATTATATAGTTTTGCTTCCTTTACATTTTCTGATACCAGGGCTGAGTTGCTCGAAGCATGGTTAGCGCTAACCATTAAACAATATCAAAACCATATAAAAACAATATCAAAACTAGCTGCCAAGGTACTTAACGCTGGTTAACACTAACCGTGCTTCAAGCAAGTTCGCCCTGGAGTCCCTGACTGTCTTGTGCCTGGCCCCTTTCTCATTATGACGCACTTAATTATCTCTGAGATCTTAAAAACCTTTCCTTAAAATCGAAGCATAAAAAGTGAGCTCGATACCAAATTTTTGCATTATTCAATTATCTGGGTCCAAAGCAGCCATAATTGCTCTTTCTGATCTATAATAGAAATTACTTACGAATACAGCTTGGATTGCTTCCTGACCACTGTTCGTCGGCTTGGCAATATCTGGTGGTAGTATATGTGGCTTTGTAACCGTTATCACACGTATAAGTCGCAGTGCTTCCCAAGAGAACACCAGAACTTAGCACCACGTTACCGTTAGATGGAGTGCCTAACACAGGGCAGGACAGAGCTGCGAAAAGGTTAAAACAAGGTAACTAAGTCAGTATAAAATTGGGCGGGTAACAAAATAATTTACCCGATGATGGTTTAATTAATTTACCTTCACAAGTCTTTTGATCTGCCTGAAGAGAATACCCTTGCCTACAGACGCAGTAGAAGGATTGGTAGGTGTTGACGCATGTGTGTTCACAGCCCCCATTGGAAGATGCGCATTCGTCTGTGTCTGAAGTAGAAACGAATGTTTTTCAAGACAATACCTGAGATATGCACTATCCAATGCGTTTCTTTTATGATTTCTGCCGTTTTTTTTTTTTGCTTCCATCGAGACCATTCTGCTAGAATTCTCTCCATGGAAGAGAGAGCAAAGGTGGCCTCCTGGCCGTGTCAAGTTCATCGTGTTGAAGGAAAGTAGCAAGGATCGATAATTTTTATAATTACATTATTTCACTGCGCTTTGTTTATTCGTAATCAATCTCTTCGGTTCTACCATAAGGGCAGGAGAACTTCGCTTTGGCATTGCTCGATCATGTAATATTCTAATTATAAAACTTCTGTCAACTGAACTCCCTGGGTCCTTCAAAATTTGTTGTCTTACACATTCAGTTGCTGTAGTGAAAAAAACAAACAAACAAAACACTTCCTATTAAAGACATTAAGGTCACCTTGGCAGCTTCTCTTTCCTGAATCTAACTCCATACCACTTGGGCATGTACAAGAATAAGAACCAGCGGAGTTATGGCAGGTGTGAGAGCAGCCTCCGTTTGAACTAGAACACTCGTCGATGTCTTGTAAAGAAATCAAAGAAGACATTGTTTCTCTTTCAAATGTCCTTCACAGGTGATTTCACAATGTAGACGTTGGCACTTTTTGTTTATAATAATAGGCGAAAGTGAACAATAGATAAAACGCCTGAGCTCCGAGGCCTTCTTAAAAATAATGACCGAGCGTGCCGGGATAGCGCGAGGTCGTTACTTTTAAGATGGCCTCGGGCGAGGCATTATCCGATTTAACGCACCTCTTCATTGTTATAGAACAAAGAAAGCACCCAGTTGGAACAGGCGGTCATTATTGTGATCTCTGGGTGGCTCGGGAGGTCATTATTTTTACCTGTTCATGTCAATGGCAGCGTGCATTACCCCATCAGAACATAAATGAAGTCCTAAGTGGGTTTACTGCTGCTCAAATAAAAAGGGGAAAATAAAATGAAAAAAGCTAGAGAATAAGTCATTAATATATAAGTTAGGGCCTAGATAGAAAAAACTTATTAGCTCGTACTTTGAAGCCTGAAAGTCCAGAGTGCGAGATACTGCCCACAAGGTCCTCGGATAGGCATTATCAATCCAATTAGATGAAAGTCGTGGTCATAAATTGTATTCGGCCTGCGCTTAATGCTTGTAATCGTATTCGTAATAGTAATCAGTGATCGCACCAGTACTCATATAAATACTAGTGTCAGCATAACTACTGGCTCGTTCAAGTGGCTTACAAACTTGAGCTAATGAGCAAGCACTGGTATGTTCGTGGTGTAACGCTCAGTGCCCTACCAACGCACGTGGTCGATCCTTGAAGTTCGTATCCCAAGTGACAATGGCAGATGTACCCTCCATTTGTGTTGGTGCACCACTGGTTACATGGAGTTGTGTTGCACTCGTTATCATCTGTTAGATTGCAAATTTAAGTTAGAAGACAACAAGCACGGAACGATTAGAGTACACAACAATAATCTAGTATGTGCTGCGTAAAAACTGATTGTTATGTTAGTGTATTTATTGCATTGAAAAAAGTTCAAATCACGCCCGAAATTTAAAGGTAACGATCTTTGCAAAAAGGACGGAAAAACAACAACAAATACAACAGCGACGACGACAACAAAAACGTTATTTTCCAAAATGATGAGAATGTGTCGTTTACTACGATTTACACGTCTAGCCAATAATTTTCGTATTCTGTTCACTGTTTACCAATTCATAACCCTTAGGAGCTCCATATTTCCAAAAATATATTGTTTGTTTGTTTTCTTTCTTTTGACACTGTTGAAAAGTTGAAAACAAAAGTGCAAATTGTTTCATCCCGTTGTTAAATAAAACTAATATGCCAGTTTCACAATCATGCACAGAACGTGCGCCCTTGCTTCGCTGGCGGGTCATGCATGGTGTTTTGAGAACAGTGGATGATATAGAAGTATCAAGTGTTGGTTGAGAGAAACAGCAAAACTCGCACTCGGAAAAACCAGCTGAATCGTAGAAGTTGTAGTGAAGTGACGCCATTTTGAAAATGTCTTATACAAGGTATTAAATTTTCTATAGTCAAAGGAAAACGCCACTACCTAGGCACTGTGGGTGCTGCCCAGTCCACTCTCCTCCTTGGCAAGTTCTACTAGCAGAGCCGTAAAGAGAATATCCAGCGTTGCAAGTAAACGTGAGAGTACTTCCGGCGCTGTAATCGGACGAAGAGACAGTGCCATAAATTGGTGCACCAATCGCAGCACAGGAGGAAGCTAAAATACAATGCGATTACAAATATAAGTGCGTTTGATAAAACTAAATGCAAAGCCGTTCATCTTTCTACTTTGTGGTTAGTTGCTGTGTCCCTCGGATTGCCTTAGAAGACTCAAGAAATTTGAGAGAGAGAGAAGTTTTCAGGCTTTTTACTAAGTCTATCCTATTTACTTAAAGGATGCTTCCTTTATTTATTCCCTCCAAACCCATACATCATTAAAAAGGAAGAAAAAAAAAGCTGCAATTTAATGCAGTCTCGCCATGCGAGTTCCTAGCTGCCATTTATGCTGTTATGAAATTTAGGCCGAACCACAGTGCAATTCAGCGCTTATTTACAACGTTATACCCTTACGATCTTCGGTCATTCAAGAACAAATTTAAATTGTTTTCTTTTTTTTTCAACGCGCAAATTCTTGAAGACGTTTCTAACCTCGATCACACAGAGTATGAAATTAATTGAAACCAATCACTGTCAATTTTTCTCCCACCTGTCTGGCAGTTCTTTCCGGAATAACCATTTGCGCATTTGCAAAGGTAGTCGTTATATCTGTTAACACAAGTTCCGCCGTTTTGGCAAGTTGTGGACTGGCATTCGTCGGTACTGTCTACTGGTTTGGAAATGGCTGTAATAGACAAGAAAGGATCGGAAACCATCGAAGATCATTTCAACTCACTAAATGCCACTACCTTTAATTCACACGCACGTTTTAATGATCTTTAATTTAACCGAGGTCTGCAAATTTTCCTGTTTTTAAAACTAGCTGCCGTGTAGGATTCATGGCTATAATACTTTTGGGGTTTTTAAAATGCCATTAAATACAAGTTTACTTCGATCAGTAAATTCCATGGGTAAACAGTTGCTATGCTGTATTGAAAGAAGTGAATTTCTGTTACTTTCGCGAGTCATTCAACGTACGCGAGAGCCACCTAAAATAGCTCTTCATTAACAAGATTTAAGTGTAATGTTCTCGTTGGCGTAGTAGTTCGCCACTACTTCGTTGTGATAACCCTGCATTTTTTTACTCTGAAAAATATAATAAATTTTACGCAGCAAAACCGGGTCAAAGAGATCAAGCAGCCAGATCTGGTCGATGTGGTGATGAAGGGGAATATCCTTACTTGGTGGGCATCCATATGCTTCCACTCTCATGGCAATTCGATCAGCATTCCATGTTTGAGGTCTAAATCTCAGATACATGGCTTGGAAGGCCTCAACTTCATTGCGAACTGGAGTAGACTGGTCTGAGTTACCCGTTAACGTCTGCAAAATTAAAGATAAAGTTACTAAGGGGTTACCTTATGGCGAACGGTAAACGGTAAGAGAATGCTTGTACTAAAATTAATGCTGATCCCGATGCCGATGCGACGAAGGCGATCTCGATAGCGATGGAGATGGCGATGGCGATGGCTAATGCTAACGCTGATGCTAATTGGAATGCCGGTGCTTATGGGATGCCAATATTAATGACAATGCTAATGTTAATGCTTAGGAATTTCGCCTTAAGTTTTTCCTCTGTCCGTAATCGTTTCGGTTACTTTGGAGGCGCTGAACCACGCAATTAAGAAAACAAATAACATATTGAAACTCGTTCACTCCTCCTCGCTCAATCCTACACATGCAAAACATGCACGCCATTATGAACCGATGACAACAAAGGAAGAACATCTCACGTCTGGATAATCAGTCCAGGTTGATCCGTCGGTGCCGTATTGAAGTTTGTACGACGTCACCCAATTGTCAGCGTCCTCTTGACCCTGAGTGGCAACTCCTGTAATTTGGAAAATCTGGCCGAACTTGATTTGCAGCCATTGGTTCTGATCGGCTGCCTCGGCAGCCCACCCTCCTATCTGAGTAAGGACACCTTGGTCATCAAATTGAGCTTGATAGTTGAGTCGTCCACCCGAAGGAGCGGTCGTAGCGTTGTACGTGCTTGATGATGTTATATCGTCATCAGGAATCACTCGGCTTGTAGATATTTCGAGGCTTTTGAGACAATCTAGTGTTGGAAAAGTCTTCCCATTAATAAGTTCTCGATCAGTATAAGTCCCACGATCGATGACCTTATGGCGAATGTTTTGTTCAAAACACCGAAAGAATCTCTGTGAGAAGAAGGAAAATGGCATATAGCTTTTCTTAAAAGAACAATCACTAACTCCACTGGACCGACTCAAATCCATGAAGACCTCATATGAACTATATGTTGAAAAAAGATTGAGGAGAGGAATTTCGGACAATATGACAATATATAATTTTTTTTTAACGAGACATAATACAATGTGATATTCTCAGTAACATTCAAATGCAATGCGTTGTGTTGTTTTCTGCAATTCCGTCCTTAGATGGAACGCGAGAGTTACGAGTATACCAGTTTGTAAGATAACCAAATGAATGCGCGTTCTCTCGTTAAGGCCCAGTGTGAACTAATTAGTCCGGGAGCTTGTGTATTTCCGTGGGCTTTTTTGGAAGAAAGCAAGCCAGTGGCCTAGCAGTGTTTATTGGACCATAAGGAACCTAAAAAATGTTGTTGACAATTTTGTTAAACGTTAAGATGGTATTTATGCGCTTGTGAACAATGACTTGTGTTACTCAGCATGGAAACGAGGCTGAAAAACTATAAGTCACCATAACTTCTTTCTAATTCAAGGAATCTCAACCAAACTCACCAGAATTAC
>BLFK01001071.1:127453-138078 GCA_014634185.1 Astreopora myriophthalma | reverse complement strand
TCCCAAGTTAATTATGGAGTCTGGAATTTGAGTATTTAGCCACGATTCGGTGATAATGGCGACTGAGGCATTATTTAGCATCATTACACTTTGAAGTTCGTCAACTTTGTTGCTAATGTGACACACGTTTGAGAGGAAAAGTGAAGGCATAGGGCTTGGTTCAGGTTTGGATATTTTGACGTTGATTAAGTTAGATAAATTACGATGCCGTGGCTCATTTTGCGTAGTTGTTGTTATAGAATTATTGTTACGGTTCATGGGATAATTAGGTAGTTTGGCACAATGGCTAGTTTTGTCAATTGTTCCTCGGTCACTGATCCGTACAGGGATATGCAAATTCCTGTTGACTGCAACATCAGGGCGAACTTTTGTTGTAATATTCGTAGCAGAAATAATGTCCGACCCAAATTGAGTTTCCGTAAGACGGGGCCTTATTCCGCCACGCTTACCTCTCGTTCGTTTCAAAATCCCTGCTGACTTAATGCTGTACCAGATAGTGGCTGACAATGGCTTAAAACTTTCACAGGACAGCACATTTCTCGCTGCAGAGCCAGATTTATCGAGGTCCTTCCACCAGTAGCGTAGAGACATCAGACAACTTCTTGAGTAGTTCATATTAGTAGTAAAAGCTTTTAGAAGCTACGTTGGGTAATACTAGTGAGAGTAGGAACCAAGAATTTCGTAAAAATACCGGAGCTTGGGAAGAGCAGCCGCCTGCGCTCGGTTCCACCAGGACCTAGTGACTCCAATAGTCCAATAATCTTGGTGTAACTCATCAGATATACTTACTGGACTGGCCTGAAGACAGTAAATTGCTGATATTCAATATAAAAAGTCACGTGATTGACCCAGCATGGAAACGAGGCTAGTAAGATTTGCTTCAAGTAAATTACGGCTAAACTGGACATATATATAAATGGTGGTAACCTCGTGAGTTACAGGTACAGCTTCCCGTAGAGCACCTTGGGTTGGTGGCAGTCTCTCTGATTGGGCCTGCTTCTTACGAAATAACCACCATCGGAGATCTTTCACTGTGTAAAGCGACGTCTTTGGCACATAAAGTTCGCATACAAACTTCTTAATAGCCTTCATGGTTTCATCAGATGGTGTTGGAGCTGTGCCCAGCTTTGCCATCTCTCCGACAACATCTTCATCAACATTTAGAAATGCCTTCCAACACAAAGGTTTTGCGTGACCTGAGAAACATCCGGTATTATCTGCTCCACTGAGTGCATGGAAGGTCGGCAGAGCGGCTGTCCTTGCTTCCCCGAGAGCCTGAACTATTGGTTGTCGCTTAATTGCTCTGCGGTTGCGCCCTTTTCCTATTACGAGAGACACGTTAGCGCAGGGCTCTGGATACCGTCTTAAAGCAAGAACAAATACATCAGTGTCAGGGGAGTGGACTTGGATCTCCATTGCACCATCCGATGTAGCGTCAGCACCGTGAAGGATGATCTTTATGTCGGCTTCTTCTTGATTGTTTTGTAGGTTTCGGACATCTTTGTGTGTCGCCATGCATTCACTGCCATGTGCAACAACAAATCGCCTTCCACCCTGTCGACTAAAATGCATAATTGACTTGTCTGCGAGGTAGGTGGTTAGCTCCATCTTCGTTTTAGTGTGTGACAGAATCTTCTTCATAGGAACTCTTGAAATTTTGATGGAATCTGTTATCCTGTAGTAGGCAGCGTCCTGACCTCCTTGCCTCTTTTCTCTTGTGGCTTCTTTTAACGACATTGATATGTCATATCTATCGAAAATCAGGCAAACCTCGTCCCTCCTGCCATACTTTTGTTCAATTGTGGCAACAAAATGCTCGGCTAGCTGGGCGTAGTTCTTGACCCAGTCTGGTTTCTCTAGGGACTGTAGCTCTGCCATACCATCAATGATGATGACTTTCAAATGGGATCCAACGGTATCTGTTGTGGTGCTATCAATTCCTCTCTGGTCAGGCAATCTTGGTGGGAGCTTCTCCAATATGGCCATAAGAGCACTTTTTGAAGAGCAATGCAGCATGGAACCGTCTGGTGCGAACATCGACCTGGGTACCAGCGCGAATTCATAGTCCTATAGTCTCCTTGATGTCGATATCAGGGCGGCGTTGACATACCATCATCATCCTAGCAAAAAGGGAACGGTCCTCTCGCGACTCAATCAGCTTCTCCTTTGAGCAAACTTTCACCTTCTTTACATTGGTCTTCCAGGTACAAAGCTTTCTTTTCTTCATTGTAGACCAAAGGTTGACCCTCTCTGACTGAATGCGATCTTTGATAAAGGTATCAAATAGTGTTTGTCCTATGACACTCTGATTGCACATATCTTCGTTGATGTTATCTGGCATTACAACTTTGGTTACAAGATTAAAGAGATCAGAGCTTTCATCTGCAAAAGGGTTGGTAAAGGTCTCAATAGTCTCCATCAAGGCTTTGATATTCTTATCTTCTCGATAAACTACAGCTGGAGTGTGGTTGTGATGTCATGTTTTGATCTTGGAAGCTACACCTGCCATATCCTTTGCTTGCCCTGCAAGATTTGCCATTTCGGGAGCGATGAGAAAAAACTTGGTCCGTGCAGCTTGGTTAAGCGTGATTCCTACCGGGCCTCCACTAACTTTCATCGACCGATTGACGTGCTCGAGTCCATGGTCTGCACCAAGCGCACAGAATGGTACGGTGGAGTTCTTGTTGACCACCCAGTCTCCTGATAGGAACTCGGCATAAACTTCGGGATTGGTTGTTGGTAAGGAATTCATTTCAGCTAGATACAGAGGTATCATACGGGCATAATTCAGTCGATCGTGTGCGAAGAAGTACTTGGTGAAGACCTGGAGAGCTTGAAGGTGCAGAATCCAGTCACCTGTGCGTACTGCTCGGATAAACTGCAGCATCTCCATAACCATTCGCATATACTGTCTAGTCACATTAAACAACGGGTTCTTTTCTTGCGTTGCATCAAACTTGGCCATGTTCTCTAACAGGCAACTTTGCTCAACAGCTTCCACTAACTTTGCGTTTACGTCCTTCACATCAACAGTTGTTGCTTGGGTGCACGCATCAGCAACTTCCTTTAAGAGATCTGCGATGACCTTTAAATCCTCTTGAGAACTCTGTAGGAATGCTTTCTGGTATAACGTAAATAACGCTTCCAGCGTTTCCATGCTGGGTCAATCACGCGACTCATATTATTGAATATCAGCAATGTACTGTCTTCAGGCCTGTCCATTAAGTATATCTGATGAGTTACACCAAGATTCCGCCAAATGGATTGATCCTAATTTCAAGCACTGTTTATCAGCCTCTATTTCATGTTGGATCGATCACGTGACCCTGATTAATAGCTTTGAGTTATCGCCTGGCTTCAAAAATGTTTACTTGGTAATTCTGGTGAGTTTGGTTGAGATTCCTTGAATTAGAAAGAAGTTATGGTGACTTATAGTTTTTCAGCCTCGTTTCCATGCTGAGTAACACAAGTCATTGTTCACAAGCCCATAAATACCATCTTAACGTTTAACAAAATTGTCAACAACATTTTTTAGGTTCCTTATGGTCCAATAAACACTGCTAGGCCACTGGCTTGCTTTCTTCCAAAAATGCCCACGGGACTTGTTTATCAGACATATGCTGACGTTCGTAAGCTTAATCGTAATCTTATCCTTTCGATTACGACGCATCAGCTATGGCCGGTTTATTGAACCGGTAAACTCAGGAATTTCGCACGTCTTTGGAATTACATATAAAAAAGCAATGAACCACCCACTTCTATGGTTTATAGGCATCCTAAAACCACTTCGGGTTTTGGAAGATAGAACACTTGAAATGTTCTTCTCGCGCTTGTTCAACATCTCGCGCGCGTGGCATATTTCAGCAGCAGAATGCTCGTTTCCATCGTTTATAGACTGATAAACCACGCGGGGTGCACGAGAAGAATTCGTGTGTTCTTTCAACATCCTAAGTGGTTTATCAGCCTAGTAAACCATGGAAATGCATGGTTTATTGCTTCATTTTATATAATAATTCAAAAGACGCGCGAAATTCTTGAATTTACTGGCACAATAAACCATATCTGATTGACCAATCAGAGCGCGGGCAGGCATTGATTTTGTTATTATATAACAGTGTATATACTAACCATAGAAACGCGTGGTCTATTGCTTAAATAATCAAGTTCAACTACCGACATGAAATGCTACTTCTCATAAGAATTCTTTAACTATTGCTGGTCGTCAGGTAGGACACTTAAAGAAAAATTAGTTGGGACGATTTACTTACTCAGCTCGAAATATCTGTGCCCAGCTGAACTTGTCAATGCACTGTTAAGTGTAGACTCTGCGCTCATATAACATGTGTTGGACGAGTTGTCAAAATCAAACGATCGACATATGAAAGAAGCTTCTGATAGACAAGAAGATGCGCAAGATTCTGGGTCGCTGTTTGATAGCACTTTATCATCACTTCCCGATATGTAGGACTTGTACGTCAAGGTGAATTGCCGTAGTGCAGCAGCGACTGTGTAGAAAAAAATGTTGCCAGAATAAGTTCACATTTTCAAAAAATAGGTATTAAAATGCCCAAAAAACTTATTACACGAAGAAACAAAGAAGCCTTTTTTTTAGATATTATTATTTTGTTGTAATAAGTTTCGCCAAGGATCAGTAGCCGGCGTTTGACAGGTCGACCGCAAAGCGTGAAGCCAATTATTGCGGACCCATTTCAGACCAGACACTAGCGGCGGTCACAGCCAGGATTTATTACTTCGCTATTGGCTCTTTAACGTCCCACAGTCAAGTATCGTAAAGTGTTGTGAGACGGCACCTACGGTTCATCGTCCTTGTCCGAAAGACTGGAAAGTCTAACGATTGCAGTTGTCATTTTAACGGCAGCACTTTTATCCTCAGTTATTTAATTTAAGACCCTGAGAGTTGGTCCGATCGGGGATTTTAATTCACTACCCTTCGTTGCTCCACTAACTGAGCCAACTGGTCGGTGCTTATTTAGGGAGGAATGAATTGCGCAGAGACTGAGATGCCGTGTAGCCGGGAGCACAACACCGTAAGAATTCATTTGGTATGGCATGGGTCGATAGGGTAAGTTAGTACAGCAATACATAGAGACAAGAGAGGATGACTCGACACTTGAGTTACTTATGGACACCGTAAATCGGTTGGAGGAGAAGTCCGCAATTCTGACTTATTTGAATTGTGAAATCGTTAAACGGTGCAGACTGATACTTATTGCAGCAAAAATGTGGCAAAAGACCCAAAATATTCCCACTTGAAACAGGCACGAGAGACATAAAATCAGTGTTCACGGACGTCTCGGGAAACAAACTTCGGTGACTAAAAATAACTTTACTGAAATTTACATATTCCAAAGGCTAGACCGGGCGTTTCCCTCTCCGTCCCATTATCGTTTCTTGATAGATATTCAAAGCTGACTCAGTTTCTAGAGCACGGTTTGCTCGTCGTGCTCACTCTTGCTCTTAAAAAGAGGCTAACGTTCGATATTTTAGCTCCTGAATAGCTTCGGCGGCCAATTGACTCAATCAACTCGGCAGATGAAGCCGAGTTTTGTTCCTTGTATCTTAATGGTTTTAAAATATAGATGTTTGATTGATTTCCAGGTATTCCATGAAAGGCAAAGCATGGTTACTTACAGTCACATACGTACGACTTGTCGGTCAGGTGATATGCACCATACAGTCGCTCTCTGAAATCGGCCCAAGCTGCAACGTTTCCCTTGACGTAATCACAGCTGTAAACGAGGTTATAAATTTCGTCAGCGCTCAAAACGTAGTCAAAGACGTTGATCTGACTGATATCCCCAATGAAGTTTTCTTCGGTGTTGAATCCACCACCCAGTGTGTCCTGCTCTTGTCCGAGGATCATGTAACCATTGCCAGTAATAACTTGACCCTTTTGGAAGGCGGCAGACGACGCTTTCGTATTCAGACCGTCTTTGTACGCTACCCACGTGCCACCAGCGTTTTCCCACGTGATGGCCACGTGATGCCATTGACCATCGTTCACTCTCAAACCAGTGAACACTGTTTGGTTGTTGACGAATAGAACGAAACTGGCGTAATCTTGTAAAGCAATGGCATTGTCCTGAACGATATCTCCTACTTGAGTGGCGTACGATATCACTGTTCCTGGTTTGTTGTCATTAGTCCGCAGCCAGAACGCAATAGTAAAAGCGGTCAAGTCTGGAATTACTTTCTTTACCCTTGAATAGGACTTAACAGCCCTTAATTGGAAAGACAGGTCGTAGTCGGACGAAAGAACTGAAACACAGAAAATAAGGATGTAAATTTTTGTGAATATTATCAAGAAACATCTGCAGTGATACCGTCTGCACGTGGTGGTATACGCATTCAGCAGATCTGACATCACTGTCACGTGCTTTTTACCAACCAGCGAGGAAGTTAAATTGAATATTGTTGTTTTGTTGTTATGTTCTGATTTAATTTTTCTCTTTGTTCTATTGAAACGAAATAAAGAAGAGCTTTGAAATGTTTACTTGCCAACATGATGGAGGTTATGAACTGAAGAAATGATCCTCACACTTTCTGGACAATTTAAGCAATAAATGGGATTCGAACCCACGACCTCTTGCTTAAATTGTCCAGAAAGTGTGAGGATCATTTCTTCAGTTCATTTCTAACCCGCACTTCATAATCATTTCTTTCATGATAGAGGTTACTCGGCAACAGAGTTCCAATTTTTGTTTTCCGGATTGTACACAGTCGCCTTGCTCACTATCGCTTTTATTTTGGTTACCCCGATCAAAACGGTGATTCTTTTCAAAGCTTCAATTTCAAATAAGATCTTTTCTCCAATAGAGTAAAAAAAAAAAAAAAATAATAATAATAATAATAATAATGAGATGGGTCCACATGAGATACGTTATCGTATTTCATGTGGACCCAGACCTGGCCGTTAGCTGAGCTTCGACAAATTGATCGGGAAACGAGAAAGATTATTACTGAAAATGGTGGTCGGCACCCTACAAGCTCGAATGCACTGCTTTATCTGCCGAGAAGTATAGGCGGAAGAGGCCTCCGATCGGTGGAATTGGAATACAAGCTGATCAAGATCAAGGCAGCTTTGAAGGTTTATGAGAACCCTGACCCTATGATAGCAACCGTACGAGATTTTGACGAGAGAGCATCCGAGCGAGGCCATCACTCCTTAGGCAAAGATGCAGTAGAGTATGCAAGAGAATTGAATCTGGAGTTGAAGTTATCCTACCCTCACCCAGTGTGCTGTGTTGTGGAAGGTGAAGAGATTCCAAACAAGCAGATCAAGAAAGTCCTTAAGCAAGAACAAGTCAACATGTTAAGGAAAGAGGTCGAGGACCAGAAGTGGGAAGGCAAACTGTTTGTCAACAGATGGAAAGATGATGATCTCAATAAAGCCTGTTTCAGCTGGATGCATGAATGGAAGACAGCACCAACGCACACCATTACCGGACTGCAAGAGTTATATCAACGGTTGCTACCAACAAAGCTGTACCTGGCAAAGAAAGTCAAAACGCTGAACACCCGTGACTACAACTGTCGAATGTGTGGAAAAGAACCAGAGAGTGTCGCACATATCCTCGCTGGATGTGGTGCTCTAGCGCAATCAAAGTACGTCGAGAGACATAATAATGTGCTCAGAATCTTGTTCTTCGATATTCTTGCTAACTATAAGTTAGTACCCAGGGAAGACTACGCATGGTACAAGCCAATCAAGCCAAAACCAATCTATGAGGATGATCAAGTGAGAGCCTTGTGGGATGTCCCTCTGTTTGCTGAAAAGACAGAAGTACGAGCAAACCGTATTGATGTGCGAATCATTGACAAGAAAGAAGAGAAAGTTATTCTAATAGAGATGAGCTGCCCGTGGATCGATAATCGTGTAGTTAAAGCAGAAGAGAAAACAAGGAAGTACGGACCATTGCGATTGGAGTTAAAGAATCAGTATCCAGGCTACAAAATCACACAGCATAACATTATCATGGACGTATTGGGTGGGTACTCGGTAGAAGTAAGGGAGTCCGTACAAAGTCTCGTCGGAGAGAGAAGTAAAATAGTACTAAGAAAGATGCAGAAAGCCATGCTAACAAATACCCTAAACATTGCAAGAAGTATGAAGATATTAGATCATGAACAATGAACAATGAGCACGGAATTGAACTGATATATAATTACACTTAAGATATTTTTGAAACAGTTTTTAATCTATTCCTATTTGTTTATAGTTATATAGTTTCATTTTATTGTACTTAGTCACTTAGGGGCACTTTTGACATTTTATAGAGTCTACCAAAAATTAAAAAGAACTAACACTAGATTTTAGACATTACTCATTTTAGAATAGAAATCAGAATTAATATTTTAATTAAAAAAAAGCAAGGATTATCTAGTTTTTATAAACTACATTTGTAGGGTTTTAGGATTTATAATTTTCGATTATTTAAATCTAGATAGATTTAATTAAGATTTAAGTAGGTTTTCAAGAGCTACTTAGGTTTTTTTTTTAAGTTTTGTTTTTATTTATTTAGTTATTTTTTAAAGAGATTTCCAGCGATCGGTCACGTGATTTCACGCCCAGTCACTGTAGCTACCTTAGGCATTCATGCGTACCTACTGCCATAATAATAATAATAATAATAATAATAATAATAAAACACTTGCTACACATTCCATCCATAGCAAGAAAGATAAGGAAATCATTCTGGATAAATACAATGAATAATGTCAAACTGTGTCAAGCAAACCTTCCCTGGACGAAAATTGAAGATACGTCTTGCATCCCCACTCTGCTCAACTTATAACTTGTTTCTGGTGCCAATGTGGTCAATGTAACCTTTGGCATGTCATCATCTCATTACACTATAGCCCTCGGATTTAGTCATTAAGTAGGAGGACTGTGGCGTAATAGCATTTCCGAAAGATTACCTTCACATCGATTTCCAGGCGTAAAAGTTACTTATATAAAAGCATCATTGCTACCTTTGGTGCAACGACATCCGTAATATGTAGGCTTGCAGCGGCAATGGTACCCAGTCTGCGTGTTCACGCATGTACCGCCATTTCTACAGGGCTCTCCGACACAGCGATCAATTGTATTCTCACAGTTAGCTCCAGTATATCCGACTGGACACTGACAGCTGTACGACCTTACACCATCAACACAAGTAGCACCGTTCATACATGGCTCGGTGGCACAATCGTCTATGTTGATCTGGCAATTCACGCCACTATAACCCGCTTGGCATATACAAGTGTACGAAGCCGAGCCACTGATGCATATGCCATTGTTTTGGCAAGGGTTGGAAGCGCATTCATCGATGTTTGCCTCACAGAACGTCCCACTGTATTCTATAGGGCACTGACAGACGTAGCTTCCTGCTTTGTCGATGCAGACTCCATTTTGGCAAGGCGTCCGTCGCTTGCAAAGGCTGAATGGAAGCTCGCAGTCGTTTCCAGTGTACTCATCTGAGCAGAGGCATTTATAAGCATTCAGCTGTAAAAAAAAAAAATAATAATAATAAATAAATAAATAAATAAATAAAATAAATAAATAAATAAATGAATTAAAAAAAAAAACAGCAACGAGACACATCATCTGGCACTTCAATCGTAGTATCAACGAGTGAGGATGGTTGTTTTTAAGGTCCGCCGTGGTTTGCTAAAGAAGTGTTATGTATGGGCTGTGGTGTCATTGCATTAGGGGTTGTGATGCGCATGCACGCAATGAGCAAGGGCCCGGAGATTAAGGTTGTTATGTTTACCAGGCGGTTTAGTGCCTTTTTGCCATAATTCTGGGGCTGCAACAAGAAGCATTACGTTTGAATCTTATTAAATAATTTTCAAGTATACTCGGGTCACTTTCTAAAAACCGCATCATTTCCAACACCAAAATATAGAAACAAAGTAAGACTAGCAACAAATAAACAAGCAAGCAAACATAAAGTAGAGACTCAGTTTGATTTCAGATTTCTTACATTAATAATTGTTTCCTAAGTAAATCTTCATCCAAACGAATTAGCCTCTGTTTCCAGATCAAGAAAGACGACAACTTTTCATGAGACTAAACCGTTTTTCTTGGATGTGTGGCACTTTCATTGTGTGATAAGGTGCTAAGCCGGTCATAATATCTGCCGGAGGACTTGGAAGATTGTCTGCAGTCTTGCAAAACTGAATAATAATCTCGTTTCAGTGCCTTTTCGTCTCTTCGTTTTTGGTGAGAAATTATTTTGCGTCAGAGGTTAGAGGAAAACGTTTGCCACTAAGTTCATGATATAAACTGTCGAAATACTTAGTTACCTTGTTAATACAAGTGGACGACTGGTAACACGGCGAGGAGAGACACTCGTTGATCTCATTTTGACAATTGACTCCATTGAATCCAGGGGGACAATTACAGCGGTAAGATTCTTTGGTGTTCACACAGATGCCACCATTTATACAAGGGTTAGAGACGCAAGTGTCCACCTCTGCAATAAAAACAGAAAATTTATTCTCATAACTGATTTGATGTGACTTGAACGCGGTTTAATCGGTTAGACTAGCGCAATAATTTTACGGGACTTGTCCAGAAATCTGTTTGGGTTTGCGCAGGCCAGGTTACGGGCTTCCTT
>BLFK01001071.1:90029-122443 GCA_014634185.1 Astreopora myriophthalma | reverse complement strand
CTTTATATTTTTGTTAAAAAATGTGAACCTTCCCCCGGAAGCAGTAAAATTTATAGTGACCCACCTCGTTGTTGTGTCAAATTTATGCTGACCCTCCCTTTTTGGGCAGGCAAAAAGTTAATAACCCTCCCCTAAATCCCTCCGGCCCACCCCCCGTTCTAAAAAATGAATCCTCCCTTAGTGTAAAACGCCACAAAAACACGGAGAGAAATCAGTTTCAATCACCCCAGCGGTCTTTGACCTCCCGCTCACCGGTTTGGTTGGGCGTATGGAAAACCAGGAACCGGAATCCGGAATAACACTGGAATTAGGCCTAAAAACTTTTGTTTAGGCCTAATTCCAGTGTTTTTCCGGATACCGGTTCCAGATTCCGGTTCCTGGTTTTCCATACGCCCGGTTTGGTTGCTTTGCGGCTGGGCACTGGAGTTTGTTTCAGAGCGTTTGCAAAAACCTTTCATACCGTGAAGGAGTTAAAAATCGCAAAAAAACAAACAAACAACAACAACAACAACCAAAAAAACAAAACAAAACAAAACAATTGAAACCTGCATAATAGTGGATCTGCGTCGTCTTCTCTCTGCTGCCGTAACGTCGCCACAATACACTTGTATGGTGTCCGTGTTACATAAGGTATAATTAGTACAGAGGTTGACCAATTTTGCAAGGGTGGAGAAGTTTGATTTTATACTACTTTGGATGTTGGGGTCGTTACAATCTCCATCGAAGTAGAAGTACGGGAAAACACCCATTTTCAGCTGGTCTGGATTATCTGTTTCTGTTACACAAAATGAATTCAAATCTGTCAGAAAATTGACTGAGAGATCATAACTCAAGCAATGTAACTGGTCTAACTGGCTACAATCTTGGGCAAACACGTTGAGAAACGCTTTAATTTTACCGGACCCATGATTTTCACACTTGCACTCTTATTGCATCTATCATATCGTAACGTATCGTATGTTATCGAATCGTATCGTAAATCGTGCCGTGTCATGTCGCGTACACCGGGTTTTACAGAGTCCTATCGTATCGTATCGTATCGTACGCTGTTGTTTAGATAGGTCTACGATGACTTACATCACAGAACTGAAGTGCGATATTAGTATATTGCATACTTACTTGCACAATCGGGCCACGGCAGTGACGTATCGGCAATATTAAACACATCAACAAATGTCCACACTCCCGTGGCACACAAGTACAGGGATGGAGGAATTGTCACAAAGTCATACCCTGAACGGCACTGAACCTGACACAAGGGATCGGATCCAAAGTAATTGATAACCAGCGCCCCATTGTCTGGAGGCTCGTAAATTGGACATGTTAGTTCTGCAAATTAAATAAGGACAGTTCATGGCCTTCAGCAACGCAACCTCGCATTTCTTGATGTCAAAGTCAAACCGCATCAAACCTTTATTCCTGCATTAGCTTCTAAACTTCAAGGAGAAAAACATTCTCATCCTTGCGCATGATGAAGCATAACATACAACGCATTTTCCATCACGAAGCTTAAATACTCCGAACAGCTATGTGGGGGGTGGAAGCAGGGGTGTTTTGCTAGACTGCCTGTAGAACAAATGGCACCGATCACGTTGAATTACACCCAACCATGTTCACGTATACAACAGATAAGACAATAGTACGGTAGGATTGCTCATTGTAATGTTCAAGGGTTCGTTCACACAAATAGTTAACTGTCCGCTTAGCTACATCGTCTCTTGTTAGTCTTCTCGTTATGCTAATTCAATACCACGTTTTCGCAGCACAGTGCATAATAATTACTACGAGCCTGAGTCTCATGGGGCCTGGGACATGGACTTGAAGGCCTGGACACTACACCTCCTCCTTTTTCTTTAGTGTGGCTCAAAGTCCCTGTAAATAGTTTCCCACGTAGAAGTTCTGGCTTGTACTGATCTCCGGTGTTCCGACGGCGCGATTGTCGGTCTGCTGTGCGCCTGTTGCATGACTATATTTCCTTCTCCAGGGACTTCCCTTACTTCAACATGGCTTTTCTTTGGTTGTCGGTTCATCGGTTGTCGTTCCTGGTCCCAATCCCAAACATTGTACTCCTCCTTTCCAGCGTACTTGAGTACCTTACAGTGGGAAGAATTGCGGGATTTGATTTCCTTCACCATCTTCACAGTGATCATGCTCCCTTTTACGCCAACGACTGCATATGGTCGTGGATCATACGCCGGGGTCAACGTGTCACCCCTATTCTGTTCAAGAGAACACGGTCACCAATTTTGATCGAGCTCTGTTGTGCGTGTCTGCGCTCATCAGCATAAGCTTTCATTTGCTTCTTCTTTCCCTCGTCCCTTTCACGGATTGGGTCATGGCGTTTTTCTTCTTGGGGAACGACTCTTTCCGGCAGTTTTCTTCTTATCTCTCTGCCGTACATAAGCTTGTCGGGACTCTTTCTCGTCACAGGATGGGGTGTGGCACGATAGTTGCCAACCGTTCTTTGAACCTCTTGTTTAAAAGCTTTGCCTTCAATCTTAGCAACTCTCGCGCTTTTTTGACCGTCTGCATGAAACGTTCGACGTCACCATTTGCCTCCGCCCACCCCGGTGTGACTTTTCTGTGCCTGAACCCTTGCTCTTGGGAATGTTTCGCAAATTTGAATCCATTAAGCGGGGGCCCGTTATCTGTCTTCACCTCTTCTGGAATTCCATACGTGGTGAAAACACCTGTGAGCTGGGGAACAACAGCCTCTGCGGAGGTACTTGTGACAAATTCTACGACAAGATACCTTGAATATTGGTTCCAGAACACTAAAGTCACGTCCTTATTTGGAAACGGTCCCGCAAAATCCACACTGATTTTCTTCCACGGGACTGTTGGGGATACCCTACTGGTAATTTAACCATCACCGTTAATGGCCTGGACGGGTTTTCGTTCATTTGGTACGAGCGTAAAACACTTGTTCACCTCTGCAATTTGACCGTGTTGGCAAGCAGCTGCTGAAAGATGCATTCATGCATTACATTTACAGACGCTCCTGTGTCAATCAGCACTTTGACCTCGCAGTTTTCAATTTTAAAGCTTCTTACTGGCCTGGGTTTTGGGTTGCTTTCGACAGCCCCAACTTCCTCGATCCCACACAGGGATTCCGCGTCACTGCTATCTGAGTGCACCTCCTGATGAACTGTCTTTACGATACTCTTATTTACTTTCCCTTTAGTCATACAGCATTTGGCAAAATGATTCATCTTCCCGCATGTGGTGCATTTCTTTCCCCTTGCTGGGCATTTCTTCTTTCCTCCAACATGTGGAAATTTGCCTTCACAAAAATAACACTCTTCGTTGATACCAGTCGAGTTGTTTTACCTTCCTAATGATGTTAGAGTGTAAATGTAAAGCCGTGATTCGCGGTGTGACGTAGAGTTCGGGAAGTCCGTGATGCGTGACATGATGATGTAGAGTACGTACACCCGGGACAGTTAACACGAGGGAAGAATGTTCGAGAAGAAAAAACAGAGTTAGGAAATCGTTGTGGGTGTAAGAAAATACACGTTTGAAGTGCTACGCGTTTTGTTGTATTCTTTGTTATCATGGGGCACGGGTAACAATGAGACCCTGTTCAACACTTCCTCGGTAATATTTCCTCGACTTTGTTGCTCCATTTCGATTCTCTTAGCTTGTTTATCCGACAATTCCTGTGCTCTAGCATAATCTAACGCCTCCTGAAGCGAATGAGGCTTACTGAGCAAACGCCGTCTGACTCTCTTCGATTTTCCCTTTTCAATTAACTGCATTTGTATTTCGACTTCAAGCCAATTCTGTGGAAATTCGCACGGAGCCGCTGCTTGCTTCAAACGAGTGGTGTAATCATCGTAAGACTCCTCAGTCTTCCTCCTGGACTAACTGCCGGTGTCTCTTGGGCTCAAAATACTCTAGAAGTTTCTCTCCGGCGGTTTCGAAATCTTCTCCCGTATCCTCTAGTGTGCCAAAAATATCCTGCACTTTTGGTCCAGCACAAAGTAAGAATAGTGCTCGTTTTCTCGCTTTATCCTTTATGTTCATCACCACCGCGTATACTTTGAATCTTTCGAGATATTTCCTGAATCGAGTGCCAACCGATGTCGGAGCTACGTCCGGGTCAAACAGTCCGAAGGCGAAGTTTGTATCACATGCGGCCATTCTGCAGAGATTGCTCGATCGAAACAATTCGATCGAAAGCCAATAAAATGTTCCTCGCGCCAATGTAATGTTCAAGGGTTCGTTCACACAAATAGTTAACTGTCCGCTTAGCTACATCGTCTCTCGCTGTTAGTCTTCTCGTTATGTTAATTCAATACCACGTTTTCGCAGCATTACTACGAGCCTGGCCTGGGACATTGGACTTGGAGGCCTGGACACTACAGTCATTGCCCGATACTGAAATGTTGGATGTTATTAGGTCATTTAACTACGCTTTCTTGTGCTTATCTAAGAAATCTAAAGAGTGTATCCATTCGCAGATGTCAGGCGAAGGTAGACCCGAAAAATTATTAATAAAACTCGTTCAATCTGATATTACAATATCTGTTGGTCGCTTCTACATAATAAAAATAATAATAATAATAGTAAAATAAATAAACAAGAAGTAGAAAATAAAAAAGCACAAGAAGAACACGAAAAGTGAGAAAAGCCTTTGTTCCTACCTTTTTTATACCAAGAACATGCTAATAATAAAAGTAACAATATAACAAGAATACTATCAATATTAATATTATTAATATTAATATTAATGAATTTTCCTTTACTAATTATAACTGATATATATAATAACCTTATACTGGAGTTTGTTGAGGTCGGGCTATTATCTACTTGTTATTTTCAACTGTAGAGGAGCAAGAAAGTGGATTCGCCGAAATTGTATATCACCTTAACTTACAAACATACTTCAGTGAGAATGTTCCAGGCTCATCGACACTCGTTTCACTGGATCGATCGCAGAATAAAATTTAAAAAAAAAAAAAAAGAAAACATAGAGCTTATGGATACC
This sequence comes from Astreopora myriophthalma, assembly GCA_014634185.1. Lineage (NCBI taxonomy): Eukaryota > Metazoa > Cnidaria > Anthozoa > Scleractinia > Acroporidae > Astreopora > Astreopora myriophthalma. Next base: position 117,453 of record BLFK01001071.1, on the reverse strand, counting down.
GCAAACACCGGCTCTAATCAGACCGTTGCCTATCGCTAAAGAACTCTACATCAAGCACTCTGAATTGACGCCGGAATACTTACTCGATAGGGTAATTCGAAATGAACAGTTCCTGTCTTCATTTCCATAAAGGTCCGTAACGGTGTAAATGATTTCGTAAGAACCTGGTACCGAGAACGTATCACCATTTCGCCTGTTGGGGCTGATGCCAGGGGGTACACCGGAGTTATCTGTGCAAACTGGCCTCTCCCATGGCACATTGACTGTAATTTCAGTCAAATCATCCCACACGATGTCCGTTGGACAGAAGCCACATGTCGGTGGCTCGGTATCTAGTGAGAAAAGTGAAAATCATGGCGTCTTGTGTGATGCAAATGCACCAAAAATTACATAAGCTGAATCTAGAAGCTGAATGCTATTGGCATGTTGATCAGCTGCTTCTACTCGTGATAGGCGCACAGAAAACGTCAGTACTGAAGTTCTTTTTTTTTAACCTCTACTGTTAAGAAGGCTGTTATGACCTCTTTTAGTTTTGCGCTCTTTTTGTTAGAATTTTATGTCCTTGAGGCTTTTTTCATGTTTGATGGACTGAACTTTGATCGGCGCGCGGCATGCGCCATTTTCGCGCGAACTTTCGGCCGATCGGAAATAGGGTAGCGCAAGCTTGTTTTGCTTCCTCTTCTTCATGTTTTCTTTATAGCCTTTATTATTATTTTTTTCCTTTATGCAAAAAAGAAGTTTGTAGATTTTTGACGTGCCTTTCTTGCCGTTTGCCGATGCGCGATACCGAGTACTTTCAAAGATTTACTATATAAAACAAATGGATTCCATGTTGCCGTTGGTCTGTTCAGAAATAGATCGCAGAAGACATCAAAATATGGTACAGTAGGGAAATCAGTAACAGACTCGCCCAACGACTCGTGTGTCACCAGTGTCACCAAATTTCGACTTCATCAGAATCAAAATTATAATCGTTGTCTCCCCACACAGACCCTTTATACAATAACCAGATCAATATACACGCTCTGGTTAGTTGGTCAATCAGCTATTGTGAATCAATTTTGTATATTTTTATTTTCATAGTTTGGCCGCGTGGGGATTGGATGAGAGCGCAGGGCTTGGACACCCCATAGCGCCATTTTGCTCGCCTGCGTTCTTCTAGTGTGCTGACGTGTGAGATAATTCTTTTGTGTGTAAATATTTTTTTGCATTGTATTGAGAAAGTTGAGGGAAAAAAACATGGTTTGTTGTACCAGCAAACCCATAGGAATTTCGCGCGTCTTTAGTCTGAACTATTCAGTACGCAGCTATTACAACAGCCCGCGCGATTGGTTAGGAAAGCAATAGAAGTATTCAAAGAAACAACAGAAACAATGAACCCTAACCCTAAAAACAATAGAGCTGCGTCCTAACCAGATGCAATGAAATGAGAGGTTGTAAACAGCTGCGTGGTATCTGGAACTAATATGTGTTAAAAGCAATAGACCCCACATTTCTCTGATGAACCACTTGGGTTGCTGGTAGAACACGAAGAAGAGTATTCGCGTGTTACATCGAACCTCCTGCGTGGTGTTTGTTTCCTACAGTGGCCCTTCTATAACTATGGCGCGCGACGTTTTGTCTACTGCCTAGACAATTTTGCTTCTATGGAAAATACCCTTCCAGGGGCCCCTTTCTCGAAAGCCCGGAAACTTTTCGGGCGTATTTTGGGTGTTATAATTTCCTCCATATCTCGAGACATACGACGTTTTAAGTGACGAATATTTGGAATTAGTTTGCTCTTTCTTATCTTGAATGCATTTTAAAAGACCATATTTGGAGAATAAGCAGATCGCAGTTTTACAAATTGCTTTTCGTGCCCGTAACAGGACTTTCGAGAAACGGGCCTCAGGGACGGTACCTGTGGTGGTACTATTGACTTACCTAATACCTCAACATAGAACGAACACTGAGCTGAATTTCCTGCCTTATCATACACAGTGTACTCTATAACGTTGACCTGGACTCCCAGTAACTTTGGAAGCTCGGTGTCCACGTATTCGTCATTGATCGTCAACGTTATGTTAAAATAATCGTTTGTTATTCCAGGCTCATTTGCCAACAGTGAGTTGTCGTCCCAGGAGAAATCCCAGCTGACAGTTGACACATTAGAGCCGGGGTCGTTATCTGGGTATAGGGTCTTGCTCGGGCAAGTCAATACAGGGGGCTGGTAATCTGAAAGAAACATCCATTCCATTTATTCTTGTTATTCCGTTTATCCTTTTTCTGGTCCGTTTATTGTTGATTTTAGGGAACGGTCTCTGGCAATTGCGGGTGGTTCTGGTCCATCATTTATCTGAGAGAGCCGTAAGTTTTCGCTCGAATCGGCTGGCATAGCTGGCGCCGTTTTGTAGCCTTCAACATTAGAAGTGTCAGGACCGACACGGTTTGCCATGGGACTTCCGGTACCCGTGCACCCCAGTCCCAGGCTACCGTTTTCGGGCTCAGTAAACTGCAAATACCGGTAAAACATCGACCAACGTCAGCGTATAATTGGGATTTGGCAATCAACGTTCCTGTCAAAACTAAAAAATGATCCGATAATTATCAAAATATGCGAATTATGCTAGCAGTGCTACTTTTGAAAAAAAAATGGGAAAAATTATGCTAGTTTTCTCAAGTTATTTTAAAACAGGAGCCCATAACGGGCTCCTGGCTAAATATTATGCTAGAACAATTTATAAAAGCTTAGAAGCCACTCCGGCGGACAGGGAGAAAACTTGTACCACATGAGATGACATCCAATACCCTCAGCAGGGCCAATTGAGCATATAACCGACAATAATAGCCGCCAGGAGCCCATAATCTGGAGCCTGCAACTCTGTCACGGCATTTTTACAGACCAAGCTATTTTTAGACCGATTTTTCGCGCGAAAAGTTCAGGTCCAGTTTGCACGCGTCCAAATAATTAATTATGTAAGACTTATGATCGGCTAGCAAGGCTAATGTGGGAGACCGAATTCGCGGGGAAAATCAAGCTAAAAATAGCTCGGTAAGTGAAAACGCCAGGTTATGGGCTCCTGTAGCCGCATATTTCAGAGGACATCCCAGGCCACCGAATGAAATTTAAATCTTTTGTTCGTAACAGAACGACACCGGGAGGTGGGGGAAGGCTACTACAACCTCTCTTATACCACTTTTGCTCCGGGTCAGAGGGCTAATGCTCATAAGAAACCATCTTTAACTAAGGTCGAGACACACCAGGCGACAAGTCGTGGGGACTAGTCGCTCCGTGTGTACTGCTTCCAAAACAGGTCGCGACAACAGCACACTTATTCAGTGCGCACGCAATGATTTCGGATGCGGGAGAATGTGAACTAGTTTATTCATTCAATATGGAGGAACAGTGGAGGCAAAAGAAAAAGAAGCTCTTAGTTCTGTTAATGCTGCTTTTAGAAAACGAGGAACACACTCTCGTGGAAAGAAGACAATGAAATTGCTTTTCCCGTAGTCTTTTCAACATTTTAGTTGTTGTCACATTCCATGTTGAAGGGGACGAATCCGCAGATTGCTCAGATTGTTCTTGCACTAATTCAGTCGTCATTTTGAACGAGTTACTGAGGTGTCATCGGAAGATAAATGACGCTCTCTTATTGGTCTTAGCGACGTATCACAGAACCGTACGCGCGCTGCGACAAAGCTGCTTCCACTCATTTTGTTGCTGCGATACCAGTTTGAATTCGTGCGGCTCATTGTAGCGACTAAATTCTGTCGCAGCAACTAAGATTTTCACAAAAAAATCACCGTGTCACACTAGGTGAATTGTTGAAGCGACTTGTCCCCGCAATACGTTGCAGCGAATTGTCGCCTAGTGTGTCTCCACCTCAGCTTTAGTACTAAACTCGAGTGATGTAGTGTTGACGTATATTACACGGAAGCGGAAAGGTGTATGAAATGTGTTTTCTTGTGGTAGAAACAACAACAACGACAACAAAATGTTTCGTGCATTCTGTGAGCTTGTTCATAAAATATCTTTTTAAGCACTAGAAAAATGAAAATTCAAATATCCTCGCTCTGTTGTGTAACATACTCTGTTGTACCTTCGCAAGTTGGAGAAACGTCTCTGTATTCCCAGGTCCCATTGACTAAGCAAATTCTCCAATCACTGGACTGAACTATTGGCGCATTGGCAATATGATATCCAGACGGGCATTCTAACCGGCAGCTTTCGTCAACAGACGAGGTTTCTTCATCGCACTCAGCGGGGATGTACGTACCAACGGACACTTTTGGTAGCGCTGGACATGTTATCTCTGCGAAAGCAAATTTTTAAACTTAGGGTTATCACCCATCTACTAAAAGAAACATTAAAAAACAAAGACAGGCAATGTAGTTACTAGACACACGTAGTGCAGGGATGTTTATCTTGTCCACAACAATAGGTGTATTCTAACACGTAATGCGATTTTACTCCTGGGAGAGAAAACGTCGTTTATGCTTTATGCTCCTTGACTCAAAGCTAACTACCGTTGGGAAGTTGTTGATTTGGGAGAGCTCCGTTTTCTGGGACAAAAGTAATGGGATTTTTGGTCAAGCCCTGATGAGCACGGCCGTTTATTAAAATTCGTCACAGTGACTTGGGGAAAGCCCAATATAAAAAAACGTAATCCCAGCAAAGGTGAGGGCATACCCGACATATGCAAATGACAGTAAGTGTGGGGGAAGAGAGGGTGGAAAGATTGATCTTTACTTTAATGGCAGGAATGCCCCAACCGCAAGCTGGGAAGCTACTAACAAGACGTCGCTGTCACATAAAACAATTTATTTCCTTTGGGAAATAAATTTCGTTGATGTATTTCGTTGATGCATTTCCTTTATGTATTTGCATTCCTTTGGCTGTATTTGAACCTTTGGAGCACAACAGTCGGCAAGTTACCACTGTTTATTTTTTTGCGACTTCAAGTTCTTACGCGGGTTTTGGCCCATGTTAAAAAAGAAAAACTTCAATTGAGATAATTCGAATCTCAAATCAATCGTAAATGGTGTGAAACTAAATGTGTTCACAGTCAAACCTAATTGTGTTGGAACATGAAGTGTGTTGTCCGAGTTCTCGACTATTGAACCACGTAATATGCGGTAACATTCTTTGTGGGCGAGGGGCTGGTAGGGGGAATGGGAGCGAGTGGATCTTGAATAATGAAAATTACTCACCTAAGCATTGAGGGAGGTCTGGGGACCATTCTCCGTTCAACTGGCACGTTACTGTCTCACTTCCTGATCGCTCGTAACCGCGGTCGCACACAAAACTGCACTGTGTGAGGTATGATAGAGCTGCAGTTGTGCAGTTGCCCGTAGGTATTTCAGCATAAGTCACAACTGGTATAGAGCACCTAATCTCTGAAAATTTAACCAAAACAAAACTCCTCTACTATTCAAAATAACACTGGCTCTCAATCTTTGCTTTGATCCGTTTGGAATGAATACTTGACGAGCCCTGTTCAAATAGTAAAGAATTTAAATGGCCGTGGTTTCTATCACTGCTAGGGAAATGTCACACGACTGCTTAGACCTGTGTCATGCGCATGTGATCCCTCACGCAAATACACTTCATTTTTTCCACTCTTTGGGATGTCGGTACACCTTCCAAAGTTTTCACTCCGATGCTCTTCTTATTTTGCTTTGAAACAAGGCGGCTGTGTTAGTCTCTAAAAACTGGTCAGTGTACTTTTCCTTTGAACCGGAGTTTCCAATTCTTAATTTTTCAGAGCTAACGTTTTACCAAAATTATGTTGATATCGAATCTCCATACAGACAAGGCAAATTCTTTGTTTTGCCTGTCAAGATGGCGGCTTAAAATGCAAGTCAGAGATGTCCGTAAGGCCGGGGGCCTGTTTCTAGCCCTGAAACCTTTCGGGTGTCTTAAGAGTGCCATAATTTCCTCTTTATCTTGAAAAGGAATTGAAACTTTGGCACTGGTTTGCTCTTTGCTAACATCAAAGCACGCTAAAGCCTGGTTTCCATATGATCGCTACGGTCGCCACGATCGTTGTAGTCACTGCGATCGCGGAAGAAAGAGACGAGCGATCGCTACGATGACCTGTTTCAGTTTAATCGCTGCGATCGCTGCGAAAACAGGTCTAAAGTGTGGTGTCAAGTTAAATCTTGGCGCCAAATTTAACCCACAATGGCAGCAGTCAACAAACTACTCTTGCTAGAGTCTTGCCATTGACTGTTGATCCGTGGCTAGTGTGGAGTTGAAGCCAGTCTTGGTTGGAAAATTCCCTCGGATTGGGAAATGCTTCTCTCCCGAAACCTGATGGGACATTTTTCTTCTTCTTCTTCTTCTTCTTCTTCTTCTTCTTCTTCTTCTTCAGAAATCGACCATATGCTGTGCGTAGATTCTTGAACTTCTTCTCCGCATCAGACGAACTTATATCAAACTTTTGAGCGATTTTGGTCCCGCAATTCAATTTCATAAACCTGTCTCGGTAGTCTTTGCTGAACTTGTTGTACGGGCAATCATACTTTTGCACTTCTTCCATAAACAACACGCTGTCCGCCATTTTGCGCTTTATAACAAAGTGTTGTGGGACATCAAATGATTGATTGCAAAGTTATCTGAGATATGTTTCTATCTCAACGATGGTCACGATTGTTGGAGAGGGGTTTCCATTGAAAAACTTCGATCGCTACGATCGCCATGATCTCCGATATGGAAAATTGTCTATCTCAGCGATTGCAGCGATCTCAGTCGCTACGATCACTGCGGTGGCACACTAAGGCGTTTCCACATGATCGTTGCGACCGTAGCGATCATATGCAAACCAGGCACAACAGTCCAGATCTTCGGAACAAGCGGATCGCAGTTTTACGAAGTGCTTTTCGGCCGGGCCCGTAAACTTTTCAGGACTTTCGAGAAACGGCTCCCCAAGCTGACAGCCCCCCTCTTCCCCCCACCCCCCCCCCCCCAAAAAAAAAGAAGAAAAAAGGAAAAGAAAAAAACAGGTAATCTTCCTAATAAATGAAACCTACCTTCGCACTGCGTAGTTGTGCCACTCCAATCCATAGTATTCGTTGCCGTGACGACAACACACTGTCGGGTATCGCTTCCGGTCAGGCTGTATCCTTGATCGCATTCAAACGAGCACGAGGACAAGTATGTACGGTCACACGATCCGCCTTTGATCTTTCCATTACTAGGAGCAGACAGGGTCTCGCATCGCCGAACTATTACCAATACCGAAAGGAAATGCAAAAAAGCCTCTTTAAAGTCCACCAATAGCCTTTTCGGATATATTTGTATCCCACTTGACATCGAGGCTTGGGTGAATAAAACAAAGGAACTTGAATAGGCATGTCGACATGACTATTCAATGTCCTTTGTTTTCTTTCCCCAATCCTCGATGTCAAGCTGAATATTATTAATATGTCCTAAAAACGTTTTTGTGTCAAATTTCGCGTAAATCTACCGCCGATCGATCTACCGTACAGGAAACCGTTGTCAGGATGTTAACACGAAGAGAAGGAACGCCAGTTAAAATGAACCTGCCTTTAACCATACCGTAAACCGATCCGTCTATGCTTGGACGAGTCACATTGACAACGCGCCATGCTCCAGCGAGAAACCTAAATGATACGCTTAATTAGCTGTGACAGGCTCCGAGAGAAGGTCACATTATGATTGTGTCATAATCAGGAGCCCGTAACTCGGAGCGTCCTCATGTTATTGTCCAGGCCACCAGCACAGGAGTAAACCGGGTTATTTTTAGTTTATGAAATTCCTGCAATTGCCATGGTTGCAGCCACTCTCCTTTGTGCAAAAAATACTTGGCATAAATAATGAGCTGTCAATCGCTGTTATGCCAATCTATTTGATCGGATGAAGGTGCCTGCCTATGCTTGCAAGGGCGCGAAATAGCTCGTCTACTCCTGTGTTGGCGTACGAACCCACTGGGGTAGATGGACGCTCGCACTTATGGTGTCCTGGTCATAATGTTGGCGTATCAGTATTGAGACGAGAAGGTCGGATATGCTGGGGAAAGGAACCTCCACTCTTACAACAAATTAACGCTAGATGGCCTATTTTGATTAATATTAGAGACATCATAGCAGCGAAAGGTGCAACTTGAGCAGTTGCAGAGTAGCCTGACAAAGTCCAATGTACCTTGTGATTCCGCTACACATTGCTTCACCAAATGAGCTATCAAGCCATCTGGGAGCCTATTTAACAGCGAGTCACTCCAACTTCAAATTATTTTGATAATTCATATCCGACGTTCAAATACATGAAATTCCTATCATTTATTCTCTATCACATTACTTAATTTTTTAAAATATTTAAAATTCGTTTTTACATTTCTTGGGCAACGCTAGTTTGCATTTTATGGCGCCGGTTTGGGTTGCTTCGTTGTTTTCAGGCAAAAGAATGTCAGATCAGCAGCAAACAATAGTAACTTCCTAACTTGTCATAAAATCCAAAATGGCGGGGCCCTCGAGTTATAAAAATGTGGCGATAGTCACTTCTTTGAGCTGAAGAAATGATCCTCGCACTTTCCGGACAATTTAAGCAATTGTGCCTTATATGCACTTGAAAAATTCAAGTGACTCCAACGGGATTCGAACCCACGACCTCTGCGATGCCGGTGCAGTGCTCTAACCAACTGAGCTATGAAGCCACACAGTTGAGAGCAGGTCAATTTGTTGGGCTCATGCGTGTTTTCCCGTGAAAGGAATGATGAATGAAAGAAAGTGCGAATGATGAATGAATGAGGAATGAATGAATGAGGAATGATGAATGAGGAATGATGAATGAAAGAAAGTGCGAGGATCATTTCTTCAGCTCATTTCTAACCCGCACTTCATAATCATTTCTTTCAGTCACTTCTTTTTTATTTCCTTTTGTCTAAATTTACTTTTCATTTTTCCAAGTAAATTGCAAATAAGCCAGTATTTCCAACACGCCATCGTTAATTCCATGTAAGAGTGGAGATTCCTTTTAAGCCCGTCGCACACAGTTTGCATGTGTCACTCAGGAGTACGAGTGAACCATTGAGATGATTGTCAAGCTAAAATTGTATACCTGTGCAGTCGTTTCCGTATTCCGGGGTACCATCATATCCTGTAAAACAATCACAATCCAAAATACTTGTACTTCCAGTGCTTTGGTGGCCGGAGTTGGCAGGACAAGCTGTGCAGGAGTCTGCATAGCCCGTAAAATCCTTGTATGTCGATACGGGACAAACTGTAAGGTAAAATAGTGCAACCAAAACTTGCTATCAGTTCGTGTAAAATGGCAAACGCAAAGGGATTCATTCAAAAGTGTTTCGAGTGTTACGGTTGCATTTTGCGCGATGGGATAGTCTCTTTCGCGGCCTTTTTTTTTGTGGGGGGGAGGGGGAGGGGACGGAGTTGTCACGCAACGCTTTCCCGGCTGCGAAGGAGAACCGTGACCGGATCGCTGCAATTAAATTGGTTAGCATTAAATGACACAGGGTGAGGTAGATTCAGTGACCAGCGGTCAGGGTTAGGGTTAGGGTTGTAGTGGGGGTTGTAATTATTGCGGGCGCAGAATCAGATTGCAGGATTTGTTGAATTCCGCCCGCCAACGCACTGAGAAAAAAAAAATGCTACTTACCCGTGCACTGCCCCACAACTCCCGAGCCATAGTAACCCAGAGGGCATGCGCACTTGTAATCTCCGTACACTAAACCGCAGGCACAGGCGGCTATCGCGTCGCAGTTGTTATCGCACTTAGAAGCATCCACTTCTTGCGTTTGCCATAATTCTTCATAAGGATCTGCGTGGAATAGTGGTGAAAAAGAAATGAATAGAAGGGATCTCGATAGACGATCATTTCCGAGTTGCTATTTGCTTTTGGTTGAAAGCGAGTCTTAATACACAACCATTCCGGCAAATGGAAATGAGTTGAGTATTACTTATTATCATTTGAATGGTTTAGCACCGAGACTCGGTTTCAACCAGAGGCAAACAGCAACTCGGAAATGGACTATTGCCCAGTCGGCATTTCAAATGGAGACTGGGAACGAGTTTTAAAATTTTACTCTAATTAGCAATTGAGGCTCGTATGGGTGATAAATGATCTTTCTCTGCCGAACAGGTAATAACAGCAACAAATAGACTGTTATGAATTAAAGAGTAAGATTCTGTAACTAGATGACAAACAAGACTTGGCTGTATTACTGTATTATGTATGTAAGTAAAGAGCCTCGTTAGTTTTCAATTAGCTACAGGATATCTTAATGGACGAAAGCCCAGCGAGAACATCTTTATTTTAATTGGCGTTACTTGCTCGTGACTAAAAACTAACGTGGTAAACTCTATTTTTGTTTTTTATTAGTGGCAAGTAATCAGCAGATTTGCTGCAAAAGCTTTAAATGAAGATAATAGGATTGAGTTGAGAACCACCTTAAATCTTTAATACAGAATCTAATGGGTGTTTCTATGGTACCATAACCGTCATTATCACGTGATATATAGGCTGGTATAAACCTTTATCGGGTAGATCTTTTTTGCTTTAAAGACATTTTCTTTTTTCAGTCAAAAAACGCCAGATTTTTTAGATGGCTTTTGTGCATAATTAGCGCAAAGGAAACGGCATCTTGATGTCTTACCTCCTCTTAGGTAGGTCGCAAGCTCAGCAAACTGATCAAAATTTTCCAAATAGAAAGCCTGCTTGGTCGGGTCTTCAACGACCTGCTTGAGTTTATCATAGTCAATGTTCCCCACACCGACCGCAAAGATCTCAACCCCTGCATCCCGGAGTTGCTCAGCGTAGGCCACAGGGCTTGGGTCACTCCAAGGCTGGTTCCACTTTCCATCAGTAATGAGGATAACAGTTGTTTTAAAGAGTTTTAGAGGTATTCTTTTGTCTGCGTTTAACGTACCAATACACACCTCATATGCCAGTCTGAAAGCCTCTTTCATGTTAGTCCGGCCGCCATTGATACTTTGAGCCATTGGACTAAACTTCTCGTTGAGAGTGCACTTGTTTTTGGATAATGCCGCAGAAGAGATTTGATCAATGAAAATACTTGCCGTGGTTCCAAACGGAATCACTTCAACCCGGGTCGCTTCCATGCTAACACTTATCTCGTTTAGCAGATTGGTAATGAATTTTTTCTCCTCTTCGTAGTCGCTGCTAGACAAACTGCTAGAGGTATCGATGAGAAACAGGATGTCCGACTTTTGATCTTCGTGTTCCATTCGAAGCTTCAGGAGTTCAGTTTCCGAGACATTAAGCCAATCTACATTTTGCGATCGCACGATGGGAAAAATAGTCCAAAATAAGATCGCAAGGTAGTGAAAAGCGTCCATGTTGCAAATAAGTCAAGACGCTTTGTAAGACGGAGAAAAGTTGAGAACGCTTTCTTAGTTCACGGATTGTCGCCAACAGTCAGCTATCGATATTAATTACAGCTGTATTCTGACGCATGACAAAATCCGCAGCTGGACAAACGGTTGGGACATCGAATACAGAGCCAGTTGTAAAACCGTGGTGAAGAGCTTGCGCAACTGTCGGTGCATTTTCTGAGGTTATAATCTTTTAATGAGCTCAAATACTTTTCTTTGTCTTTTCAGAGAATGTGATCTTTGCGTTGTCGTTTTCCTCTACTTCAAATCCCTTTCAAATATTACTTCAGAATATTCTGAACATCCGTTCTCAAAAATCAGCGATTCATGATGTCTGTGTAAAATTTAAGTTTCAGTTTGTAACAACTCTTACTAGATTGTTGAAAAACGCTCGTACTACCTTATCCCTGAATGATGAATTCAGTTTCGCAAACATGTTTCTTTGAACGCTATATTTGTTTTAACTTAATCAACTGCTATCGCGAACACCATGATCAAACAAGAAACTCATTTCTCGACTAAAAAGGATGTACGCAACTGAAAAAACATAACATTTATTTCTCAGCGCAGAGTCAGCTGTGAAATAAGAAAAGAAGGATTTTATTAAACAGAATTATCCCTCAGATCAAACTCAACAACGAATATTAAAAATTTACATGATTCTTTTGTTTCTAATAGGTACAAAGTGATGTTTGCTAAGCTGTCAATATAACGTATGAAAAATCTCCCCAGTAATGAACTTACCTCCTACTAAAAGATAAGTGGGTACGGATTCAATGCATAGTTCTGCTTTTAGTTGTTCACATGTTATAATTTGTATTGAAAACACTTGAATATCATTATCTTAATGCAGTCGATTGGAACATAAACATGCCTCTCCTTTCCCTTTGACCAATTGCCACAGGGACACATAGATCATCGTGATCTGAACTTGGCATTAATTAATTAGTAATTATAAAGCATTTGCATGAATAACTTTCCGCCAGAAACAATATAATACTGCATACGAACTTTAATTTTTTCTACAGGACACTTCAGTGCTAAATTGCTGTCGACGAATGTGATTTAGCAAGAAAACTAAAATAGCCTTTAGAATGGTAAAATGCATATAAGTGTATTTATAAGGAAAAAAAGATTATGCAATGGGCACACTATACCCTTTTTCATGTTATTTTTAGCCTTTGTTGATAATGTCCACGACGTCTTAACGTCGGTACACAGTTTCTTAGGCTACGAAAGTGTAATGAACGATCAGATGAAAGTATATCAATACATGAGAGACTCCACCTGCCATTAAATAAAGAATGGCACATGATTGATACAACACGTCATTCAGACCCCGCGAAAATAGTTAATTGAGCTAGTCTCTCCCCTTGGTAACCAGTTCCTGATCAAAATACTATCAGACGTTGATAAGATTTCCTACGTCCTTTCAGCCTCTTACAGAGCTGCTACAGCAGCACAAACTCCCCCACTCCCTCGCCTCTTCAAATCAGATTTTCTGTAGTAGTCTCCACACCGCATTCGAGAATATATGAAGATCGGGCGCTCCATATGCTTCCAGAGTGAAGTTGTAGAATGCTAAGCTATGTCACGTACGTATATTTGATATCTCGATGCAATCCAATTACGAAAACTCGTTTATTCGAAGTAGGTGAAGTATACATGGGTTAATTATCATCATCGTCATATAAGAAAATAGGGTCCTGACATCAGTCCTATCACGCATTCAACAAATTGAGATTCCATTTACACGGAAATTCCGGCTGGAACATCAAATGGTATGCACCACTCCGTTCGGAGCTTTTTCGAAATTATGATGCATCGGCATAAACGGTGTCTTATTTCCGTTCTTTTTGGTCTTTCCTGTCGATATCAGTCAATTCTGTAAGGTATCCAGTTTTTATTAGGACAAGCTGCATCATACTTACACCTAAAATTTTCCACCCGGATGGTTCGTGTAAATGGTAAGCGCGCCCGGAGTCGCCCATTTCCTCCTGTTACCTTGGCAACACCGTCGTCTCCAGTGTCTTTCTTTGCTGAACCAAATGGCTCCATTTGCGACCAAAATGAAGGAGAAATAGACAGTCCTACTCAAACACAAATAGGCCGGTTTCACCGCAAACCTTCTTCTTAGCTCACCAAGAGTAAATCGTATGACTGATAATAATAATAATATATCGGAAATTCAATCCTGCTTGCTGCAATTGGCTCTAGCTCATTCCATGACGACAGCTCAGTGGCTTGCGCATGCATTTTGTGCAAATAGCACCACTCCTCTGTTTTCAAAGATGTTCTTGATTTTTTGCTTATCCTCTTGGTGAGATGTTCTGACCACTCATATCAGACGCGAACCCATCGGCAACCCACACCGTTTTACGGAAATTGATCAGATATTTCAGAATAAACAGGTTTTTGTTTTTTTGTTTGTTTGTTGTTGTTGTTCTCAGTTAAAAAAATAAAAATAAACAAATAAAGAGGACTTTAGGTAGTTAACTTAAAAAAAAAAAAACAGAAACAAAAACAACAACAACATTTTACCTAGATCCTAGATGCCCCTCATCTTGGTGAAAGCTGATGCAAACCACAAATGGTAAGTTTATTCAGAATATGGCGAACCGTTCGGAAACTACAATGCGTAATAAAAGTCTAGCTAAATTTTGAGTTGGTTATGACAGCCAGAAAACATGTTTTTTTTTTGTCAGCTACATGGTATTAATTAGTACAAGAGATACGCGATGCTGCTTTAAAGAGAATTTTGATGCAGTTAAACATCACAATAACCCTCTGCGGCGCCCATTAATTTTGGGTACGTTGTTGCTTTCAATGGGGTTTGTTAATTATTCATTATGACGGAGAGATCAAGCTCATTGTCTGCCGCGCTTTTGGATTTGTTGCGGTGCGTTTCAAAGAGCTTTGTGGTGTCGAAACCATGCCACTCCCTAAAATCTTTGATCTGTTTTTGCTTCGAATTAGGTATGTTGCAGTGGCGGATCCATGCTTTTTTTTTTCGGTGGGGGGGGGGGGGGGGNNNNGGGGGACTGATGATACAGAAAAATATCAAAATATCAGATGACCACTGATTTCATACTCCGTAGACTCTCAAGGCAACCGTCAGATGGACCAATATACTGAATTTAGGTTTTTTTAAAGTTAATCGTTTTGTTCCCTTTCATAATATTAAGCATACTCTTTTCCCCAGGATCCACCCTTGTGCTCGATTGTTACTAAGGTGTTGCCCAGGAAACGGGTTCTAAATCAAAGCAGTAGATTTAACCGCCTTTACCATATAACCGAACCTTACCGCCCGTTTATATGTTATTTTAGAGTTGAAATGTTATCAGAAATAGAGGTGAAATGACAAAATGGTTATGCCACAAAACCTTGAAATTCAATCATTTGCAGGGCGGTTACAACGTCCAGACTGAATCATTCTGTAAGAACACTGTAAAATTCTGATTACTTGTCTTTGACTGATGAAACATTCAAGCCGAACTTGTACCAATGATTGGTTCATAAACGATACATCAGGAATTTCAGTCCTCTTGTCTTTGATTATTTGGGTGTAATTTGAGTTTAGTCTTACAGTACGTATATCAGTAGGGCATATTTACGGGAATGGCTCTGTACCTCGACCTCAACGAATGTGAAATACAATTTCTGTTCACTGTTTGTGCATAGTTCGCCAGTATAGTTGTTGTGTTGGGCTGATTATCATTTTATGATGAGTTGTGACACCGACCACTTCGCCGGAACCCGTCACAGAGACTTCTCTAACTCCAAAGTTTACGATTCTAAACCGTGATCTTCGTTGTTGGTGCTATACCGAATTGGTTTTAGTTCTTGTTCTCAGTGTTGTTGTGGTTGCTTCTTGATCAGTTGTTCTGTGTTAGAAAATTGGAAATGTATAAAGAAATAAGGGAGAAAAGCTAATGATACCGATTTTTCTTATAGAGGTTTGCTCCTATATTGTTCTGTTTTTGTTTGTGTGTTGCCGTTAGTGTTAACTTTCTTTTCTTCTCTTATTGGGCTTCTCCCTTCTCATAAATAAGGCTGAAAATGACGTTTTATTTCTTAAGAACGTCTTTAACCTTTTTGCGAGCGGTGTTCCAACTCAGTAGAAGGGTACAGGATGAATTATTCTAGACAGTTCACCAAACCGGGTTTAAACAAAGCCTCTGTTGAACGGAACGAGGCGAAGGAACAGAGCAAACGTAGTTTCCGTTACCTGAAAGAAGAAATGTTAGAGATTTATCACCAGTACAACTCAAATGAATATATTTGGAGGAGGCAATATGAAGAAGCTGCCTTCCGAGTTTACGGATCAGTGCCAGCTGTCCGCAGGGAAAATGTTGTCGACTCAGAGGCCGTCAAGGATGTGGTAAGAAACTTCAGAACAAGAAGCGCAACTGTGCAATTAGAGCTGTGCCGACGACACTACGAAGAGGCCGCTTTCGCTGTTTATGAAACTAAATATTTCAAGTAAGAACTGGCGGATTGAACACGGAAGGGCGAAGAAGAAGTGAAGAAGAGTGAAGAAGATTGGAGAAAGATTTTCTTTAGAGTATAAGCAGTATCTTTCAAGTGTCATGTTGCCGGAATCTTTTTCTTCGATTCTTTTTCTGCGATGATGTTATCTTCATCGTACTGTTCATCATTCGATATACTACAGTCAACTCTCTCTAAGACGGACACAGTCGGGACCGTCCCTAACTGTCCATCTTAGAGAGGTGTCCGGCTTATAGAGAGAAGAGGTAACGGGACACCATGCAGGACGCAATTAATTCTAAGAAAATGAACCGGATTCTATGCACAATGAATGCACTTCTGTTTAAAGTGTTCTACTTGGGCAAAACTTACAAACTGGACAATTTAAAGGGGCTGTGTTAGGGCAGTGCAGTCCATTTTTTTTTAGTTTTGCCAGTTACTCGTACTTACTCGCTATTCAACTTACCGTCCCCTTACTATATCCAATTAAAGGCCCAGTTTCACCCATTCGGCTTTGCGGCCGTTTGTTATTGTTTTGAAACGACGATTTCTGATTGGCTCTTTGCTTGTTGTGGGTTTCGTTTATCTCTCTACGATTTCGAAGCGCGCGCCATAGCAGTATCTTTCACTTTGTTTAGTTGATAGCTTATACTGAACAGTTTGCTGGATTCGTGCTTCATGGATAGCTTTCCAAGAGAGTTCGGATACACGCGTGTAAATGTTTATGGCTCAGCATTGCCCTCGAACGAAGAGGACGACGAAGAAGAAGAATTAGACATAACTGCCGAGGTGATATATTTCATTTCACATGGCCACGACATGGTCACTGAATTTATGTTCCACTAAAGCACCTGAATGGCTTCTTTCTACTTCAAGAACCCGAAAATGAAAGAGTGATCTGTTCCTGTTCAGGACAATGTGCACGGGAGAGGAGCATGCCCTTGCAAAACAGCCAACCTGAATTGTTGTGACGCTTGTATATCCGCCATTACCGATCCCAGTTGTAGCGCAGCTACATGCCTTCACAAAATCACCGAACTGAAGGCCTACTCAATATTGCCATCCAAAATATCGATGAAAAGCCAAAATACAATAACAAAGAAACCTATTTACAATAATTTAAGACACCGTAATAGGAAAATAACCGCGGATTGAAATGGATTTAAAAGTGACTGGCTTTCCCGATAATTTTCAACTGCGGAAAATTAATTAGTGGATCATGGGGTGCGCAATGCATTGAGGGTGATACTGGGCCCTTAAACAACAAAATCAAAGCCTCGTGACAAAAACACCTCTCCCGAGCATACATAAGCAAAGTGTCAAACAACAAAGATAAACTTTGAAAAACTGCTAGGCTGAACAGTTTTCAAAAATCCAAATTGCAATCCATTTTAATCCTCTTCAATTTTGCCCATCCTTGCCTCCTTTTGTATTTTCTGTGTTATTAAAACCGTCCTTCAGTATTTTATCAAGTTATTTTCATGTTTTACTTGATTTGTTTGGCAGTTCCCGTTGCTGAATTTGGGTAAATTTCGTGACACAGCCCCTTTAATGGGAAAGTGGAATCATTTCACATTGTACAAGCAAAGGTCTTTTTTTGTTGTTTTTGTTTGTTTGTTTGTTTTAGTTTTATACAAGGAGTTGCGTACTCGTATTTGGCTTTTAATTTGCCGTTTCCCACATCGTAATTCACTGTCATATCAAGCATCTACAATTCAATTTTGAAGTACATATAGAGTCCACGAATATAACAACTTGCTTTATTCTCCAACACAGTAATCCTTCTTGCACTCCCGAAACTTACTTCTCGTGCGCATGCCCGTAACGCAATACTACGACATTACATCTCTCCTTTCCTCTGAATAATAAGTCAGGTAAAATGACAACGCGAAATGAACTCAACATATTAGTCCAAATAATGTTCAAACAACATAGTCCTTGAAATAACGTTCAAGTAACATAGTCCTTAAAATACTCCGGCACTCTTCTTGTTCTTGTTGATCTGCGAAGTGCAGGAAATGCTTGTTGCTGAAATGCTTGTTGCTGTTGTGGCCCCCACACCCACTTGGCATTTTGGTGTGTGAGTTGACGGATTGGAGCAGAAATGGATGCAAAGTCCTTGATGAAACGTGCGAGATACTGGGCCAGAACAAGAAAACTACGTGCTTCAGTGGCGTTCTTGGGAGGACTGGCATTGGTAAGGGAGGAAACTTTCTTATCATCTGCACTGATGCCGTCTGCAGAGAAGCGATGACCAAAAAAGTCAATACATGATTGGTTGAACAGGCATTTGTCAGGATTGGCAGTTAGATTGTTTTCTCTCATTCTCTGAAAAACAGCTCGTAAAGCATTATCATGATCAGCTTGGCTCTTGCCGAACACTATTATGTCGTCTGATATCTTTCTGACGCCCTCGATTCCTTGTAGTACTTCTTCTATGGATTTCTGAAAGATGTCAGCTGCTGAGTTAATTCCAAAACTGAGCCGCTTGTAACGGAACAGGCCAATGTGTGTAGCAAAAGTAGTAATGCTCCGACAGTTTTCTCTAGCTCCAGTTGATGATATCCTTGGTTTAAGTCTATCTTGCTAAAGACAGCTGCTCCATTCAGATCAACTATCAGATCTTCCACTGTGGGCACTGGATGTCGTTCACGTTCTATGGCCTGATTTGCTGCTGTCATATCTACACATATTCGTATTCCTGTCTTCTTTGGAGCTACCACTATCGGAGAGACCCATGGCGTTGGACCTTCAGCCTTCTCTATTATGTCAAGTTCCTCTAGCTTCTCGAGCTCCGCCTCGACTTGGTCGCGGATGTGAAATGATAGTCTGTGATACTTCTGAGCTAGTGGTTTAACGCTGTCATCAACATGTAATTTTGCAGTTTTGCCCCTTTCATCTTCCCAAGCCCCTCAAAGCAGCCTTTGTAATCCTCCATGATGTCATTAGCTGTGGGTGTCGAGACACTGTTTATTATGTACAGCAGTCCGAGATCAGTTGCCGTTTCAAAGCCTATCAGATTTCCATCAGACCCATCAACAATACAGAATTGTGTTACCTTAGATTTGCCGGTCACGCTCGACTTGAGTTCGGTTTCGAACTTTCCAACAACTGGTAAGGGCTCGGTAGAGCTATAGCCATAAATTTTCTTTGAGGTAGGTGAAATGCTAACGTTTTCCAGCTGATTGAATGAACGCGTGTCAATGACATTCACTCTTGCTCCTGAGTCGATTAAACATTTCACTGTCTTACCTCCTATGGCAACTTCAGTTAGTGGTTGCACCTTGTCACACACAGAATGAAGAGTGATACGGTAGATGTATTCTTCATCAGTGGACTCATCGCAATCTTTTTCATCCACTGTATTAACTTTCTTGGAAAGTAATCTGCTGCTACATACTTTTGTAAAGTGGCCTTTCTTGTGACAGTGCTTGCAGGTTTCATTCAGTGCTGGGCAGGGTCGTCCTTTGTGAGGGTAATTTTCTCCGCACCTGTAACACTTCTTGCTTTCAGGCGGTCGCTTTCCTTCTTCGACTGTTTGAACTTCCGATACTTTGGCTAACTTCTCCTGTTCCTCTATGCCTTTGGCTTGCTTTTCGGACATTTCTAGACCACGGCCATAGTCGAGTAGAGCTTTGAGATCCATGTCTTCTCGAAGAGCCCTCCGACGTAATCGTGTAGACAAACAGGACACAACTCTGAGTGACTTGATTTCTTCATCTTCATTAGTAAACTCGCACGTTTGAGCCAGGCGTCGAAGCCTTGTGCAGTAAGAATCGAGCGGGGGGAGACTGGGAAGCAATGACTGTGTGAAGACGTGTTGCCCGACCGTCCGCGGAAAATTTTATTTTTCTCTGGTCTTTTATGGCAGAAATTGTAAAACAAATAACAAACAGAAGAAGAATTCGTTCCTCTACATCGGAAGAATCGTCGCCACCGTCTTTAAAACCAGACACCAAAAAGCTTTGAAGGGAAAAATTACGCTCTGGCGAAGTACACGACCACGAGGACGAAGTCGAAGTCGAAGTTAAAGAGCCTTTGAAGATGACCGAGAGCCTACACGAAAAGCTACAAAAGATTCTGACTAAGCTAGAAAAGCTTGATGCTATTGAAAAATCAGTAAAAATCCTCCAAGAGACCCTTGCAAAAATGGACTCAAAAATTCGAGACCTAGAACGTTCGCAAGCCGCGGCAAACCGAGACATCAGCGAGCTAAAAGAAAGTGTAAACTTCTCAGACGCTCAATGCAGAAAAGCTATCGACAGCTTCAACAAACATAAAGAACAAATCGACCTGAAGCTTGCTAACTTAGAAAAGAAAGAAACCGAGCTAGTCTCTAGAGCAAAGGAATTAGAAACGAAAAATCTTTATCACGAAGCTTATTCAAGACGAGAGAACATTAAATTCGAAAACATCATGGAAGTAACAAACCATAGCAGAGATCCAGAAGACACCGAGCATGTTCTTCGCTCCTTTCTCGAATCGGAACTAGGATACAAGGATGCCGGAAGCGTCGAGATTCAAAGAGTTCACCGAGTGGGCAAGAGGAATGGCGATAAACCTAGAGTTATCATTGCAAGATTCCTGAGATATAAAGATTGCGAGAATATTCTCTCCCTTGGCCTCCGCCTGAAAGGTACGGCACATAAGATGTACCAAGACCTACCCTACGGCATTGTGGAAAGAAGAAGAGCACAAATGGAAACGTTCCTAGCGGCCAGAAGAAATAAAATCCCAGCAGCTTTCAGTAAGTCGCAACCTGACAAACTTTATATCAGGGGAAATTTATGGCCCATCGGCAAACCGCTCGATTTATCCTTGCAATCACAAACTTCTTACTAATGCCCGGGTAATAGCCTGTCAGAATTAACAGCCCAAATTAAACCATTTTACTATTAAAACGTTCTACTTTTTTCTCGAAAGCGGTCGGTTGAGTGTAACATATAGTCAGTCACGGTAATCTATTTTTGTAGCAGTACGATTACTACCACTAAAATAACATCAATTAATTTCCAAGTGATTTCCCAGTCCGAAACGCAATTTAGGGCGTTTTAAGAGCCAGTCACAGAGCCTCTTTTATAATCTTTTTTTCTTTTTTCTTTTCGAGTGTTACATGTGTAGTTAAGTTTTATGTACTTTTATAGTCCTATTCCATCTACTGTTTATGTTCGCTTCTCGTTTGATGTGTCCCTTTCTTTTTTGCATAATCAAATTATGTCTTCAAACTATGATAATAAACCCCAACCCACGATACCAACGAAAGCTGTCAAAACCGTAACAATTCGCGCTGCCGACACGCATGCATACTCAAGGGTTAATAATGTACACCATGAATGAATACTAAAGAAAACTTTGACATTAAGTGTCTTACAATCAATATCAGAGGCCTCAACAAATCCATAAAGCGTCGGTCTGTTTTTCGATGGCTCCACAATCAAAATTCTTCCTTTACTTTTCTTCAGGAAAGACACAGTTCAAAGATTAGTGCTGACACTTGGGCTGCCGAATGGGGAGGCAAAGCTATTTTCAGTCACGGTTCAACAAACAGCAAAGGTGTTATGATACTAATTAACCCCAAATTAGATTGCAAAATAGGAAAATGTATTGTAGATACAAATGGGAGATATATCATCTTAGATATTTCGTTCGATGATTCTCACATTATACTGGTCAATATTTACGCTCCGAACGATGTGACACAACAAACCAAATTTTTTAAACAAATTCAAGACCACATGCAAGAATTTTCACAAGAGAAAGTCATTGTCGGCGGAGATTTTAACTGCGCTTTGACCGCTAAAGACAAAAAAGGTGGAAACCCGGTCACGATGAAGGCGTCCGTAATCAAAGAAATCGAACACCTGTGTAGGCTTAACAATTTAACCGATATCTGGCGCTCTTTAAATCCCCAGCTCGAACGATACACATGGAGAAATAAGTCTCACAAAATACAATGCAGACTAGATTTCTTTCTAATCTCGGAAGAGCTCACCAATCTAGCTGTAGCCTGTAAAATTTCCTATGCTCCCGAAACCGATCACTCAGCGATTTCGCTACATCTTCAAGCTGATTGCAAAAGGCAGAACAGAGGCCCCGGCTTCTGGAAATTTAATCGTTCGCTTCTGAGAGATGAAAATTATGTTAGTGAGCTTCGGAAAAACATAAATTCTTACAAGGTTAAGTACGAAAACGTTGATGATAAAGGTTTGAAATGGGACCTTATAAAAATGGAAATGAGAGGGTTCACAGTTATGTACGCTAAAAGGAAAGCAAAACAACGTAAAAACGAAGAGGTTTCACTTCAAAACAAAATAAACGAACTGCAATTAAAACTCGAAAGTAGTCCACACAACCCCCAAAATTTAAACGACTTGTATGCCACAAAACTACGTTTGGAAAAAATCTTTCACCAGAAAACAAAAGGCGCGATCCTAAGGAGTAAAGTCAGATAGTACGAAGAAGGCGAACGCAACACTAGATATTTTTACAATTTAGAAAACCGAAGTAAAAGCAATAATTCAGTTACCAAGCTGAAACTAAACGATAACACCTACATCTACGATCAATTCGCGATTTTAGAAGAAGAAAAAAAGTTTTACGAATCCATTTATAAATCCAGAGATGTTGACGAAAGCAATTTCCACGAGTCACCTTTTTTTGACACTGATCAAGTCACGTCTCTTACACCTGATGAGCAACAGTTATGCGAAGGTCCCATTACAGAAACTGAATGCCTAAACGCGCTCAAAGAATTTAAAAATGACAAATCACCCGGCACCGACGGTTTCTCGGCCGAATTTTTCAAATTTTTTTGGTCCGAGCTACGAACTGAAATGATATCGAGCTTCCAGTTTGCTTTCCAAACCGGATCATTATCAATTAGTCAACGTCGCGGTGTTATTTCCCTCATTCCTAAAAAGGACAAAGACAAATCTATATTGGAAAATCTACGACCAATTTCACTACTGAACGTAGACTACAAAGTACTCACAAAAGTTATCGCAAAGAGAATAGAAAAGGTGCTCCCGAAAATTATAAATCCTGACCAAACTGGTTATGTAAAAGGCCGCTATATAGGTGAAAACATCAGGCTAATCCAAGATGTTATGTTTTTTACAAAAAACACGAATACACCTGGAATTGCAATTTTCATTGATTTCCGTAAAGCTTTTGACACAATAGAATGGAGCTTCATATTATCTGCACTAAAACTGTTTAATTTTGGTTCGAACATTCAAAACTGGATAAAAGTTACTTACCACAACGTGTCTAGCTGTGTACTAAACAACGGGCATGCTTCACCCTTTTTCCAACTACATCGAGGCGTCAGACAAGGATGCCCGTTATCGGGCCTTCTTTTCGTGATAGGTATTGAGCTTCTCGCAAGAGCGCTGAAAAATGATGATTCCATCAGAGGCATACTTGTTGGCGAAACAGAAATAAAACTTTCGCAATTCGCGGACGACACCACAGTCTTTGTACGTGATGAAGACTCCGTGACTCAATTATCGAAACTACTACGTCAATTTAAACGAGTATCCGGGCTGGAAATCAATACGAGCAAGACAGAAGCCATGTGGCTAGGTACCTGGAGAAATAGAAAAGAAACTCCATTTAACTTTAGATGGCCACAAGAACCTATTCGCGCCTTAGGCGTTTTCTTTTCATACAATTCCGAAGAGGCAAATAAGGAGAATTTCAGAGAAAAAAATCCGTATTTTAGAAAAAAACACTCCATAATTGGAAAAGAAGAAAGCTTACCCTACACGGCAGAATAAAAATAGTAAAAACTCTAGGTCTGTCCAAACTAATATATAACTCTTCTGTACTTGTAGTCCCTGATCTTTTCATAAAGGAAATTAACAAACTTATATTTGATTTCATATGGGAGGGAAAACCGGCAAAAATAAAAAGAAGGACTATTATCAATGATATCAGACACGGCGGCCTAAAAATGATAGATTTTGAAATCATGGATAAAGCGCTAAAAATAGCGTGGATCAAGCGCATGGCTGAACCCACCGAGGCTGTGTGGAAATTAATACCAGAATACGCAACCATTGATTACGGTGGCCTCTTCTTCCTGACAAGATGCCAGTACGATGTCAAATTCCTCCGCTTAGACGATCTGCCACCTTTTTATCGCACCCTGCTCAAATACTGGCAAGAATATAATTCCACCACCTTTTCAGATGATGGCCATGTAGAAAACGAAATAATTTGGAACAACTGTAGTATTTTGATCAACGGTCATCCAATATTTTACGAAAAATGGTTTAAAAACCAAATTATTTATATCAAGGACCTTCTCAATGTTCATTGTACCTTTCTTTCCCTAAATGAGTTAAAACACAGATTTAATATTGAAATCCCGTTTACCCTATTTTATGGCCTCATTAGCGCCATTCCTGTAGAATGGAAGAAGTCACTTAAAAATGTCTCGCCTCAAACTGAAGAATCTACATCCACCCTACCAAACTTCCCGACAACTCGGCTTGCCTACTCCACACTTCTTAAATGTGCATCTACAATACTCGTCACAAATCGTTGAAACAGACACCGTTTCTCTCGAATTTTCTGGAAAAATCCTGAGATTTCTACTTCACACTGTTTCCCCGCCTCAAATGTGCCTTCTCCCTCCCCAATGTTGAGCCACGCGTGTTTTGAAGCACTGAGACCGCTGTGATACTCAAATCAACATTGTGGAAGGGGAAAGAGACACAAGTGTTTCAAGATTTTTGACGAGTATTGTAGCCCCCCAACAGGCGAGAACATAATTTTAAGGTATGGTTTTACTAAAGAAAACATTCACAAAGTTTATGCATTACCTTTTCAAACAACAAAAGATACCAAACTAATAGCATTTCAATATAGCATCATTCACCACATTCTACCTACCAAACTTAGTCTGTTGCGTGCTGGAATTACAGAAAGTGACATTTGCCCGCTATGCAGTATCGAAAAACAAACTATTACTCACTTGCTTTTCTATTGTACTAAGTCAAAAGACTTCTGGGAAAAATTCACCACCTGGTGGTTTCAAAAAACGAAACAATTTATTTCCTTAACAGAGCGCGTTGTCCTATATGGTTGGCACGACAACGTCGAGAATAAAAAGACACTTAATGTCACTTTACTTATCGCAAAACATCATATCTTCTCAACGAGCGCATGCGACGGCAAGTTAACTTTTGAGAGCTTTCTGATCCGGTTTAAACACAAATTAGATATTGTAAAAGAAAGTTACTTAGCAAATAATCAATTTCATAATTTTCTTTCTGTATGGGGCAAGTTAGTGTAGTTATTATACATAATTTTGTAATACCACTATAAACATATTGTTAACCTAATAATTTACTTTTGTAAATAATACTTCCAGTTTAGACTGCTTTTTTTTTTTCTTCTACGTACCTTTCTTTTCGTACTTGCATTGTACCTAGCTTCTTGTTGTGTTTTGTCAATAAAGAAAAAAAAAAAAAAAAAAAAAAAAAAAAAAAAAAAAGAATCGAGCGACTCACCGGAATTCTGAGTAGCATTTCTGAACATGTAAATTTCTTAGGTCTTGTTTACTTTTGGCTGAAAATAGGCATTCAGAGCGGCTACAGCTTTCGCATACTCTTTATCTTCCCCTTGATCTGGAAGTGTCTCGAAAATGTAGCTGACTTCTTCACCAGCGAAGTATAATAGTAGCGCTCTCTTACGTGTCCGATCTTTCACATCATGAGCAGCGAGGTACATTTCAAAGCGTTTCAGTCATTTCTTCCAACGTGGGGCGACTGAGGGTCGTGTACAGAAAACGAAGGAAATGGAGGTAAGATTTCGCTTCGGCAATTGTGGAAATCGTTCCGTGTAATTTTTTTCCCTTTTTTTTTTCAAAGTAATCTTGTGACGAGTGTATATTGCTTAATTGTGCTGAGCATTATGGATTTCCCGCCTTCCTCTAATCGCGGCCAGCGCACATGGTGTTGAGAAAACCTACATGATTTTCCATTCCTTTCCAATGTGAGCGATCCAAAATAGCTGTATAGTGAGCTGCAAGTGTAGTCGAGTTCGCTTGAGTTATCCTCGTCGCCAGTTATAGAGTCCACGAATATAACGACTTGCTGTGGCTTAAACCCCAAAAATTCCCTTGATGATAACGAAGAAATAAAAGGTGACAATAACACCGAAATCAACAACAACCGAATGCACGCACCCCTTCCCACAATCCCGCAACACTCCACCATAAATCACAACAGCTAATGTTTATTAAGTATGTAAAAAAAAAAAAAAAAAAACACTCGAAATTAACAATATTAACACTAAGTAAACTAATTTAAACTACAAGTATGACAGTTACTACAAATTCAACTAAACCTTATATAAAACTAATATACTACCGTAAATCCTCTATTAAGTCCCCCGGGGGGCTTATTTTTTTCAAGCACTTTTGAGGGGGGAGCTTAATAGAGAAGGGGGGGGGCTTATTTAATTTAGCGAAACGCATCACCTGTAGCAAAACTACCGTGGTATCAGACAGAGTATACTTGCGTGTTGTACAATTAAAGTCACTGTCAAAAGTATTTAATTCACTTGTGGAAGCCTAAAAAAGCAATATGAACTTCCAGCCTGAATAAACCATAACTGATCAGTCCACGTTAATCGTTATTTTTTGTGCGAAGAATACAGGATGGGGGGAGGGGGAGGGGGCCTTAATAGAGAGGGGGGCTTATTACCTTTCCTCCTCTGAAAAGGGGGGGCTTATTAGAGACGGGGGGCTTATTTGAGAGGGGGGGGGCTTAATAGAGGATTTACGGTATTTACATTAAACATTTACAACATTAACAGTTCAGTTCTTCCCTTTCCGCACTCAAAAACGAAAACCAACAATGACCAACAATCCCAAACAACCGACGTCCGGCAACCGACAAACCGGTCGTCAACGCTTGCTTACCCATTGTTTCACATCAGCTTCTCTCAGCTTTTCCTTCCTTAACTTTTCACTCCTTCGGTCCGCCTGCTCTTCTCCAATTTCTTATGAATAGTTCTCACTCAGCTCCTCGCTCTTTGCTCTTTTGCTGGCCGCCGACAAAAGGGTTTTGTCTTAGATGCACGGCTAGCACCCGCCAATGGCTCTCGGCAGTGATTCTTTTCTCATGTTATCCAAACTTCTCCTTTCATCCCTGCCCGCAGGCCTTCGTCCTCCAAGTTTCGCTTTCTTCAAACCGGTCAGCAAACCAACTACTTACTTTCCATCAACTGTTCACCACCCGTTGCTTACATTTATATATCCCACAATTAACACGTAACGTCCATACGTCCATATTGTTTTAACGGTACATTTACAACACTATATACTAGATCAACACTTTATGAACAAATAAACTTCACAAACTATTCTTTAAGTACTAATTACGGTTTACTACAATGATACATTAACAATAAGTAATTAACACTAACGAAACACACTATACAGGTAAGAAAACAAAGAAAAAGAAAGGAATTTCATGACACTTGCTTTATTCTCCAACACAGTAATCCTTCTTGCACTTCCGAAGCTTTCTTCTCGTGCGCATGCCCGTAACGCAATGGGGGGGGGGGGGAGTAA
>BLFK01001071.1:43286-65786 GCA_014634185.1 Astreopora myriophthalma | reverse complement strand
CAGCTAGATGGTCTAGTGGTTAGAGGAAGGAATCCGTCAGTGAATAGTCGCAGGTTCGAGCCCCGTGTTCGGGCTTGTCTTTTAAAACAAGCAAGTTCATTTCCCAGCATTCCTTTCAGGCTTTAACCATGATCGTCAATGCAGAGCAAGTTACGAATTAACGATAATCGTTCAGTTTACATAAAAGGATGGATTTTCTAGATGATGACTCATCCAAAGGAATTTACACGAAACAAACAAACCTCATTCCAAGGCTCTCTCTCTTTTCCTCGACGACAAGGGAGGAAAAGAGAAAAAGCCTGGGAACGAGCTTGGAAAGAAAGGCACATCATAGAAACATTGTGCAAGCCTGACGTCATCTTTCGGTTAAACAGCTGGAAAGTCCTCGTGTTTTTACAATCATTATTTTAGGCCAAGCCCCTGTAATAAGCCAAGAACATATGACAGTTTTCAAGCGGAAAACCTCACAAAAAAATCTAAATTTTCGACCTACAGATTGTTAATGCTCTACCGGATCGGAGCCGTCGAAAGCTTCTTGCCTGACCAAAAGAACTTTCGGTCCTTTTGAGTAAATCGTGAGACAGGGACATAGCCAGCATTTTTGCATAGTGGGGTTCGGTGGTCGATCTCTTCCCTTAGAATTTCGAAAGAAAGAACAGATTGATACATTCCTTGGAAATTAAAGCCAATTTCATAGCCCAAAGAAAGGTTCCGGAACCCTTGAAACCCTCTCCTGGCTACTCCCAGGTAAGAGTAGTGTAAACCATGCGATCCTCGACAGCCATGAAATTAAGCATTCAAAACAGTTCGAGGGGAGACGTCTTATTTCGTAGTAGGAATGATATTTAGAAAATAGCTCAAGGAAAATACGCGCGCTGATTGGTTAATAATCGTGTTTCTATAACTCGATAGAAACACAGAAGTTGACGTAGTCACGGACAAGAGTCACGGCATTCCCGTGTGTGCTGACGTGTGTGCTGTCGTGTGTGCTGACGTGTAAATTGCGTGCCGTAGAGAATCTACGTTTTGATGATAAATAAAATATAAAGTTTTCTTCGTTTTTTGTTATTTTCCTTGGGCTATTTTCTAAAAGAAATAGAAAACATTTTCTTCGTGTTTCTATCGAGTTATGGAAACACGAGTGGAAGTTTGGGAGAACGAGAAATGCTGTGGGAACACGAGCCGCAGGCGAGTGTTTCCACAGCTTTTTCGAGTTTTCGTAAATTGAGGAGACTCTCCAGTAATTAATAGAAGCTGGGATAAAATTTTCTTCAAAATTTCCCTGGTTGTTCCCTACAGTATGGTAATTTTGTTTTGGTGACTCGAATTGTGCAAGAAAAAATAGGTCACCAAGCTCCTAGGAGATATAAAATGCTCAAGTAAATCAAAACTTGTGCTATTCGGTTCACGCTTCGATTCGCAGGAACAGGAAGCATAACATTAACATAATTCGTAAGGTAACAGAGTGTTTGTATTGTATTGATCAAAAGGAACAATTTAATGTTTGTTTTATGGCATGAGCATACATCGTTACGCCCTGAAATCGCACTGAAAAGAATTTGTTATTCCTCGGGTACGTGATCTAGGGGACAAACTTTAATTTGTGCCCACCAGTGGTGGCTACGAATGCTTTTCTCCCTACAACGTTGTTGTTGTTGTTTTTTTTTTCTGGCATAATTTTTGCTTTAAAAATTTACGGTGCAAAGACGATGACTAAACGAATAACTTACATTAGTAAAAACAAATGGGTAACAGCTGACCATTCATTTTCCTGTCAAGCTTTCTGTCTACGAAAAACCCCTGGAAGTTTTCTCAGTACCAAGCGCGCTAATGGTGCAAGATACCAGACCCTGGTCAAACGATCAAACATTTCCTGCAGTTCAATATCAGCAATATCGTTCAATATCCTACCCGAGCTGTGTCGGCCAAGCGGCTAAGCGATGAAACATTTGTTCGCAACATAAACTGTTCGTCAAAATGTTTGACCTATGGCAAAGATACGTTGAAACAGCGGGCTAAACGCTTCATCCAACATAATGTTGGACAAAATGTTTAATCATTTAACGTGGGCTTTATGCGCAGTAAGAATACACGATGCAATACCGTGGAATCACCTCAACTGTGTAAACATGGAGTGTCGTGCCAAGAAATCATTGGTGACGTGCCACGATTTAGGCGTGAAGTGCCAGTTTTCTTGCACATGTTAAGAAAGGTTTAACTCTCGACGTTTAGCGATTGTGGCATAATTATTCGATGATAGATTTTTCGAACAGCTCCCCGCAGGAATTTGACCAATTTTACTTCATAAGTTTTCTATCTTTTATTCTTTTCGTTTTTTATTTTCAGTTTTTAATTGACTTTTACTGGGCCCAAAACCACGGTTATGATAATTATCTGTCTATTATCCTTGAAAGAGTGTCAAGTCATATTTATTCAGCACTGAATAAAGGTAGAAACAGTTTTTTCCTCTCTTCGCGCGCCTTATCAAAGAACCCTTCACAAGTTCGGTTGCATCACCAAGTGAGTGCCGTTATTGAGTTAAGTCTATTGTGAACACACTATTACTACCATCAAATAACGGACATTACAGACCGCGATTTCTTTCAGTTTCTGATTCAACTTACCGAAACGTTGCCTTATCGGAGGTAAATTATTGGGAACATCGCCAAAACGAAAATTAAAGTGAGTCACCAGGGGATAACACAAGCTTCGAGTTACCCAGGGTTCGAGTGGGAGGCATATAACTGTCTCATAAATTGTTGCTAACGTTGTTTTCATCTGCTTTTGGATGAGTGCAGGTGTTTATGACCGAATTCTCACCACAGGAATTCCTATGTGAGTGAGTAGTAAATTACTTTGTTGTGTTATAAAGGGGAATAACATGTAATTAAGCTATCATCCGATTTATTAGTGACTGGGATTTCAATTTCTGAAACTGCTGGCTGACCGAAGCTTTTAACCGTCCGGCTCTATGTGCTCGCTAAGCGATATACGGCATGCCGAATCCTCTATAATCTAGACACCTTGGTTTGCATTAAGACAAATGAAGCTTGTACACTTTTCCGTAGGAAATAAGAGCACAAGATCAAGTCCGATATAATTTGCCTAAATTCCCTCCATTTCACAAGCATTGGATAAGCGTTAAGGAAAAAGAAAAAGAAAATGTGTTATAGAGGGCTTTTTTGGCCTATAACCAAAGTCTGTCAAGTTTAGATCCATTGGAGGCTCCTGTCAGGTGCAAGGCTCTCACAACTTGACAGAAAAATTTGATGAAGCACTGTCATCTCTGTAGACATCTGATAATGCTTGCCTTTAATGTGTAATTCCAATTTCCTCTCTCGTTTTGACGATTAAACTAACCAACCAACAGACAATCAAACAACTAATTTTTCAGACATTTTGAAAACTTGAAACTTTACATGGTCATTCGGCAATATTGAACACTAAAGACTGCTGAAAAACGTTTCGTAGATTTATTTGTAGAAGCCCGTGCACTCAAATCCGAATAAACTGTCTTCACTGATGAATTCTATGCAACGAGAGATGGTTGTTGTGAAAAAGCTGCTCAGTACAGCTCAGGACTTTAAGGAAACTTTCTTTGAGGAGGCCAAGATCCAGGGGCACCCAACGAGCAAATTGAGCGAAATTAAAGAACCTTTGAGGGATATTTCTAGGTTCCTTGTAATGTTTAAAGACTGTTGACAGAGTTGTTTTTTATCAGCTAGAAAAATTTGATCTGTTCGGATTTCTTAGCTGAAAATTGAAGTGCCCGACAAATTTAGAGAATGAAATTTTCGTTTCAGAAATTGCTAGCTGAAAGTTACCGTTGAAAAACTTCTCAGATAACTATTTGCTTGCCCGAAAATGTTAGGTGACCTTTTTAACAGACACAAATTGCAAAAATATCCCTTCCGAAATTGTAAGGGGCTATTTTTCCCTGGATTTCCCTGGTTGCAAATCTTTCTGGTGATGTTTCAGTTAAGAAATCATTAGATTGTTGGCAATGTAGAATCCGAAAGTCTTAGAACGGGTAGACTATCCCGAACAGATATTTCACCGAAGTTTCTCGTTGGGTGCCCCTAAAGATTTTAAAGGGGTTACAGCCAGTGTAAAGACATTGTATCATTCAAGGCTCTTTGACAGGGGACTCACCATTTTAGAGATTCCCTGTTTTAGATATTCCCCCTTATAGAGGTTTCCTATTTTAGAGATTTCCCGTTCCGTGTTCCATGTTCCACGTTCCTCGTTTACCATTCTCGTTCTCCGTTTCCCGTTCCCTTCGTTTTGAAACTAACAAGAGGCTACAGGTAGCCTATACTCTAGCCTCTCTTTTAGCCGATTTTCGATTGAAACGTCTTTAAGTTATGGTAGAAGACCGATAGGAAATACTAGGCGGCCCTGGAGACTGTACAGTGATCAGAAACATTCCACAACGATAGCGATAACATCGACAAAACTTCGATCATCGAATTGACTTCGTTGTAAACAACTAAAAATGTTACAAGACGCATTGATTTGATTCAAAATTGGGAAACGAATGCTTGAAAAGTTTTTGGAATGGCATTTTGATGACATTTCACCAGCAGTAATTGTACGATGAAAAGAAAGTAGCTGGCTAAAGATGGCTGACTAGTGTCATAATACAACCGGATATGGAGAAGTAATGATTTCCGGTGACATAAATTTTCCCACCGGATGCGACGTTGGCTCGATGGCCTTGTGGACATCGCTACCGCCTCTGATGCAGGAGACCGCGGGTTCCAACCCCAGTGCGTACACTCAACTAAAAAGACCGCTCATTCTAACATCGATAGTAATCAATAATTGATTGGAGAATAGTGACCCGAAAAAAACAAAACAAAACAAAAATAAGATTCAAACACGGATTTATAACTCTAGCCACCTACGGCTAGAGTAATTATTTGCGGGAATGGAACAAGAACATTCCCCTAAGAATGCACGTGTTTATGGAAGATGACCTTGGAAAAGCAATTACGTAGCAACAGGGAAGTTTACAACAAAGTGCATGTGCCCCTAGTCTGACACATTTTGTACCTGGTCTGCAGTCTGCAGTGCGCCTTTTGTACTGACCGATTTCCCAGTTAGCGCCAGGCAGAGGTTAATTCTCTTTTCTACTAGTTGTCGGAAATGAAATACGGTATGACGTGATGTTACCGTTTGATCTGTGTACCAAGCAGTTTTTTTCCATTGTTTAGTCAAAAACTACATCCGAAGTCATTTAGACGAAACGTCAAAATAACTGAGGCATTGTTTTAAAAATTAATAACACCGTAGTTTTAATTTCAGCAGTATACAGGAAACCACGTTTCGGCTTTTCATTAAGTTTTGTCTCATAAGAAACTATGCAAGTATGAACACGAGCCGTTCGTTGGAAGTTTCCTTTCGCTCCCAGCAAATTCATTGGCAGTCAGTGTCTTCCTGAAACTTGTAAGTCAGTAGATGACAGCTATGATGGCAGTTGATCGATCGCTTAAGCCTTATTCCCGCTTGTGCGATAATTATAAGCATAAGAAAAGGAAAATCGTGTGGGAACTGGCGTGAAATAAACGTAACCACAAGTGCTAAAATCTCGTACTGTATCTGTTGTCGTCCATCGTTTCTACAGTTACGTATGCCTTATTATCTTGAGCTTGTTTCACGTGCGAGAAGGTCGTAGATATGCTTTTTAAAATAAGACACTTATGCTTGTGCTTATCGCACAAGTGAGAACTAGGCTTTACTGAGGACGCTACTTTCATAATCGGAAATCCCTTAAAGAGATTAATTTAGTTCCCCTCTTTTTGTTAGAATTTCGTGAACAGCTAGAACTGCTGGAGCCGGGTTCAATTCAAAATTAACATTATAAGCCGAACCTTATTTTTATTTTCTTGCCTATTGATTCTAGAACATCTAGTGTCATGAAATATCATGTTTTTGTTAAGAGCATCACCATATAAAACTGCGGTGAAGTTGAAGCCTTCGAAGTTAAGTTTTCCGAGAAGTTTTAGATGCCAGCTATTGGGCGCAAGTATGCAGCTGCGCACGGGAAAAAAATACGTTCATTATATCGCTTGAGACCATAACGTGACCTCAGCTACGATGCTGGTGACGTTCTTAGGCAATTGTCATACCTTTACCGGGATCAATATTGGTAGACTGGCCAAGTTTGAATCGAAAGTCCTGTCTTTTAACCAAACCGAGATGTCATCCTGTTTAGTCCAAAACTTTTTATTAAGACGTTTGTACCAATTCGTAGGTAAACAGGTAATGTGTTGTCAAAGCATTGCTCTGAAACTTAGCCATTTTACACATCTCGAGCCGTTCCCAAGCACGGTAAGAATAAATTGTTGAAATCACCACAATTTATTTTTTCTGTACATCTAAATCTACTGAATTTCTCTACACCGCAGTTTAAATCAGAACTATGATAAGGGAATTTCTGAATTTTTTTTTTAAGCTGAAAAGCATGTTTCCTTTTTCTTCAGTTGAATTTACTCCACTAGGTGAACGCAAAGAAGTTACTTTAGTACCGTTTACAAGATTCCAAGAAATTTATTTCTTTAAACAAAATTAATACATAACTTAAATATCCCATCCAACTAACTGTTGGTCGTAACCAAACTAAAAGCTGGTGGAAAGCTATCACTTAGATGTCCAGACCATGCGCGGTTTTACTGTTCACCAAATGGCCCACATGTTTCGATTCTCAGTGGTACACACGACAAATCTGTAGCTTCTATTCAATATTATAGTGGAAGCTGTTTTTTTCTTTGTTTTTGTTTTTGTTACCCTCCCTGGTTTTTATGACAGGTTCTTAACAAAAGCAACTTTGGAAAGTTTGGATCACCCGAGATCCTATATGATTTCATTTTGTTCCGACTGCCCGTTTCATTACTTGAAATAACAACTTGATTTCATTTCAGCCTAGATAAATAACAGCTACTCCATCATTCCAGCCTGGATAAACAAAAGTTATACTCTGCCGGTACGACTGTTTGCTTTCAAGCAAGATATTGTACTTTAAATTTATAAGCAATGACAACCTATGCCGGCAAACTCTAAATTTTGAAAGATATCTGTATTACGTAACGATTTTTCTTGCTAACGGAGTTATTGAAGTTCCTGTCGCTACCTTATCTGCAGAGATCATTAATTTTCGCAGAGTACGCTGTTATAACGGAAATCTCTGTTTGTTCAGTTAGATACACAACTTATGAAAAATAGTATTTTTTCGTTGCAAATTGTTTCCTTTGCTTTAATAAGCCAGAGATTTTCAAGTGACAACAGATTACAAACCTTAAAAAAAATGCACATAGAATATTAATTGATTGGCGCGTGAAGAATTCGTGATATGTAAACAAGGAACAGCTATCAGAACTTGACGAGTTCGGAAATTGGATGAAAGACCCTTTGAAGTGTTTACCGACAGCAGTACGTAATTTTATTTTATTTTTTTGTTTTTTTCCCCTTTTTCTTTTCATGGAGAACTGGGCTCAACGCGAAAAGTCAACAAATGCTATAAAACAGTTGCCATTACACTTCCTAATATACTTTGATTTAGTCATTGGCACTATCTTCTCCTCGCGAATTATTAATATTACGTTTGTCTAGCACGAACTGTTTCGTTTTGTCATTTCCTCGCATGGTTCTTAGACTGTTTCGAGCCGGTCCGGTGAGTTAGCTGAGATATCACCAGAGGTATGAAAGCAAGTCGTCTTCTTGTTTGGCTGTTGCTTTCTAACCTATTTACGGCAGAGATTGCTCTTGGAAAGGAGGACCTGTACATTGGAACGTTCTACGGATTGAATGTGTCCTCCGGTGGGTGGAGCTCAGAGGGTATTATGCAGGCGGTTCAGTTGGCAATAGATCACGTGAACAAAGACCCGTTAATATTACCAGAATACACTCTACATGAGCACTGGAGGGACTCTCAGGTACGTGTGGGCCGATGAAGTGTAATATAATAACTGGCCAAAGTCGCAACTGGGTTGAGGCTTTGATCACATAACAGTGTCACCGAGTCATATCAGAATGACCATTCATACATTCAGACATAAATTTTTACTAGCGTTGACGTCATTCGCCGTCACCACCGCTTTAGGGGATGTTTACATGCGAAAACTCGCTCCGAAGCGAGATTCCTTGCGTTATGACCTAGTGATTTCATATTGAGTTTTGCTCTTCACCCTGTGTCCACTGTGGGTAAGAAAAAACAACAACAACAACAACAACAAAAAAAGCCAGTTGGAGAAAATAACGCATGCGCTACCTATCTCGGCAGTTTGCCGGAGGTCTGATCACATACCGAAACTAGAGCTCGTTCGTTGTTTAAGTGATGCCGGTGACAGGTTTCACTAGGGGAAATAAAATCCACCGTGATTCCTTGAGTGTATTTATGAATCTATTGTCGTCTCTCGCAAATGATGCTTGAGTCGAAATGGCAACCTTACAATCCCTTCATGGGTGTATTCACTGTATTGAAAAGCGGAATTGGTCGCTGTGAAAGACAGACAAGTGTCACTGAAGGTTACTGCCGCGAGTGCGGCGAATTTCAATGTCTGTTCCCCAGGAAAAACACATCTAAACGGCTATGTGATGCTCTAGTAATATAAATACGCTCAGTTGATCATAATAGGTACACTAGCTCGAGTAAATAGCCACAACTTTACTTACCTTGAGGAAAACATGAGAAAGTGGAACACAGCAAACATCATAATCTTTCCATGCCTTCGAGGCTCATTTCTGTGACTGTTAGAGCTGGGGAAAGCGCGCTTTTGTGTTCTCTTAAATGGCAAAGACAGCACTGGCATATTGTCTCAAATATAGACCTTACAAGTTAACAAGTCCGCAGTCAGTAATGTTTGCTGTGTTGGGGAGAAACTGGCCTTCCACCGATGTGGCCCGGGCTCGATTCCCGGACTCGACGCTCTACTGTGGGTTGAGTTTGTTGCCGGTTCAGTGGATGAATAGCCACTCTGTTGAGGTTCCACAGTAGGAACTCCAAAACGTTTTAATATCCCACTTAGGGAAAAAAAGCGTCAGCTTGGCCATTTTAGCTCTTTTTGACTGTATCATCATAAGTTACTTCCCAGTGGAGCTTTAAGAGTCTCGTTTCTTTATTAAATTTAACTACTGAGAAACCAGTACATACTACATTACTCTTTAAGTGGCATAGAAACGAAATCTGAAAATGAAACCTCGAAGCTTATATATGCCGTTCAGCTTTCCCTCTTACAAATCAGAAATAAGGTGCAAATAATTTATGTATAGTCACTAAAGTGAAAAGGGAAAGGAAAATATGCGATAACTCGATAACGAACAATTTATATTGTGAAGAATTCAAAGCTGTATTCATTCCTTGTTGTTTTATCCACGATTAAGAGTACTCCATTGTGAATTGAAGGAGTAGCCATTTTCAACAGTACAATTCCTAACAATTAACCGAGGCTAGGACTTGAAATGTAATGCGCATAGTAAAGTGGTATACAAATTGGTTGATTTCGGCGGATCTTCACTGATTTAAAGCCAGTGAGACCCAGATACGAAAACATGTACACAAAATAATTCCTTGATGGGTGAAAATCAAATGGCAGATGCAAAGCGGTGGTAACTTAAAGTTTTGTTTTGTTTGTTTTGTGTAAATGCCACTCACCCCTCCCGTCCCGTAGTCTGCGTAAAACTATAATAGCATTTGTGAGCAGACAATTGCACTTGCGCCTCTAATTCTCAATTTAATTAAAAATGCTGAAAAACCAGGTTAAAAAAGGAATAAGCCTCTAGTGTTTTCTCCTTTACCTTCATTTTCAGTGTGATAGTGGAGTTGCAATACGAGCAATGCTGGATTTAGTGTCCAGGCCTCCAACTAAGATCATGTTCACGGCACCAGGCTGCTCTCCGGCGGCTGAGCCAATTGCAGAAGCGGCTTCCTTTTGGGGAGCAGTGCAGGTAACACTCGAAGTAAAATCGAGTCTTAGAACTCAATTTTTTTTCCTCTGGTTAAACCCGTTTTTATATACTTTAAAAAATTGCTTGCAAAATATTTCAATGCATTCTTCTGCTCTAGATTTACTTTATTTCTCGAAATTGTTATTCAGAAACGAGTCGAATGCTAACAAAATAATGTGAATTTTGATCAAACATTGTCATCTATCTCCCTTGACACTCCCAGTTTTACTTGCAATACAAATTCGTATTCTTACTGGCCATCGTGTCTTGCTTTAAACCTCCTTTCAGGTACTAGCACTAATTAATTTCTTTTGCTCTTTTTTAATAATCAGGTGGGATTTAGTAACACCTCTCCTCTGCTCTCTGATAATTCTCGATTCCCACTGTTCTCTCGTACCACTTCATCCGAAACACTAAATAACCATGCAATAGTGATCCTGCTTCAAACGCTGAAATGGAAGCGAGTGGCAATCATTACTGAACAGAATCACATTTTCACTAAGGTAATTTCAAATTTTAGATTTATTATTTTCTCTTGATTTAGAGTAATCAAACGTCGCGTTTGAAAACAGGGTAGTTTGTAATGCATATCAGCAGCGTTTTGTGAGCCCCGGTTATTGCAGGAGTGGTATACATTAAAAATAATAAATATCTTCTTGCTAATTCATTAATTAATTTTATTCCCTTATTTATTTACTTATTTATTATTCTATTTATTACAATTCGCCATATTGTATACCAGGAGAAAACCAACAGTACGGTGGCCCACATCTGTCACGGCAAAAAGGAATTGCTCACGGCAAAAAGAAATTGCTCACGGCAAAAAGAAATACCTCACGGCAAAAAGAAATAACTCACGGCAATAAGAAATAGCTCACGTCAAATTGAAATAGCTCACGGCAAATTGAAATAGCTCACGGCAAATTGAAATGCGCAAGCTCGCGGTGAAAAGAACAATGCCAGAGAGTTGGGTCGAGTATTCTCTGTCGCGACGCCATCTTGAAACACCAGAAGGGCGATCGATAGCATGATGTTCTCATGTAACTGCGGGCGACAGCTGCGGGATAGGGACAGGTTTTGCTGTCACTGAGGCCAAGGTTAGTATTTCAACGGCTTTATCACTTGTTATTGACGAGAAACAAACGTTGCGTCCCGGCTCAGGGGCCTTCGTTCGTGAACGTATAACGTTTGTTTTCCGTCAATAACAAGTGATAAAGCCGTTGAAATACTAACCTTGGCCTCAGTGACAGCAAAGCCTGTCCCTATCCCGCAGCTGTTGCCCGCAGTTACATGAAAACATCATGCTATCGATCGCCCTTCTGGTGTTTCAAGATGGCGTCGCGACAGAGAATACTCGACCCAACTCTCTGGCATTGTTCTTTTCACCGCGAGCTTGCGTATTTCAATTTGCCGTGAGCTATTTCAATTTGCCGTGAGCTATTTCAATTTGACGTGAGCTATTTCGTTTTGCCGTGAGTTATTTCTTTTTGCCGTGAGGTATTTCTTTTTGCCGTGAGCAATTTCTTTTTGCCGTGAGCAATTCCTTTTTGCCGTGACAGTTGTGGGCCACCGTACCACTGAACAGAGATTATAGAAAGTGATTACAAATACACGTTTTACGTGTCCACGAGATAAGTGTCGAGGAAACCTCAAAGAAACCACGAGGCTTGCGTAAAATCAGATCTCAGATTAACCAAATACAACAATATGGACTAACAAACATTAAACAATAAAGTATTAAGGGTAACGGCTGTAAAGAAATTGATACCTATGAGGGAGAAATTCTTTGATTTTTTTTTAATTTCGAAAGCAAGTAAGAGAACACATAGAGCCAGGTATCTCGCGATGAAGTGAATTATAAAAATTTGGACCGTGATGGAGGACAGAAAACTGTCTGATATTGGTTCTACATACACAGTGGTAAATGAAAACAACGGGCATGTCTGGTATTACATTTCAATTACATCAACCTTTTAAATGCACGACGAAACACCATCAAACATAACTACTTGGTACTAGTTGGACGATCATATCTTTATTTCATTGTTTTTTCTCCCGAAATTTTGGGGATTAATGCTTTTTTTTTTTGTGAAAAAATTCTTTAGTTTATCGAGTCCAATGTTTTTACTGTTTCTTGTTGTTATTGAGGTATAGCAATAAAAGTTTGCCGATATTAGCAGAGTGAGTGAGTTGCCTTGTTTTGTAACCGCAGACAAAGGAGGACCTCATTTCCCAGCTGAAAACGAAGGGCGTCGTCATTGAGCTTGTGGAAAGCTTCGATGAAGACCCTGAGTTTCAAGTTCTCAACCTTAAGGTTTGCTTATAAAACACGAAATTTAAACTTCTAAATTAAATCCAAATCGCTGTTATGTATGGTTCCGCGTTCTCGCGTGTGAAATGCTCTTTCCATCACAAAGAAGTTCTCGGTTCCTTTCTTAAGGTCTCCATGCTATGACCAGGATTACTTGGGAGGGAATGATCTACTACCGTCTTATCACATAAGAAATCATTCCACTATTGGCTGTTTAATGTTTCCTTGATGGAGTACGCATGCAATGGAAATAAAATGAGTTCGGTGAATGTATAAATCTCATCGAGCGGATCATCAGTACCGAAGGTTGACGCACCTGACAGTGGCTTGAAAGTTTTTGCCAGAAGTGAAGGTAATCGACGGTGAAGATTTTCCTCTCAGCGAACGATCGTGCGGGCCACCCGTGATGGACTTTTTGTGGCAATTACTAATCTGTGATACTCCACCCGATGATGGGTATCAGTTTAGTCAGCCCACATACACTCTTTCACTGGCATTACAGATCTGGATGACCGTATGTCAGTCGAGATTTTTCTTATTTTACGCTCTTGTTGTTGTTATAGCCTAAAGATGGTTCTTGGTTTCTTGCAGAAGAGAGATGTTAGAATAATCATCGGTCTGATGTACGAGGATAAGTTCAGAAAAGTAGCTTGTGAGGTAATTTACAAACTGACCAATTAACTTCCTGGTTCCATCATCTAAGGCAAATAAGGATTGCAACTGCCCTTCTCCTCCCCGCTTTCACGGCCAAAGCTCTCCCAACCAAGCGTAACCGCATCCGTAACCGCCGACCGATTAGCTCAGTGCGGGAGGTCCTGGGTTCGAATCTCTGCCGGACCGTCACTCAGGGTCTTTAAATAACCGAGAAGAAAGTGCCGCCTTTGCGATGACCTCTGCAAGTGGTTAGACTCTCTAGTCTTCTCGGATAAGGACGATAAACCGTAGGTCCCGTCTCACAACCCTGGTTCGTAAATAGGGAGCTTAAGCAAGGACGACGACGACGGCTAACACAACGTCATCTGAAAACATAAATTGGCGTAATTCTAATCACTTCGCGCTTAATCCAACCTTTTCCGTGTGTAAAACAATTACTAACTGGTTAGGACAAGAATTGGTATGAACGCCGTTAAAGTTATGACAAAGAATGGAAAATTTGTCGTCTCGCACCCACGTTCTACACAAAACTTCAAATTTGGTCATTTCACGTCGTTGTTTAGCCGAGAACGGCAAAGAAATGTACCAAAATGTAAAACCGCACGTGCCGGAGCGTGCGAAGCCATTGTTTTTGCTCATTAAGCCTATTGTTTTGTGGCGTTCTCGTTGTCGTCGACGTCGTCGTTGCTTAAGCTCCCTAATAACTCCGTGGGACGTTAAAGAACCCACACACTGTTGGCGAAAGGCAGGGGACGTAGATCCCGGTGTTGTGGTCTCTGGCCCTTAGAAAGGGCACACTATAATTGGGGCCTCGCTCTGTCGTGTGACCCCCACCACCTGTGTTAGTGGTGAAACTCAAATAAGTAAATAAACAAATAAATTGCAAAAATGGAGCACTGGAACAACTCAAAAGCCATGCATCCAGCATCGCTGTCACTTAGTCGTTGGTCAAGACAAGTACGGCATGTCTTTCTGACAAGGTTCGAGGAGGAATTGACAAGTTCTACCGGTAGTTAAATTTCTACCGATGACTCTTTTTGTCCTGCCCGGGCTATGAGCACCTTCTCTCACATTGAGAACACTTTGCATTGCTTAACTTGTGCTATACGCAATGCACCGCTTTAAGGAGTCGTGTTCGTATTGCATTGCTAAAGAAAAATCGTTAAAATCCCTTTGACAACGGAAGCTCGTGTTCATTAGGAAGGGCCGTCGATCTGCGTCTGACAAGTTGCAAGTAAAATCGTATCTCAGGTTGAACCCATTTTTACCCAGCTTAAACCCGGTTTTAAAAGATCGAATCAACCTGAGAGACCCGATTTTAACTGGAACAGACAGGTGACCGAAGGCAGCTTCAAACCCAAAGTTGAAGTTGGTAAACTTACACCCCTGAGGGGTGTGGACAAAACGTGGGGTAGGCCTTGGCCTAAGCCATGGTGCAGGCCATTCTGTAGGCCATGGTGTAGGCCATGGTCCACTCTCGTACACGTCTGGGCGCGCATCTGGCGTGTATCCCGCATTCCCAACACCTTTCTAGTAATGTCACGGCAAGTAAGTGCGTCTCTCAGTCCAAAGTTAAGAAATATTATTGCGCAGAGGGTGAGGGAGAGGGAGAACAGCCAATAGTTCTATCATTCGTGGAGCCGCCATCTTGGTTATCCTCAGTGACCACGCAATGGAGTGCGTGGAGGGGTTTAGCACTCGTTCACAGAGATCAAAAGGACCTTGGACACCTCCCGACAATTACATGGCATAAAATGAACTTTTAACGTAAGATGAAAATTAAAGAAGAAAATGTACATGTTCAGAAGAGTAAACGTGTTGAACCCTGGCCATTTTCTCCTTATTCTTTCCGATTACCACTAGACCGACGAAGCAAGCTGTTAAAAAACTTTCAGTTTTTTAGAGTATTTAAATATATTACCCATAACAACTAGTACTGAAAGCTAACCGTTTCAAATCGGTGCTTAGACCTAAGATTAAGATCAGAAATGCTGTTTCTTCAGTCAGTTTTCTGTCTAATTTATAGGGTTTTTGATAACGGTACGCTTGTCTCATGGAAAATATTTGATGGAAAATATTAGGTCATGTAATTGTCGGGAGGTGTCCAAGGTCAAGGGTAGGCCATGGCCTAAACCATGGCCTACACCAAGGCCTACCCAACGTTTTGTCCGCTCCCACCCCTGCGCATCTTTACCATGAACATACTAAAGTTGAAAATATCAATAAAGCGTCTCAAGTGTAAAAAAAAAGGTCGAGAGAAACGCAAAGAGAGTGCAGGATTGAATAAATGCCTTTCAAGTTCGAATAATCATCGCTTCATCGCTGTTACAGTCGAACCAGATCAAGCGTACCCTCATAGATTGCATTAATGAATCGATTATTTGAAAATTGAACCATTAACCGTTTCGGAACATGACTCTTGTGAGCAAGGTGTTGTTAGGTTACAAGTGGTTGTGGACAAATTGGGTGGCTTTAGAAAGTAAAATAGCGCTGATTCGAGACTTTAAATACTGTAAATAAAACTGAAAGTCGACATTCATAACAGAAATTTAATTCAGTGTTTCGAATTGGCGATATTTAATTTATTATTAGCGCTGAAGCTGCCAATGGTTGCTTGTAACGCGATACTGTATTCTCACAACGATCATGTTACAAAACCATTTTCAAATATTCCAGCGCTTAATGGGCGTTTACAAAACCAGGACCGGATCGGATCGGATTGGATTGACAAAACAAGGACCGGATCGGACCGAGCTTGGGGTGCCTGTGGCTTTTCTTATGCGAAAAAGAACCATTACAACTTTGCTTCACTGAGCTGCGAAAAAAGGCAGTCGTATTTCTATGCCAAAACTTGATCATGAGATGTTACGTGACTATTTTGGCAGAAATTTATGGCGATCCGATTTTTTTCGGATCCGGTCAGGGTTGTTCAATCGGACGCAATCCGATCCAGGTTTTGTTAATCCGGTCCGATCCAGTCCTGGTTTTGTCAACCCGATCCGATCCGATCCGATCTGGTCCGGGTTTTGTAAACGCCCGTGCTTAATAGAGTCTTGGGGGGTACGCTTGACCTGGTTTGACAGTAAAGGAGCACCTTAAGGTGCAAAGGAGCCTATTTGGTAAAACTGTTGCAGTGTGCAGTGCAATCGCTGCGTGAGTGGCTTCTTTAATTCATTTCAGTCATGTCCCAGTTCAGATGCATAACACTGATTTCCTACATCCGCCATCATCCATAAAGCGCGTTGACAGTTTGACAGCTCTATTTCTCGCCAACAGTTTACCAACAGTTGTTGCGAAGTTGACTCATTTGACTCCAGTCTGCTAAATCAAGTTGCCAAATTCAGTCATTTATTTTGCTCTAGGCGTACAAAAATAACATCTATGGTAGGAAATATGTTTGGATTCTTCCTGGTTGGTACAGCGAAAAATGGTGGGAAAGTGCTGGTGATATTTCATGTTCCACGGACCAAGTAAAGGAAGCAATTGGAAACTACCTGGCCACAAGACCTCTGCGGCTTGGTCGATCCAGGACACCAACGATTGCTGGGAAGGTATTTTCCACGGTTCTAATTCACAACTTGATTTATTACAAGCGAATAAGATTAAAGCAGACAGTCAATGGTGCCCAAAATAACCTCAGACATTTGAAGAAAAATAGATGCGATTTTTGCATGACTAGTTTGCTGCGCTAACATTGCCGCTAGTTTTTGTCGTTTTGGTTCTCTGAAGGCAGTCCCCCTTTTTTCTCTAGGTCTGGAGAGTACGATGTATGGCTTCCTATATGCAGCAATATTTAATCCTGCTTGAATTTTAAGTTTAATGCAAATTCCTGGGGCGAGCTCGGCCAGGGTAGCCTCGTTTTTGGGAAGACCTTAGATAACATTGACCTTAACCAGGTTGAGTCCGCGATTCTCGAAGTGTCACGCAGACATTCCCATAAAAATGAAAATAGGTTTGGACGTTGGGGCAAGGCATCCCCCACAAGACTCCGCTGAGATTCACCTGGGGTTCCCAGAGACAAGAGGTAGTCCCCAGGGGTCACTGGCCAGGCACCACTTTGCTAACAGTCCTGAATTCTAAGACATGTATATTCTAAAAGATGGAACAGATTAACTATTCAAAAGTCAT
Organism: Astreopora myriophthalma; assembly: GCA_014634185.1. Taxonomy (NCBI): domain Eukaryota; kingdom Metazoa; phylum Cnidaria; class Anthozoa; order Scleractinia; family Acroporidae; genus Astreopora; species Astreopora myriophthalma. The sequence continues at coordinate 48,748 of BLFK01001071.1, read as the reverse complement.
TTTTCTATATATTTTTTAATACATTTCACTTGTCAAAAACAGGCAGTTTTCAATAAACAGGTTCCATTCACTCATTTTACTTTGTGTCAGTGAATCATTTAGTAGTCAGTGCACAAAAATAATCACTTCCAATCACTATCTAGTCTAACAGTGTTTCAATCGTTACAAAATTCCTTGTGTTGCTAATGACTCCTCCTCTCTTTTATTATCTTTCCCTCTTCATTATATATTATTATTATTATTATTATGATAGGCCATTCAGACGCAACAGTAAATACAGAGAATGCAGGGACAACAAAAAATAATCCAAGGCATCATATTTACTGGAACGATGTTCAGGCAACCAAGGGAGTACATCTAGAATTTGGTTTTCAAATCTACCGGCTTGGGAGCCATTTTGTTTTGGCACTCAGGAAATGGAGAACATAGTGAAAACCGGGTCGCTGGGTTACTGAATGGAGCGTCGAAGCCTCTTGCTTCTTGAGGTGAACGAACCGAACAAAACCATTTGAATTGGGATTCGGTAATGACGTCAGGTGCGTCAGTGTTGCAGGAGGATGATGACAAAAGCACGATCACAGGCAAGGTGAGGGGGTCATTGATTGGAAAATACTCGTTACTTGGAGTATGATTTTGAGTTCGTGAAAGTGCGGTACAAAATCATTTCTACTCTTCACCTGGGACCTGGAACGGAATACAACTGCTAAGATGGGCCTGCAGTGCTTGCCGCAGAATTACCTACAAGAAGATTTGAAGCTACATTAAGCAACTCGGCGTCCCGGTTTTTCACTATGTAGTCCTTCTCCTGAGTGCCAAAACAAATTGGCTGCCAAGGCCGGCTGATTTAAAAACGAGGCCACGTACAAATGAGGCTACCCTGGCCGAGCTCGCCCCAGGAAGTTTAAAATGTACAGTCAAACCAGGTCAAGCGTACCCCCTGCCCTTAAGATTCTATTATTAACTGGAATATTTGAAATTTGAATGCACAAATACTGCAGCTGTAGTATTGTAACATGACCGTTGTGAGAAATACAGGGCTGCGTTACAAGCAATCGTTGGCAACTTCAGCGGTTATAATAAATTAAGTATCACCAATTCGAAACACTGAATTAAATTTCTGCTATGAATGTTGAGTTTCAGTTTTGTTTACAGTATTTAAAGTCTCGAATCAGCGCTATTTTACTTTCTATAGCCGCTCGACTTGTCCACAATCACTTGTAACCGCTTTGCTCACAAGGGTCATGTTCCGAAACGATTAAGGGATTCAAATCTCAAGTAATCTTTTCATTAGTAGGATCTAGGGGGGTGTAACCCAGCCTATCTATTTGTGTCAAATGCAGGTTTTATATGGGAAAAGAAAGGACACATATGGGGCCAAGTTCAAGTCGAGAAATTTGTAAGAAATTGTGAACAAAAATAGACGAAACTTACCATATGGCCAGGGATGGTTGTCCTTGATGCTCACACAGAGTTTAGGAAAACAAGGTCGGCTTCATCCTCCCACTTATGCCAACTCTCCCAACCTCGTTCCCATGGCTTTTCCCCTGGGAACGAGGTTGCAACTCTCCTGGATTATCCGGGAGTCTCCCGGATACGAAACGAATCTCCCGGTCTCCTGTACGAATAATCAAATCTCCCGGATAAAAACGACTTTGAACCTTTTAAAGACTCTGCTCCACTGTAGACTCAAATCGCATCCCTAAATCCCAAATTAAAGGAATTTCGATTTCTCACTTTTTGGACGGGGGAGGGGAGGTTGGAGGGGGGAGGGGAGGTTGAAGGGGGGAGGGGAGGTTGGAGGGGGAGGGAAGGTTGGAGTCCTGATGAAAAAAAAATCTCCAGATTTTGGATCTCCAGAGGTTGGCATCTCTGCCCTCCATATAAGTACAACGGAAAGGTTGAGGCTGGCACCGCCATCTTAGTTTCAATCGGTCTCATTCCAGCTCGATTTTTTTCACAAAAATAGAATCCAATCGGTAAATAAACACGCCAGGCTCGTGGAATAGTAGTTGCTTGAAACACTGAAACCAGTCAAGTCTCTCCAGCTAAGCGAAGCCACCAGGCTCTATGAAGCTCGCACATCAACCTTCCAAATTGTCGATCAGAGGCCGCGGGGCGCCTGGTGACGAGTAGACTAGTTGAGTGAAATAAGTCCCTGACTGGACTGAATATTTTACTCGTCACCAGGCGCCCCGAGTTCAACCGCCATTTTCGAAAAGCCAAGTTGTGAGCCCCGGGGCTTCTGATTGACAATTTGGTAGGTGTATGTGCGAGTTTCATAGAGCCTGGTGGCATATATGGGCACTGTGCATGTATGACTTGCGCTCGTTCGGCATCGCACTCATCGAATCTTAGATACTGCAAGCAGTCTATTAAGAGTCATGCAAAGCCTTCGTATGCAGGTTAAATCGTAACTTATGCAATTCAGGTGATTTGATCTTGTTTATTTCTTTCAGAATTCAACTGAGCTTTATAAAGAACTGGAAGACAGAAGCCAGAGAAATGGTTTCCTCATTAATGCATTCTCTTCTTTCGCTTATGACGCGATTTGGAGCATCGCGCTCACTCTTCACCAGTCTTCTATCATCCTCAAAGCCCGAAACACACCACTGTCGAATTTTACTTATGGAGACGGCGAGACCGCTATCCTTTTCAGAGACACACTGCGAAATTTGTCGTTTCTTGGGATGTCGGTTAGTGTATTCTCTTTTTACGTTCTCTCTACACATTTGCTCCGTGAAACTTCTGGAGGAAGGGTGGAAGGCCTTAAAGTTTGTGGCCATGATTTTATCGCAGGGGTCTTTTGCCCTAACCAGTTTAATTCCGTTATAAATACACAAAATTTGTTTTAAAGAAAATTTATTCCCATAAAGAATTATGTGACTTGAACGCGGGTTAATGTTTCACTAGCAGCGATCGTATTACAAACAGGACTTGCAAGTAATATAGTTAGGCTTGTGCAGGCCAAATTATGGGCCTCCTTTTCTCTAGCTTCAAGCGACGAAAGTGTGATTTGCCCCTCCCGTTTCCCACGTGCTGTAGGTAGTGATGTTAGGAGTTTCCGGATCCAGGGGGGTGGATTGGGTGGCTAGCCACCCCCCTTCGGAGAAGCCCACCATAAAAATCTAATACATGAAAAAAGGAAATACATGCATGGCTCCCATAAAATATAGAAATACGTGGGTACCCAAAACCTTGTGAAGCCAGCAAGGCCGAAAACGGACATGATAATAGGCCGGAAGCAACGCGAAACATTGAGCCTCGTTTTTTGTTCTTTCCCGCCATATTAGCCACCCCCATTAAAAAATCCTGGATCCGCGCCTGAGGAGTCCTTCTTTCTGGTTATAGCTTAAGGTTCACTAGATTGTATGTTGTTGGTTTTAAATTCATTCAAACAAACGGTCACTCTCGTGGCCAAAATATGGCCGACTTTATGTCTACTCTTGGTTTCCCAGCAAACAGAGCTCAGCCAAGGCAATGGACTTTCCTCATTTACAGTTAGTTCAGCGTACAGGGAGCATAAAAAAATTAATCAAATATAAACTGGACTGGTTACACTTAAATATATCAACTATGCGAAGAATGCTATTTGCATTTAACAAAATGTTTGATTTTTAGATGCCAGAGATTCTTCTCCTCGAATTACTACAGCCCATGGAGAAACTCGCGCCTCACTCGTTACTCATAAAAAGTTGCACTGCGAACGAAATAATCTCTGGCACCAAGGGGAGTTCTTGCAAAGCCTCACTCGTAAATCAGTTTGGTCAATCCTTTCATTTAATTCCATTTTTCTCTTCTTATAGGGTACTGTAAAGTTCGATGAATCCGGCGATAGAGAGACCACGATAGAAATACTGCAACAGCAAGGTTCGCCCTTTAATTTTTGACCTGACGCGTTTTCAGGCTACTCGTTCTATTTATGTTCATGGCAAAGCAATCGAATTGAAAGTAAACTGAATTTTTTTTAGGAAGTGGAGCAGTGGTTGTTGGCGTCCTTAACAAATCATCGAACAAACTGGATGAGTCACTTCTTAAGTGGGAGGGTAATTATTGAATGTAAAATACAAACTCTCTATCTGGGATTTCCCCCGTAAATTATATAAGGGCGAAAACCCCTACGGCCATATTCACATTCTCACGGTCAGTACTCGTTCACAGACCTTAAAAGAACCTTGGACACCTCCTGACAATTACACGACGTAATATTCTCCATCGTCGTGAGACAAGCGCACCGTTATCAAGAACGCCATGAATTAGACAGAAAACTGACTGAAAAGAGCTTCTGTTCAGCAAAAAACAGCATTTCTGATCTTGGCGCTGATCTACAGTCTTTGGTCTAAGCACTGATTTGAAACGGTTAGCTTTCAGTTATTGTTATCGGCAACTATATTTAAATCCTTTCTAAAATTGGGTAATTTCAACAGCTTGCCTCGGTAAGAAGAAGAAGAAAATGGCCAGGGTTCGACATGCTTCCACTTCTGAACATTTTCTTCTTTCATTTCAGTTCAAAGTTAATTTTATGTCAGTCATGTAAATTGAAGTTAGATGTCCAAGGTCCTTTTGAGCTCTGTGAATGAGTGCTAGCCTATTCTCACGGTCGCGCTGGAACGAACATGGAAAGGAGGCCTATAAATTGAAATCTTTTCAGATGCAGATTATTTCCCTTCAACGAGCCTCCATTGCATGCTCGTCCCAGTACAACCGTGAGAATACAAATACGGGATATGTTTCCCTCGAACCCAAGGTCGGAATGTCTTTTACCCTGAAACAAGTGGGATTTGCAGAGGATCTACACTCCCGTTTCAGACAGTAAGGGCAAAAGCAAAAGAAAAGACGTTTCCTACCCTAAAACTTCAGTACGGCGTTATGACGGTGAGAAAAGTAAGAGGGGCACGGTGTTTGCTTTGGCTATAAGTTCTGATTTGTGTGAGCGTCTGTCATGTCATCGGGTACTTGCCTCCCCATACTGGGGACATTTTTTCTCATTGAAGCCTGGACTTGTTTTTTTTTCCCAGGCTTCAATGCAACCGCTTCAGTTGCTCACTTTGCTACGATGATCAAAATTTAAATCATGACAATTTTCCCATCTCTGCATTTTGTAAAACTTTGTTACTGACAAGAGGTCTAGCTTGGATTGAGGGAAGTTATGAAAAGGGAACCAAAAAAAAACGCACGCGTATAAATCAGTGGACCATATAAGCGCTAAAACATTTTAACTCGAACAGTAAAGTGATTAACAATTAATGCCAAAAGTAAATATTCGATACTGCTTCCAAAAAAAGCGTTATCTAATGAACTATTCCATCCCCTTCTTCCCTTTTGTTGTTGTTGTTGTTGTTGTTGTTGTTGTTGTGATGTTGATTGATTTGTTTTGCTTTTTCGTTCAAGGTAACCGCCCGAAAGACGGTATAATCTCAAAAACCGAGGCAAATAAAGATTCAACGGCGCAAACAATTGCTTTC
>BLFK01001071.1:28286-38286 GCA_014634185.1 Astreopora myriophthalma | reverse complement strand
CATACACCCTTTACTGATTGCATTGACTGAGGATCTCACCAACTTTAGTTCCTTGCCACTCGCAAATTCTACTAGGAGATTTGTCAGCACGCCGGAATAACAATTACATTACTTTCCATAGACAAGTAATCCCCCCCTTCCTTCAAGTCTTTCACCCAGTCGTATATTAATGGTTGTACGTAGTACTGATGGGAGTAATCTTGTGGTAGACTCTCATCGCATTGCTTGGGAGGAGCTACAGAAACCGTGTAAAAGCTCTGGTTGGTTGGGCTACTTAGCTCTTGAGCGACTTCCTCTAGTTTTTTGTTGTTGTTTTTGTTGCTGCTGCTTTTTTTATTTTTTTATTCTTTTACGTTCTTTTCCGGAGTGCTTAACGCCTCATCATTTAACGTTGTTCACACTTCTTTATGAGACCCTTGGTTAAAACAGGCACAACATTTTTTTCCATATTTATCTTTAATTTAGATCTCTCGCCTTATGCGCAAGACAGAAGTACAACCGGAGGAAAGCCAAAACCAGACGCAATCACCAGGACCAACTTCTTTTATGGAGAACTCTCAGCTTTCACTAAGGCACAACTCTCAGGTTCTCGGAGTTTGAATCTCAGAAAAGTTCACGACTTAATCGAGAGTCAGACTTAATCTATTCCAACTTGGTCAAGTTCGTCGCATGGACAGAGGAAATTGTACGACTGCAACAAATTACTCCCAACCAGCTTACAAAAAATTATCAGCGACGTTTTGTTGAGGACTACAATGACGTGATGCCTCAGCTGAGAACAGCAAAGACGTAAGAAAAAGCAAAGCATGTTAAATCTGTTATTGACGTTATCTAATTAAAAGTGACACTGATAGAATCGTTCCTTTCCTAAGCAACCTTAAAACAATAGATCATTTTTGCATGACGTCACGCCGGCCATATTAGTGTACCTAATCGACCTTCGGGGAATTGAACTTCATTTTTATGCAAATACTTCCTTTTATTTTGGTAAGTCAATATGGCCCCTGAGTAAAAAGGATCTATTGAATATTTGATTCATTGCCGGGACGAAGCATGCAGCATATTATTTATGTACTAGTGTATCTAAAAGATAGTAATGCTGCGTCACATTTTGTTGAAACAAATTAAAAGGACGCCAGCAGAACGGTGTCACAACCTCGTGTTGTTCGTGGCGCAGTGCAATCTGGTTAAATGCAATGCATTCTGGTAAAAGTGATGAATTCGAGAATTCGCACTCCCTTCTATATATTCTTCTTAAATGCTGTTTATGTTGCTGCTCGCTCGCTACGCTTGCTCCGCAGCAACAAGAAAGGGACTCTTTGTTTCCGCAACCAACTGGTCTATGATTCGAAATTACGACAGCATTTATTTAATATATCCGCTTCATAGTAATGTTATTGTGAACAATTGATTAATGAAGTCTAATACTTATTATAATGATTGACGTTTTAGCAATCATTTTATGAGCCCACGTTGGGAGCAGGGTTGGCGCAGTGGTAAGAGCACTCGCCTTCCACCAATGTGGCCAGGGTTCGATTCCCGGTCTCGTGGTCATTTGTGCTCTTAGTTTTTCTCCGGGTCCTCCGGTTTGCCCCTCTCTACAGAAACCAACAATTGACTTAATTTGTATATTAGAAAGAGACGAGCCACCTCGTGGAGACTACCAATAGAAAAGCCATTTATTGTTATTATATTATTAAATAGCGCCCAGTTGGCTATATAACCAATCTCGTATCCAACAAGGGTGACTGGAATAATTGCTCTATTAAATTCTCAACCGTCCGTTCACTTTTTGTCGACGAAACTTGGCTTCCCGTCGAAATTGAGCGGACTCATTTTCCGTAGAAGTCAATCGTGGGTATAATGGTTGATAACTGAGATACAGTAGGCCAATGAGAAAGCCAGAAATGCGTGCTTATTATCTGAGATTGAGAATTTAATAGTAATTGATATTTCTAGCTAATGAATAATCTTCTAATTGTAAATGTATTTATTATAATACATTGTTAACGTTAGCATTTTAAATAATATGCACTAATTGACTGAGTGAGAGGGCCGGACGGGAATCTTCATAATATTCATGAGCACTGAGTGGATGAAGTCGGGACAAGAAAAACTACAATTTTGATCAGAGAATTTATCTTACATGTTGTTTGTATTTTCTTTTGTGGTTGTTAATAAACATAGATGTTTAGACGAGTCTAAATCCTCCAAAATCGTATCGTACGGAGCGGTACATGTTCCTAAAAGGGAAGTACACCTCTTTTCGATTTTCAGGGGAGCAGGGTTGGCGCAGTGGTGAGAGCGCTCGCCTTCCATCAACGTGGCCCGGGTTCGATTCCCGGTCTCGGCGTAATATGTGGGCTGAGTTTGTTGGTTTCTCTACTCTGCTTCGAGAGGTTTTTGTCTGGGTTCTCCGGTTTTCCCCTCTCCACAAAAACCAACATTTGATTTATTAGACCTTGTTTGCCATTGTTTGTATTTTATGTTAAGCATTTATTCTGTTGTAAGGTATTGTACCTGGAAACAACATTCTGTTCTTCTTCTTCTTCCTTCGGTCGACATCAAAGACGCCGTCCCAGTTTTTCACATTCTTAATCATCTACTCAATCAGTCCTAATAGCACATCAATGTTCTTCGGAATTGTCAAAAAGTGGTCTTTGGAGTTCATTTGAAATTCCAAATGATGAGTAACACCTCACACAATGAAAGATGATGAGTTTTGCCAGTATCGTCGCCAGTCTGGCCAGCTGAGAGAAAATAGCGATAATGATAAAAATGGACAGCAGAGACGGCAGAAACGACAGTGCAAAAACTTCAATCCACTGAAGGGTTTGCATGTAATTCTTCCCTTGGCCTTCAATGCTTATACCAAAGGAGATCAAAGTTGCTTTTGTGAGATTGATGACTGCCATCATAACCAATGTCAGGAGAGAAACGGTCTCCGCTTTGTTGGCAATGGAATTACGATACGGGTGCTCAAGTAGGTGGTGAAGAAGGATAATAACGCAAGCACCGGTCATGCAGAGCATTCGAAACATCGGCATCGCTATGAACGCATGGCAGGAAAGTAACATCAACCGGCGACCAATCAAAACGCTTTCCCAGTAGATTGTCCCACCGTCTCCATGATTTGGTTGGCGGAACGGGGCTTCAAGCACCTCTAGAATATCTTTATTGCCTGCCCTGTTCTCGACAGTGCCTTCCTTTCTCGTGAAGATCTTCTTTAATAGCCAATAAATAAGAAATGGCAGTGGAAGTATGCTAGCTCCGAGAAACTCGCTTGCAGAAATCGAGGCTTTATAAAGCTTGGACGAACCACAATAGAGGACGATTATGAAAGGCACGACAAATACTACGACGTAACCAAGTAAAATATATTGCCACCACTGCCAACAGAGAACCTCTCCGTTTAAAAAAAGGCGCTTCTGCGAACCAATATTCACACAGTGCATGAGTTTAAGAGAGGTCTCCGCCAGCCTTTCGTATCCTAGTAACAGTATTTCGAGGACCACAGCCATATAATGAAAAAGGGAGGGTCTTTCCTTTCGTCTTATTGCGTTAAACGCACAGTGCAAGCAAAACAGAATCGGAACTACGGCCATGGCAACCAGAACTGTCGCAGAGAGAAGAAGTTCCCTAGTTACCGCTGAAATCCCTGGAAAAGGACAACCTATTCCGTAGTTGAGGGATTGGATTTCAAAGTTGAATGCAGCAACTACAGTGTTCAGACAGGGTACTTTATGAAGTAATGTTTGCGTTGAGCCAATGATGATCAACTCGGCTGCTTGGTAGAAATAAAATGTAATCTTTAAATAACCATTCTCTGAATCTTCGTCGTGATGGACTTCACCCAAGTCAGGTCCCATCTGTTCCTCTTCTTTTTTCTTAAACCAGAATATCTGCTTTACCAGAAAACTTAAAATTGGTGGTTTTATCAACAAGTAGAGGGCAAACCCAGTTGTTAGCAACAAGATCGTCACACTCCACATCCAAAAGTTGTTACATTCAGATTTTTTGCGGCACTCAGTTGACAAAAGAGTTTCGGTAAACCCCGGTGAGCATTCGCCACAGAGAAATCCGGTCCTTTTTCCCTGGCAGCTATTATACACTGCTAAATCCGAGGCCGGAGGTTTGCAGTAGTCTTCTGGGCAAGCAAAGAATTTCAGTGTTGGTGGATTGTCAGTAATAGGATATCCCCAGAAATTTGGTTTGGCAGCAATGTTCAAATTCTCACACTTGGCTCCAAAAGGACATTCAAGGCATTTTATTGGACGATCAACGAGTAAGCCACGTGACTTGCCTCGACGTAGGCTGTAGGACCCTAAGTCACATAACTGGCAAGAATACCTCAATACAGTAATATTTAACATGCAGGCGCTTTTGTTTTTCTCAGTATAAATGAAATGCGTGTAATTGTCCAGCACAAGGCGGTATCCCGTACTGCATTGGATGATAGTATTCAGATCCATTGAAACAAAGCCTCCATTCCAGATTTGAAAAACAGAAAACGTATGTAAGTTTTTCTTGGCTATTGTTGTCACCATTGACGTGTTTTGAAGATGAATAGGTCCTTCGCTTTCAGAGTAGAAGAAACCAGCGATTTGAAAACGTTGTTTGTTTAATGTTCTTCCCAATTCCTGATTCTCAAAAGTGCAATCTACGAAACTGACTTGACTCGTTCCGTAAGCGGTATAAACATGTCCAGCGTATCGACTGGCGAAATTGTTTTGGAACGCGCAATCCTTGAAGGTTGTGTTTCCATTGCCAAGGTAAACACCGCCGGTCAGTGGGCCTGAGTTATTTATGAAGTTAACGCCTTCAAATAACACATGACTTTCGTAACTCCACAGCGGATATGTGTCGTTAGCGGTAGGTGAATGTAAACATCCAAACTGTAAAGGGCGATCCGGGTTTGTTAAGATGGAAATAGCGCCTGCACCTGTCTGATAAAAAGTACGTTTGTGTGTGCCGTCATGCTGTTGCCACGTCTTTTCATAAAAACAGACACAATTTCTGAAAGTTGTCCGCCTTATTGTTATGTTTTTGTTTCCTTTAAAGAAGAGACCGAAGCAGCTAGATGGCCTTGAATCGAGCGTGTTATTTTCGATTCTGATGTTTACACTGGAAACATCGACTTTCTTTAAAGTTGGAATAACTATTCGTATCCCATAGCCCTCCTGTCTTATTGGATCTCCTTTTAAATGTGTATTTAGGATACCCAGCTGAGCTGCCATGGGGTCTCTTAAGTATACATAGATATCACGGTCATTACCAATGAAGCTGCATTTGTCGATATGAACATTGGCCAAGCGTGGAGTTTCAGACTCCATTAAATTTACAGAGACTCCAGACCAGAATCCTTTTACAGTAACATTGAAAAGCATTACGGTGTATTTTCCGCTTATTTTCATGCTCTGACTGTACTTGATTTTAATATTACTAATAAAAGACGTGTTCGCAATTCTTGCACTGCTGCCATTCTTATGTCTCTTCAAGGTCAGAAGGCTCAGAGCGGGTGATCTGCCCGTTGATCGATTAGACACAAAAAGGCAATCTACAACTTCCACATCGACATAACCCCCTCTCGCTCCCACGAACAAAGCCCCTCTTAATAGATGGAAGTTGCTGAGCCACTTGGAGTTCTCAGCTGTCACCTTTCCGTTTTTTAGAAGGAGATAAACAGTGCTACAGCCATAAGTGGTCTTAGTTCCACGGCAATTAATAACGCGAACATTTCTAAAATTAGCCCACAACTTGTACGGGCTCAACTTGCGTCGACCTGTAATATGCCCCACCATCACTGCACATCCATATTTCCTCGAAGAGCACTCGATAAAGCTAACATTTGTAAAGTTGACATTTACACTGCCATGTGGGCAGTTTATAAATACCGCTCCACCTTCATGGGCCTTGTTCCTTGCAAACGTAGTATTGAAGACAGCTAATGCTACTCTCCCGCTAGATTCTAAAGAGATGCAACCACCATTTGCCTGAATCACATCTACAGATTGCCCTGCTAACTGGGAACTTTGAATTTCTATCTTTATATCGTTTGATACAACTGTTATACATCGCGACATATTATTGTTGATGCACTGTACATCTTTAAATATGGCTGACACTTTCGCTGCTCGCGAGCTGTACCCAGTGTTGACATGATAGTTGGATTTTGAACCAGAAAAATGAGCTCCTTGGTTATTTACTATCTGCACATTCTCATATAGTTCTCTGGTGAAGGCAGTTTCTATGTCGTTATTTAGAAGGAAACCTCGATTTGCAATGCACTTTACATTGCTGAAGAATATGTCGAGGTGTAATCTATTTGAGCTATCAGCATTACTTGTTAATTCGATGACTCCTGCTTTACTAAGTTCTTTGTTATAGTGTCCATTTTCCAGGAAACTTGTTCGATTGACATTAACAGCAACATGATGATCTTGCATAATTTTCGTCAAGTTAAGGCAAATGCAGCGGGAATTTTTCCAAAAGAGCGAGAATCCTCGGATATCCAGTGAAAACGCTGTAACTTTGCGAATTAGAATATTTAAAGCGACAGAGCTTCCAATAAAAGAGCAATTAAGTATCGTCACGTAGCTGCAGTCATTGAAGAATAGAGTGGTTTGCTCAAAGCTAATTCCCGATAAATTAAATTGCAATCCTTGCTGTTTTTGAACCGACTTTTGAAAGTGAAATCCTCCTTTACAGATAACATGGGAGACGGAATGGACACTCTTCATTGTCAAGCTTTTGTTGATGTAAATGCCCGCCGAATGGTAGTCACGTGCACCAGTGTTGTTGCAATCGTAAGGGTGCTGCTGCGTTCCGCTTCCGTTAAGAAGGATAATGCCATATTGGTTTACTCGTCGCACGGCTTGACCAATGGATTTGCAAGGTTTTTGTAAAGAGCCACAATTTGGAGAGTCATTGCCTGACACTGAGACGTATATCTTTTCATTCTTTAGTCCAAGATTTCCTAACGAGATGATCAAATTATAGGTCGATATGATTTGTTCTCAATCTTGACTTCAAACCCAGCTCATCACACTCTATACAAAAAAATGGCTATGAATCTTTCGGTGGTCACCCGAAAAAGTTGGAGAGGTGGTAAAACTTAAGCAAAGTCGGAACATTAACGAGCAATTATTACACTTCATGGCAAGTCTGCATAACTTCGAAGAAAGTAAAAGCGTTCAATCTGATCGACGGATTTTTCACGTATTATAGCGAACGAATATTTCGCCCTCTTCCTGTTGCTTCCTGATTTACTTTTTTTCCTCAAACGTTCCAGACACTGCAGAGTGCTTTGTATATGTCGCTGGTATTACAATAATGTCGTATCAAATATTTCAATTCGGCCTGGATTTAGTGGACAAATGGTTACTTTTTGGAGGTGAGACTGTCACTACCAATATGGCTTTTGTCTGTGTTTTTCATTTTTCTTTTTTTGATCACGGAAATGTAATTAAACCACTTCTGATCCGTGAATCTCTGATTGCTAAAGCAATGGAGCCAGTCATCACCAATAAATTCGATGAGAATTAAATACAAATGCAAAGTATTACTATATATTTTGCGATTGCCAAACATTTATCTTTTTCTCCCGCAAGGATCAAAAAGGGACACTCCCTGTCGATCCTTTTCTAAAGCTTCTGCATTATGTGCATTTTTAAATGGATTTCACTTTTCTTACTCTGACTGCGTGGAAATGAGTGAGAAAGCTCCAAGCTAATATTACCTTCTGAACCGCAGCATATCCCGATAATCAAGACAGTCGTCAACATGAGTGGAATATCCACCATTTGGTATTTTGACGAGGCAGAGTAACGGTACATCCTTGACATGAAAGCTTAATCCTTGTGACACAACTGAAATTAAAAGGTAAAACGTACATTTCAAGAAGCTTTGGTAGGATCCCTCCAAACTGAAACAAAGGGCTTCCGCTAGGAAAGAAACTTTTTCGCTGCCTATCAGTGGCCGTGAAACGAAGGGCGCCTTTTTTTTGCGGATAAAGTAAAACAATTTGAAGGAACTGATACACAATAGTACCCCATCTTCTTTTACAAATTTGAACATACCATTTTCAGAATATCTCATTCAGAGCGCAATGTAGAGTTAGCCTGTAAACCATGCGGAGTGGTCGGTTACTTCTGTCAAAAAATGGCACTCCAGGAAGTCGATGTACAAAGACTTGAGCTACTAGTAAAGTAATAATTAAATGCGAATACCAGGTCGCTTTCATTTGATGCCCATCGATTAATCAATGAGTCCACAGAATGTTCCATGTGCAAAATATTGCGGTTGTGAGAAGAATTATTGTTTCGTACGAAAATGCGTCCATAATTTGGCAAAATATCAATTTGGATCGATGGACTGAGGCCAAACAATGGTTCATATTCCTTCCTACAGCTGGGGTAAATATGAGCAAGCCAAATTTGGTATTTTCGTTATTCTAACAATATTTCATTTTCTTGGTTCAAGCATATTCACTCTTTGACCGACAGAAACCATAAATATCCGTCTCAGGTGTTTGACAACTGAGCCAAGTTTCTTGCAACTGTACTATGACAGCGTTTTAATTAAAATGCGAAATTCGCTCCATAGTAGTCAATGGGCACGCCGCAATTTTTCAACCATTGATATACTTTTCCCCAACTTTAGTAAAGTTCTATTGCCTGCACGAATGAAGTACGATCTTAATTACCCATGGTAAAAATTTTAAATACCCCTCGTTTGAATCTATAGAGTGAAAATGACTCCCCGTGACGAAGTTACTGTAGTATAATTTCTTCCCTGAACCTAAGATTTTCAAATCTCAACATAGAGTTAAGACTAACTCCACTATGAAGAGGGTTTCACTTTGAGTTGATACTCAAACCCTGGGAAAACAGGTAGTAGTTTTAACCCTTTCGTGGCAGAACATTTATCTTGTTTCTCGCTGTTCTCACGGCAGTTTGCTTTTCTTTCGTTTTCATTTATATTCCGCAGTTGTTGTTTGTCACACTGCTGCAGGTAAATCATTCAGATTGACTTGATTTTCTTGGTTTCCCCGGTATTTTCGTTTTCGTCGGCTTTGGCGATTTTTCCCACTTAGAACAGCCCAACATTAAAAGAGTGTCACTAAGCTGTGATGACAGCAAATCTAACGGGGCCTTTCTTGTGGGTATTTGTTAAAAGACTCAAACGTTGTGAGACGTGATTCAACCGTGTGAAGCGACGTCAATAAAGAGCGAAGTATTGAGTCCTTGAGGTAAATCGTCCACCCTAACGTTTATCGAGAGCTGGCTACCTGTCTTGTCGACCAGGCTGCACAAGCTCAAACGCCCGAAACGCCACCGCGTTTGTATCTGTTAATTGAGGTCACTTTACCCGGTGTGAAGTAATGGTAATATGATTGAGTGGAATCCAGTTCGGTCTGTAATCAGACGAATGATAACAAATCCGTATGTGATTGTTCAATTAAGGGGAGCCTCAGTTTGAGTTACAGTGTTCATTTGATGATTGAAGCCAAGGTTGTGATTAGTTGAGTTGAAGATAGTAGAGGGGACCCTCTGTTGACTACCATTTAAAGTACAATTTTGAATGTGACAGGCTTATTGGACCGTCGGGGAAGTAGCAAATTATTTGATAACACTTGGCAAGTAAATTACCCGAAAATAATCGAGGAAATTCCAGTTGTTATGATAAACTCAGGCTTTGGTATGAAGGCTGATCACAGAGACTAGCTTTTAATGTATCATCTTCTTTCACGAAGGCGGTGATTTATTCACTTTGTGAGTTATGTATTTTGAAGTCTTACGGTTACTCCAAACCTTCGCGGGTGCCTTCCCAAAAAAACTTCGTACGCGCGTTGTTTTTTAGGAAAGTGCCACAATCTATGTATCGATAAAAAGCTTATTTAATGCAGAATTCGATAAAATTATGAGCTATTTTGGTTTTTCCTCTGCTAAGGCGAAGGAAGCCGGTAAACAGTAAAACGACAGTGCGCCATTCCGTCGAA
>BLFK01001071.1:10786-23286 GCA_014634185.1 Astreopora myriophthalma | reverse complement strand
ATTTTAACAACAATCCAGGCTCATGTAAGGTTTATGTAGGGTGATCCGAAGAAGTCTTGCATTCCGGATTCCAGGTACTCGCTTGCGGATTCTACCTCAGTGTATTTGCGATTTCCAAAGTGGCTGGATTCCAGTCGTTGGCGGGATTCCGGATTCCAAAAGCCAGATTCCAGAAAGCCCGAAGCCCAGGATTCCGGATTCCACCAGCAAACACGTCCTGGATTCCGGAATCCGGATTACCACACCACTTTTCGCTTTTAATTCTTAAGCGGGCCCCAGTTCTTTTAGTTTCATCTACTGATTTCTCCACGTCCATCTTGTTGTCTTGGAGCGGATAAAACGAGAAAAATGCCTCGAAACGGCATCTGTGACCTTTTATGAAGAAAGGTTTTAGTCACGAAAAGTTCGGATTTTGTTTTATATTTTCCATTTATATAAATCCTTCAATTTGAGGGCGTCACGAATTTCTTTTGTCGGCGGATGTCTTGTTGTCCTCCTCGTCATAATCATCCTCATCATAGTTGGATCTACCCTCGGATTTTATTATCTCCGATCATTTTCCACCCAACCATGATATTCTACACACACAAAGGCCGGACCACAACACCAGGGTCTACGTCCCCTACTCTTTGCGAACAGTGTGTGGGTTCTTAAACGTCCCACAAAGTTATTCACTAACAAGCGTGGTCACACAGGATCAACGATTTACCGTCCTTATCCGAGAAGACTAGAAGGTCTAACCATTTGCCGTTGGCTAAGCAAAGGCAGCACGTTCTCCTCAGCCGTTATTTTAAGACCCTTAGTGAAGGTCCGGCCTGGATTTGTCAAATTCAACCCAGACCTCCCACACCAAAGTCCAATGCGCTTCCAACTGAGCCCACTGGTGAGCAGTTAACCTCAAGCGCATGGTTTTTATTTTCCATCCTCTTCTAACAAGCGGTTTGAGCTTCTTCGACTCTTTATTTTGCAGTTCCAGTGTGGAGCGGTATCAACATAGCTGGAGTAAACCTTAAATCTTTGAACCCGGAGATGGGAACTAACAATGACCCTGAACAATGGAATCAGCTGCACAAGACAGTGGTGAACAGGTAATCATTCATTGTACTTGACACACGCTTTGTCGTCTGGAATAATTAGCACTTTGTTATTAATGAAAACCACTGTTTGCATTACTCGGCTAGCATTTTCTGAAGAAGGTATTGAAGGACTGGCTTATTTCGTCCCTGTATGCACCGGGTGCTAGCGCAGCTAGAAAGCTTGAATGCGTGACATGCGTCGAAGCTTGCAGACGTTTGGACATGTTAAAATAAAACGACAGGAAATTGCTGTTCTGCGCCCTGGAGCCCGTTTCTCGAAAGCTTCGAAACGTTTCGGGCGTATTTAGAGTGCAATAATTCCCTCAGTATCTTCAAAAGGGAGATGTTTGAACTCTGTATTTATTTTGCTTTGTCTCGTGTTGAAAACATGTCAAACGACTAACTTTCGAGATTGAGCAGAACATCGGCTTACAAATGGTCCCCCCCACCCTCGTTTCTCAAAACTGGTTTCGGAATAATCTCCGGGTCCGGTGGCAAAGTCAAGCGCTTAGCTGTTAATTATTGAAAACCTCACTGTGGACATCTTGTTGAGGTTTCTTTTTACTAGGAAACCTCCCATCACGACGGGTTGGTTCCCAAGCGCTGAACCGGTGCTAGGAGAATACCGAACCCGAAAAGTTTACCGGACTTTCCGGCGATATAATTTCTATCACGACTATCATTGGCGAAGAAAAACGCGTTTCCTAGGAATGCGGGTTTATATATTGTTTCCATTTTCTGCAGTGTATATGAGGTGATCCAAAAGAAGGGTTACACATCCTGGGCCATTGGACTAAGCGTTGCAAACATGATTCAGACATTGCTAAGAACCCAGAAGAATGTCCATGCGATCTCCACCCTAGTTAAGGTAAGATAACGGAATTACATGATAGGAATAAACAGGCAAAGATAAATCAGTGTGAGGAGAGAAATGAGATTGGTCACTCCGTTGAAAACAAAGATTTCCTTTTTTGGCAGCCGGCTGTTGCTTCGAAGTTCATACTGAGCTAATTGTGTTGTTCCAACGAAAGGCTAAGGTCCACAGCGGCCCTTTAAAGTGGTTTACAGTGTCGTAAAACGAAAGTAATTACTTTACCTAATCAACTTCAACCAATAATAATACACGCAGTCAGTAATACGAGGCAATCATATTGTGAAGCCGGTACGCGCAGATTGCGCTAAGCGCGGGAAAACGAGCGAGAGCAAGTCACAATTGGTTCTGCTTTTCCTTTCGGCTGGCGGAGAATTTGGCGCCAGATGTTTCATCCAATCGCTCAGCGAGTAGTACAAAACCAAAGCAATCTCGAAAATTACTTTATCGACGTTCAATTTAAAACCGCTGTAAGCGAACGGAAGAACAGGACGCCCACAAAGCCAAGCAAATCCCCTAGGGTACCCACCAAGAAATAATAGTTGACTTACACTGTAACTCGGTTGGTGAGAGGACGAGCTTTTGTCTTATTTCGATCGGATAACCAGCTGCTATGGAAGTTTGCGAAGAGGTGAGATCAGTTCTTGAGCCGCGATTTAAACCAGATATGGGGTAAAAAATGACCTCCAAGTTAGTTGCTAATCGAGGGGGCAGCATCAGGCTATTTTTATTAGCACATTGAAAATCCAAAGCCCAGCTTTTGGTTGATGGTAGCGGCAAGGTAAGGGTCAAAATTCGTTTAAGAGGCTGGTGCTGCAAAGAAGCTGTTAGTAGGCTTTTTTAGCGGCAGATCACCAGTATATAGATAGATTTCAACTTTAAAGCGTGGGACCGATGCTTTCAAGTTTTCCTCTTGCAACTTGCCAAAAATCGGTTTTATCATATTTAAGCGCATTCTTTTCTTCTAGATTTACTTTATTTCTCTAAATAAGTGATTCAGAAACAAGTCGAATGTTAACAAAGAGTTGAAAGCTTCAGTTGGGTGAATTTTGACCAAAAATCGCGATATCCTCCATGATACTGCCCCTTTCACAAGAAAGACAAATCTCTTATCACCAGGCTCGAACTGAGAGTGCCGTGTTATTTATATTTCTCTTCTCCGTAATTTTTTAGGCTTGTCATGGAATTGAAGATGAAGTTTTCCTAAGCCTTCCCTGCGTGCTTGGCGCGCATGGCGTCGTTCCCGTCATCAAACAGTACAACCATGGTATGCTGTTCGTTCCAATGGTACCACGACATACAGTAAATTGCATGGATTGAAAGCTGCATCCTTTTTTGTATGTATAGAACTCAACAGATTCAAATGAGTGTCGAAAGTAACTTACGCGATTGCTTTGGTTTTGTTTTTGTTTTGCTTTGCGACCGAACTGAAAAGGTTGCGCGAACCTTTCAACTGATCAAATGCAAAACTGAAACCAACTGCGACTTTTTCACTCTCGTTTTCGCACGCTTGGGGTAGGTTCAGTTTACTTGCGATGCGTTCTGATTGCCTAGTAAAACCAGTTGGTGAATTATTCGACTTGTGATTGGCCCAAGGGTGTATATGCTTCAGAACGTGATTGACTGTGATTACTTTTATTTTTACGATACTCAATTAAAAACGGGTCTAATCACAAACCAATTAATCAATAGACCGATTTCGTAAATGGCGGCTAATAAATTATTCTTTTCTCTTTATGCTAATTTTCCTCACTAGCCTCGTTAGCACGCAAAAATTGAAAATAATTTTTGCTTTAAAACGAGGCCAGTGAGGAAAATTAGCATAAAGAGAAAAGAATAATCTATTAGCCGCCATTTAAGAAATCGGTCTATAGAGGATTTTTTTCCGTGTTTACATAGCCTCATGTAAACACGAGGAAGGGTTGGGAGAATTGGAGACAGTTATGCAACCCTCGACTGCGTCTCGGGTTTGCATAACTGTCGAGAATTCTCCCAACTCCCCGAATGTTTAGATGGGGCAACGTAAACACGAGGAAAAGTCCTCTATTGCTTTTATAAAATATTTCTCAGAAATAATTCGACAAATTAAGTAAAATGCTTTTTGCTTTTAAATTCTTGATTGAAACAGATTTTCTTGATACACCCACATATTTCCTACCAGTCAATCAAAACGCCTTCTGACAACACGTAACCAATCAAAATTCGTGTGATGTGATGTCACAACCGTGTTTACATACTCTCATCTAAACACAGCTATTGACCAATGAGAGAGCGCGTGCTATCCTAACTATTTTATAAGATCTCAGATTTAGCCAGGTCATCAAAGATATGAACAAATGGGGCATTTCCAATAAGAATAACTTGTCTTATGTGAATCTAGCTCCCAGACTGAGATCGGCTCCCGCCAACATAAAAATCTTTGGATTTCCTGGTTTTTTTGCGTTATTGCCTTAAGTCTTGAAAACGGTTGTGACTAAAATCAGGTTGGACACCTTATGACGAATACATAAAACAGAACGACGGCTCCAAAATCAGGTTGAAGAGTGTCTTACCTCACACCTCAAAAGAAAGAACTCAAATATCAGTGCGTCGAACACGAGCTAGAAGCATACTGTCTGTTAACTATATCGCTTGTCTGGCGAGGTGACTGAAAGAATTGGAAATTTTTGAGGTACATATTGCCCTACAAGCTAAATCAGTCATCGTTCTCTTCTATGTATTCATCATAAAGTCCAGCCTTATTTTAGTCACAACCCTTGGAAAACGTTATTGAGAGGTGGGTGAGGTCTGGATGCGAAAATACGTCATCACACCCTTTACCCTTTATTGACTGAGGACGTCACCAACTTTAGTTCCTTGCCACTAGCAAATTCTACTAGGAGTTTTGTCAGCACGACGGAATAACAATTACATTACTTTCCATGGACAGCCAGTCGTATATTAATGGATGTACGTAGTACTTATGGGAGTAATCTTGTGATGGACTCTTATTCCATTGATTGGGAGGAGCTACAGAAACCGTGCAAAGGCTCTGGTTGGTTGGGTTACTTAGCTCTTGAGCTTCTTCCTCTAGTTTTATTTGCTGTTGTCTTTTGTTGTTGCGGCTTTTTTTTTTTACGTTCTTTTCCGGAGTGCTTAACGCCTCATCATTTAACGTTGTTCACACTTCTTTGTGAGACCCTTGGTTAAAACAAGCACAACATTTTTTTCCCTATTTATCTTTAATTTAGATCTCTCGCCTTATGCGCAAGACAGAAGTACAACCGGAGGAAAGCCAAGGCCAGACGCAATCACAAGGACCAACTTCTTTTATGGAGAACTCTCAGCTTTCACTAAGGGACAGATCTCAGGTTCTCGGAGTTTGAATATCAGAAAAGATCACCACATAATAGAGAGTCAGATTTCGAACCTTCGACACCCCTATAACGAAACGTGCTGATTCTACACCTATTCCAACTTGGCCGGTTTCGTTGCATGGACAGAGGAAATTGAACGACTGCCAGAGATTACTCCCAACCGGCTTGCAAAAACTTATCAGCGACGTTTTGTTTACGACTACAATGACGTGATGCCTCAGCTGAGAACAAAAAAGACGGAAGAAAACGCAAAACCGGTTAAATCTGTTATTGACATTATCTAATCAAACGTAACACCAATAGAATCGTTCCTTTCCTAAGCAACCTTAAAACAATAGATCATTTTCACATGACGTCACGGCTGCCATATTGGTGTACCTAAACGACCTTCGGGGAATTGAACTTCATTTTTATGCAAATACTTTCTTTTATTTCAGTAAGACAGTATGACCCCTGGTCACGTGAGTGAAAACGATCTACTGAATATTTGATTCATTGCCTGGACGAAGCATGCAGCATGTTATTTATGTACAAAAAAAGGACTGTTTGTTTCCGCAGCCAATTGGTCTCTAATTGGAAATTTCGACAGCATTTATTTAATGTATCCGCTTCATACTAATTTTATTGTGAACAATATTTGATTAATGAAGTCTAACACTAATTATAATGATTGATGTTTAGCAATCATTCCATGAGCACACGTTGGATAAGTGGTAGTAAAGGGGAGCATGGTTGGCGCATTGGTGAGAGCACTCGCTTTCCACCAATGTGGCCCGGGTTCGATTCCCGGTCTCCCGCGTCATATGTGGACTGAGTTAGTTGGCTTCTCTACCCTACTCCAGGAGGTTTTTCTCCGGGTCCTCCGGTTTTCCCCTCTCCACAGAAACCAACAATTGACTTAACTTGTATATTAGAAAGAGAGGAGCCACCTCGTGGAGACTACTAATAAAAAAGTCATTAATTATTATTGCTATATTACTAAATAGCGCCCAGTTGGCTATAACCAATCTCGTATCCAACAAGGGTGACTGGAATAATTGCTCTATTAAATTCTCAACCGTCCGTTCATTTTTTGTCGACGAAACTTGGCTTCCCGTCGAAAACTTTGAAGCTAAAGAGAAATTGACCGGAATCGTTTTCCGTAGAAGTCAATCGTGGGTATAATAAAGGTTGATAAATAAGATCCAGTAGGCCAATGAGAAAGCCAGAAATGCATGCTCATTATCCGAGATTAAGAATTTAATAGTAATTAATATTTCTAGTTAATGAATAATAATCATAGTATTATATTTAGTGTATTTTATAACCTGCTAATTGTTAATGTATTTATAATAATACATCGTTAACGTTAGTATTTTAAATAATATGCACTAATTGACTGAGTGGGAGGGTCGGACGGGAATCTAGAAAAACTACAATTTTGATCAGAAAATTTATTATGTTGTTTGTATTTTCTTTTGTGGTTGTTAATAAACAAAGATGTTTAGACGAGTCTAAATCCTCCAAAATCGTATCGTACGGAGCTGTACATGTTCCTAAAAAGGAGGTACAGCCTTTTTCGGCCCCGCTGGTGCTAATGCGTAGGACCCTTATACGGGGATTTTCTCATTAGTTATACAATGAAAGCGCGCACAGCGCCGTATGATAATATGTTTGCCATTGTTGTATTTTATGTTAAGCATTTATTCTGTTGTATGGTATTGTACCTGGAAACAACATTCTGTTCTTCTTCTTCTTTCTTCGGTCGACATCAAAGACACCGTCCCAGTTTTTCACATTCTTAATCATCTACTCAATCAGTCCTGTTCTTCGGAATCGTCAAAAAGTGGTCTTTGGAGTTCATTTGAAATTCCAAATGATGAGTAACACCTTACACAATGAAAGATGATGAGTTTTGCTAGTGTCGTCGCTAGTCTGGCCAGCTGAGAGAAAATAGTGATAATGATAAAAATGGACAGCAGAGACGGTAGAAACGACAGTGCAAAAACTTCAATCCACTGAAGAGTTTGCATGTAATTCTTTCCTTGGCCGTCAATGCTTATACCAAAGGAGATCAAAGTTGCTTTTGTGAGATTGATGACTGCCATCATAACCAATGTCAGGAGAGAAACGGTCTCCGCTTTGTTGGCAATGGAATTACGATACGGGTGCTTAAGTAGGTGGTGAAGAAGGATAATAAAGCAAGCACCGGTCATGCAGAGCATTCGAAACATCGGCATCGCTATGAACGCATGGCAGGAAAGTAACATCAACCGGCGACCAATCAAAACGCTTTCCCAGTAGATTGTTCCACCGTCTCCATCATTTGGTTGGCGGAACGGGGCTTCAAGCACCTCTAGAATATCTTTATTGCCTGCCCTGTTCTCGAGAGTGCCTTCCTTTCTCGTGAAGATCTTCTTTAATAGCCAATAAATAAGAAATGGCAGTGGAAGTATACTAGCTCCGAGAAACTCGCTTGCAGAAATCGAGGCTTTATAAAGCTTGGACGAGCCACAATAGAGGACGATTATGAAAGGCACGACAAATACTACGACGTAACCAAGTAAAATATATTGCCACCACTGCCAACAGAGAACTTCTCCGTTTAAAAAAAGGCGCTTCTGCGAACCAATATCCACACAGTGCATAAGTTTAAGAGAGGTCTCCGCCAGCCTTTCGTATCCTAGTAACAGTATTTCGAGGACCACAGCCATATAATGAAAAAGGGATGGTCTTTCCTTTCGTCTTATCGCGTTAAACGCACAGTGCAAGCAAAACAGAATCGGAACTACGGCCATGGCAACCAGAACTGTCGCAGAGAGAAGAAGTTCCCTAGTTACCGCTGAAATCCCTGGAAAAGGACAACCTATTCCGTAGTTGAGGGATTGGATTTCAAAGTTGAATGCAGCAACTACAGTGTTCAGACAGGGTACTTTATGAAGTAATGTTTGCGTTGAGCCAATGATGATCAACTCGGCTGCTTGGTAGAAATAAAATGTAATCTTTAAATAACCATTCTCTGAATCTTCATCGTGATGGACTTCACCCAATTCAGGTCCCATCTGTTCCTCTTCTTTTTTCTTAAACCAGAATATCTGCTTTACCAGAAAGCTTAAAATTGGTGGTTTTATCAACAAGTAGAGGGTAAACCCAGTTGTTAGCAACAAGATCGTCACACTCCACATCCAAAAGTTGTTACATTCAGATTTTTTGCGGCACTCAGTTGACAAAAGAGTTTCGGTAAACCCTGGTGAGCATTCACCACAGAGAAATCCGGTCCTTTTTCCCTGGCAGCTATTATACACTGCTGAATCCGAGGCCGGAGGTTTACAGTAGTCTTCTGGACAAGCAAGGAAATGCAGTGTTGGTGGATTGTCAGAAATGGGATATCCCCAGAAATTTGGCTTGGCAGCAATGTTCAAATTCTCACAAGTGGCTCCAAAGGGACATTCCAGGCATTTTATTGGACGATTAACGAGTAGGCCACGTGACTCGCCTCGGCGTAGGCTGTAGAACCCTAAGGCACATAACTTGCAAGAATATGTCAACACAGTAGTATTTACCCTGCAGGCCCTTTTGTTTTTCTCCGTATACTCGAAATGCGTTTTATTATACAGTACAAGGCGGAATCCCGCGCTGCATTGGATGGTAGAATTCAGATCCATAGAAAAATAGCCTCCATTCGAGATTTCAAAAACAGAAAACGCAAATAAGTTCTTCTTGGCTATTGTTGTCACCATTGATGTGTTTTGAAGATGAATAGGTCCTTTGCTTTCAGAGTAGAAGAAACCAGAGATTTGAAAATGTCGTTTGTTTAATGTTCTTCCGTACTCCCAATTCTCGAGTGTGCAATCTACGAAACTGACTTGACCCGTTCCGTAAGCGGTATAAACATGTCCAGCGTATAGACTGGCGAAATTGTTTTGGAAAGTGCATTCCTTGAAGGTTGTGTTTCCATTGCCAATGTAAACACCTCCAGTCAGTGGGCCTGAGTTATTTATGAAGTTAACGTTTTCAAAGAGCACATGGCTTTCGTAACTCCACAGCGGATGTGTGTCCTTAGCGGTAATTGAATGTAAACATCCAAACTTTAAAGGGCGATCCGGGTTTGTTAAGATGGAAATAGCACCTGCACCTGTCTTATAAGAAGTAGTATTTTTGTGTCTGCCCTTGTACTGCCGCCACTGCTTCTCTTGAAAACAGACACAATTTCTGAAAGTTGTTCGCCTTATTGTTATGTTTTTGGTTCCATTAAAGAAGAGACTGAAGCAGCTAGAAGGCCTTGAATCGAGGGTGTTATTTTCGATTCTGATGTCTACACTGGAAACATTGACTTTATTTAAAGTTGGAATAACAATCCGTATTCCATAGCCCTCTTGTCTCATTGGATCTCCTTTTAAAAGTGTATTTAGGATAGCCAGTTGAGCTGCCATCGGATCCCTTAAGTAAATATAGATATCTCGGTAATTACCAATGAAGCTGCATTTGTCGATAGAAGCATTGGCCAGGCGTGGAGTTTCAGACTCCTTTAAATTTATAGAGAGTCCAGACAAGAATCCTTTTACAGTAACATTGAAAAGCATTACGATGTATCTTCCGCTTATTTTCATGCTGTGGCTGTAGTTGCTTTTCATAGTAATAAAAGACGTGTTCACAATTCTTGCACGGCTGCCATTTTTATGTTTCTTCAAGGTCGGAAGGCTCAGAGCGGGTAATCTGCTCGTTGATCGATTAAACACAAAAAGGCAATCTATAACTTCCACATCGACATAACCCCCTCTCGCCCCCACGAACAAAGCCCTGCTTAATAGATGGAAGTTGCTAAACCACGTCGAGTTCTCGGCTGTCACCTTTCCGTTTTTTAGCAGGAGATAAACCGTGCTACAGCCATAACTCGTGTTAGTTCCACGGCAATTAATAACACGAACATTTCTAAAATTAGCCCACAGCTCGTACGGGCTCAATAACTTGTGATGAATTGTAATGTGCCCCACCATCACTGCACATCCATATTTCCACGAAGAGCACTCAATAAAGCTAACATTTGTAAAGTTGACATTTACAGTGCCGTTTGGGCAGTTTATAAATACCGCTCCACCTTCATGGGCCTTGTTCCTTGCAAACGTAGTATTGGAGACAGCTAATGCCACTCTCCCTCTAGACTCTAAAGAGATGCAACCACCATTTGCCTGAATCACATCTACAGATTGCCCTGCTAACTGGGAACTTTGAATTTCTATCTTTATATCGTTTGATACAACTGTTATACATCGCGACCTAGTATTGTTGATGCACTGTACATCTTTAAATATGGCTGACACTTTCGCTGCTCGCGATCTGTACCCAGTGTTGACATGATAGTTGGATTTTGAACCAGGAAAATAAGCTTCTTGGTTATTTACTATCTGCACATTGTCGTATAGTTCTCTGGTGAAGGCAGTTTCTATGTCGTTATTTAGAAGGAAACCTTGATTTGCAATGCACTTTACATTGCTGAAGAATATGTCGAGGTGTAATCTATTTGGGCTCTTAACATTACTTGTTAATTCGATGACTCCTGCTTTACTAAGTGCTTTGTTGTAATGTCCATTTTCCAGGAAACTTGTTCGATTGACATTAACAGCAACGTAGTGATCTTGCATGATTTTCGTCTTCGTAAACAGGTTAAGGCAAATGCAGCGGGAATTTTTCCAAAAGAGCGAGAATCCTCGGATATCCAGTGAAAACGCTGTAACTTTGCGAATGAGAATATTTAAAGCGACAGAGCTTCCAATAAAAGAGCAATTTAGTATCGTCACATAGCTGCAGTCATCGAAGTCTAGAGTGGTTTGCTCAAAGCTAATTCCCGATAAGTTAAATTGCAGTTGTTGCTGTTTTTGAAGTGAGTTTTGAAAGTGAAATCCTCGTTTACAGATAACATGGGAGACGGAATGGACACTCTTCATTGTCAAGCTTTTGTTGATGTAAATGCCCGCCGAGTGGTAGTCACGTGCACCAGTGTCGTTGCAATCGTAAGGGTGCTGCTGCGTTCCGCTTCCGTTTAGAAGGATAATGCCATTTTGGTTTACTCGTCGCACGGCTTGACCAATGGATTTGCAAGGTTTTCGTATAGAGCCACAATTTCGAGAGTCATTGCCTGACACTGAGACGTATATCTTTTCATTCTTTAGTCCAAGGTTTCCTAACGAGATGATCAAATTATAGGTCGATATGATTTATTCTCATTCTTGACTTCAAACCTAGCTCATCACACATTATGCAAAATAATGGTTATGAATCTTTCGATGGGTCACCCGAAAAAGTTGGAGAGGTCTTAAAATTTAGCAAAGTTGTAACATTAACGAGCAATTAATCTGATCGAGGCATTTTTCACATATTATAGCGAAGGAATATTTCTCCCTCTTCCTGTTGCTTCTTGATTTACTTATTTTTGTCAAATGTTCCAGACACTTCAGAGCGATTTGAATATGTCGCTGATATTGCATTAAGTTCGTATCAAATATATTAATTCGGCCTGGATTTAGTGGACAAATGGTCACTCTTTGGAGGTGACTGCCAGTACCAATATACTTTTGTCTGTGTTTTTCATTTTTCTTTTTTTTATATGGAAATGTAATTAAACGACTAGTACTTCTGATCCGTGAATCTATGACTGTTAAGGCAATTGAGCCAATCATCACCAATAAATTCGATGAGAATCAAATACAAAAGCAAAGTCTTACTAAAAGAAGATCCTTGGGATTGCCAAAAATTTATTCTTTTCTCACGCAAGGATCAAAAAAGGACACTTCCCGTCGATCCATTTCTAAAGCTTCTGAACTATGTGCATTTTTAATTGGAATTCACTTTGTTAGTTATGACTGTGTGGAAATGACTGAGAAACCTCCAAGCTAATATTACCTTCTGAACCGCAGCATATCCCGATAATCAACACGGTCGTCAATATGA
This sequence comes from Astreopora myriophthalma, assembly GCA_014634185.1. Taxonomy (NCBI): domain Eukaryota; kingdom Metazoa; phylum Cnidaria; class Anthozoa; order Scleractinia; family Acroporidae; genus Astreopora; species Astreopora myriophthalma. The sequence continues at coordinate 11,056 of BLFK01001071.1, read as the reverse complement.
GTCGAATATCCGCCATTTGGTATTTTGACGAGTCAGAGTCACTTTACATCCTTGACATGAAAGCTTAATCCTTGTGACACAACTGAAATTAAAAAGTAAAACGTACATTTCACGAAGCTTCGGTAGGATCCCTCGAAACTGAAACCGGTGGCTTGCGTTAGGAACGAAACTTTTTCGCTGCCTATGGCCATAAAAGGAAGGTCGCTTTTCTTTTTGCGGACAAAGGGAAAAAATTGAACGAACTGTCACACAATAGTACCCCGTATTTTT